>CM021105.1:261800612-262157950 GCA_007115665.2 Sequoiadendron giganteum
GTGTATAGGGGTTGAGGGATTAGGGTTTAAGGGTTTATGGTTGAGGGTTGAGGGTTGAGGGATTAAGAGGGTATAGGGGTTGAGGATTAAGGGTTGAGGGTTGAGGGTTGAGGGTTGAAGGTTGAGGGTTGAGGGATTAAGGTTTAAGGGTTGAGGGATTAGGGTTTAAGGGTTAAGGGTTGAGGGATTAAGAGCGTATAGGGGTTGAGGGATTAGGGTTTAGGGGTAGAGGGTAGATGGGTTGAGGGATTAAGAGGTATAGGGGTTGAGGTATTAGGGTTTAAGGGTTGAGGTTTAAGGGTTGAGGGTTTAGGGATTAAGAGGGTATAGGGGTTGAGGGATTAGGGTTTAAGGGTTGAGGGTTGAGGGATTAAGAGGGTATAGGGTTGAGGGTTGAGGGTTGAGGGATTAAGAGGGTTAGGGGTTGAGGGATTATGGTTTAAGGGTTGAGGGTTGAGTGATTAAGAGGGTATAGGGTTCGAGGGATTAAGAGCATATAGGGGTTGAGGGATTAGGGTTTAAGGGTAGAGGGTATAGGCGTTGAGGGATTAAGAGGGTATAGGGCTTGAGGGATTAGGGTTGAGGGTTGAGGGTTGAGGATTAAGAGGGTATAGGGTTGAGGGATTAGGGTTTAAGGGTTGAGGGTTGAGGGATTAAGAGGGTATAGGGGTTGAGGGATTAGGGTTTAAGGGTTGAGGGTTGAGGGATTAAGAGGGTATAGGGGTTGAGGGATTAGGGTTTAAGGGTTTAGGGTTTAAGGGTTGAAGGATTAAGGGTTTAAAGGTTAATGGTATAGGGTTTACGGTTCAAGGGTCCCACTCCCTCTCTTAGGTCTTCCCCCACCATAACTAAATAAATCTCTCCCTCTCAAGTCTCTCTCTCGGGTCTCACTCCCTCCCATGCTACCTAGAATAATCTGTGTCACTCCAATTCCCTTTCATAGTCCCTCTCTGTCACTTCTCACTTACCTCCCACCCTACCTAGACAAATATATTTCACTCCAACCCCCTCTCCCACACTCCCTCTCTCTCTTTCCCCCTTTGGTATTTTTGTATCTCTCGGGTCTCATCCCTCCCAACCCCTTTCCTGTTGTTAGGTATTTCCCCCCACTGTAATTGGATAAATCTCTATCCCTCTCAAGTCTCTATCGCTCTCAGGTCTCAGTCGCTACCACACTACCTAGACTAATATCTCTCACTCCTATCACCTCTCTCTCTATCTCGAGTGTCACTTCCTTTGTCTCTATGGAATCTCTCCCTTTCAAAACAACACATTTGGTGAGCTCCAAATGTGTTTTACCTTGAAATGGTAAAATAAAGGTTGACCCTATGATTCAGGCCCACATGCTTCTGTATTTGTTTGGTTCAACACTTTACCTGATTCAAAAACACCTTTTTTTATGCAGTTGACTTCATATTGTACCAATCTATGCTTGATCCATCACCTTTTTACCACCAATCTGCATGGTAGACAACGTAGAAGAATAAATTTTGAAGTTTCTACATCATTTTACATTATCTGAGGTAATATATTCATTTTGGTAATATTGAAATGTTTATATTTAGTATATTTTTTGTTTTTGATAATATAAACTAAATTTATTTAATGATTTTATTAATCATAACAATTGGACATAGAATTCAACATTGAATTAGATGGGATTTGCATAAAAAAGTTTAATTTTTATGAGTTTGAAGAACAAAAAAATGAAAAACATGACGTTTACTTAACACAAATTTACTTATGAATTCTATTTGCATTGCTTATATAGTCCATTTCCAGCATGGCTAGTGAAATTCACTCAATTTCATTTTATTTTCAAATAATTTGGAAAACCTAATAGCTTTCATCAATGTTAATGCAAGTTTCCATTAATTTTTTTGTTCCATAAAAAAATCACCTTCATCACATGTGCTTAGATAAATTCAAGTGAGTTGACATAGTTGTTAATGCAAGTTTCCATTCATTCATACCATTTACCTTTCTAATAAATAAAAAAATGAAAAATTTTGTGCAATTGAGAATGCTTATTGTCTTTCTAAGTTACCTCATTTCCAAAGAAATAGTGAATAATTATAAGATACAACATCACAAACCCTTCTTTGAATTCATATTCTTCATGACTTTGTTGACAATCAAAAATTTAATTTTGAGAACAATAAACACAAGATTATCTAGTTTTCATTTAGGTGGAAAAAAATTATACCCTAGGTTTGTGATGCAGAGCATGGAGACAAAACCTTCAACAATCACAATTAGATCAATTTCAAACAATCTTCAATCTCAAAAACCTCAATTCAATGCTCAACTGACCAATTCACATTCACTTCCTTGTAGCATTCACAACAGAGAAAATTATTCATATCTTATCATATCTTAGTCACTGGAACCCTCTCTAATGCATCTAAACACTAAACCCTTGCTTTAGGCCTTTCTATTCTTGAAACAAGGAGGGTTTATTGAAAATCAACGTTTCAGGCCTCTAGTGCAGGAGCACCTTGTAAGCTCAATTTTTTTCAAAAAGGTCATCTTTAGTGAGCATGGTCAAATGCTAGGATTTTAGTTAATTTTGAGTATTTTGGGTTCAATAAGGTCAATTAGACCATTTTATAATGTATTTGGAGCTAAGGGAGTTTAGTTGTGTCATAGTTTGCAATTTGGCAAAATGTGGTAAGAAAAGTTGCTAAAAGATGCAAAATTTGCAGAGTTAGGTGCATGCAAGGTTAGGCAAGTAGAATGTCAATTCTAGGAATTATTTTATGTTGTTATGAGTCCATCAATGTGAGGATAACCTTGAGGAAGAGGTGAGATTATGGAAAAAATGAAGAAGATCAAGACGTATTCCTTGTTTTTAGTGTAAAATTTTGAGTTTTGACTGGTAAATCTATTTTTAGACCACTCTACAACCCCGTACAAGTGGTTCGTAGTCTAAAATCTGTTGGAAATGTTAAAGGAATGTATTATATTTCATTTTTAGTTTGTTTTATTGAATTTCATGGAGGTTTGTGAGTTTTATGATCATTTTGGTGCTAATGGGTATGAAACCTCGTTTTGGGGTTTTGAACACTAAAGAATGCATGTATGAACTTTTCCTTTGGTGGATACCTCTAGAACTGAGTGAAATGAAGGCCGAAAAGTTTTTTTCCATGTTCAATAAGGATTCAATATTTGAAGAGTTGATGGAAGTGTTTTGTGAGTTGCTATCCTAGTTGATTTCTTGTGTGTCTTGACCAAACATCGAAGTTTCAAGTAAGGGTTTGAGGAAATAACAGTGCTAAAGGTTGGGAGTAAGTTTTTAGAGCATTTATAGGCTATTTTTAAATTGTTCCAAGAATATTTTGGGTGTGGAGTGTTTAGGAAGTCCGGGTTTCAATAAACCCCTAGGGGAAACCTAGTTTGAAATAACTTAGAGTGAGGGTTTGAAGGTTGGTACCCTATTGAACGTTCTAGTCCCTAAAATAGGTGGAATATGAGGTTTGAAAACCTAAAAAAATATTTTCCATGGAGGTCAAGATATTTTAATGTCTTTAAAGGAGTGTCTCTTTGTAAGATTGGCCTTATTGGCCTAGTTGCTTGAGTGGAACAAGGCTAGTTTGACGTATTTTCTCCAAAAGAGTTTATAGTAGTTTTGAGATATGTTTTAGGCCATGGAAAAGGGCATCTGAAAATTCTATTACAATCTCCATAAGTTACCTGGTTCATTAGATATGAGTAATTGTCCTATGAGGAAAGATTACTAGTTTGTAAGTGGTTAAGGAGTGAGTGATACAAAATGGTGTTTCTTGGTAAGTTAAGGGATCAAGTTGTGTTTGGTTTATTATTTTAATCTTGTTAGATGCCTTAATAGGCTCATGCAAAGCCCTTATACCTTAGTGTGGATTGGAGTCCTTAGAAGCATATTTACTTTGATGAAACTTTGAAAGAGTGTGTGTAAGTCTATTAAGATCCTTCCTCTAAATCTTTGAACAAGTTCATTGTGGATCCCTACATGTACTGCATCAGCCTCTAGCTACTTTTCCAACTCTTCAAACACACTCAAAATCCCTTCTCTAATATCTAACCCTACAGACATCTAACTCCATCATATGAAAAATGTTGTCTAGCATAGACATGTTTGATAATTCCAAACAGCTCGCTGCCTTCTTTCATAAAATGCTTTGGTGTGTTTCATATTTGATGCAATGTAATCAACAATATCAATATTTTCATAAAATTCATTACTTACTTTTTTTCTATGTGTGTTTGTGGTTCTATGTGTGTTTGTGAACATGTAGCATTCAATGTCATGCCAAGGAAACAACCAAAGCCTCTAACACTAGAAGAACGTGCAGTTAAAAATGCAAGGAGAAGAGAATAAATTTTTTTAGCTTGTGAAGCAAAGGAATTGCAGCCCATATAGCCAAAAATTCTTGTGCAATCTAAGAAAGATATCAAATTGGAAAAAAAAAGGGCACGAATGAGGAAAGTTCATGGAAGGACGAGAATGGACACCGAAGTTGGGGGCACATCATCAACCATAGGTGAAGCTCAATGCACATCTCCAGTTGAAGGCACATCGGAAACAACATGTGGTTTTCCAAGTACATCACAAATCACATATACAATTGAAGACACACCATCAACAACATTGTGTTTTGAAAGTACATCAGAAAACACATCTCTATTTGAAGGCACTCCAGAAATGACATCTCAAGTTAGAGGTACAACATCATTTACATGTCAATCTCAAGGTATATCATCAATTGCACCTCCGATTGAAGGTATGCAATCTATCCCTGATGTTGTTGACCTTCCCAATGTTGACACAAATTTACATTTGAGAAATCCTCCTAGAGTTTTGCATAGAAAACCTACATTTTTTATTGATATTGATTCCAATGTTTTGAAATGGATTCCTAATAATATTCCAAAATGTACATGTCAAATATATGCACAGAGGATATGTAGTTAATTTTTTGCGAAGCTAAGTGAGGGTGGAAGATGCCAACTATTTGTTGAAATGATGAGGAAACTCAAATTTAGGCCCACCATGAAGGCTCTTGGGCTAAGAGTTTCGAATGAATCAAGTGAAAATTCCATTGTAAAGAACTCAATGAGTGCATATGAGAGCGGGGGTTCTACCTCATGCACGAAGGATAGTTGTGCCACATGATGTGTGGTGACAACAAACTTATTAAGTAGTCAAACAAGGAACAAGGTGAACCTTAAAAAGGCAAGTAAGTCTTTGAAAATAATTAGATCATCTCTAATGAGAGCCAAAGGAAGGCATGAAAGAATGGAGGATCCAAATAGCAATGAGTTATGGGAATTCTCGGGTAGAGTGCCACATAAAGATACAAGAATTGCTCAAGGCTTGAGATCTTTAATAGTGAATTATTGGAAGGATAACACAAGGACATTTCCTAATCAAAGAGATGTTGTAAGAATGAGAATTGGTAGTAAAATCCATGAGCCACATCCAATGCATTATTTGGATACCACTCAAACCCAACTTTTTACTAATTTTATATAGAAGTTTCTTGAAATTAAAATATGTCAAAGGTATTTTGAAATGCTAAAGCCTTTTTATGTCAAAATAAATCACACATGCACTACTTGTTGTCATAGGGTTCATATTGAGTTTTCTAACCATTATGATGTTTATCGACATATATGTGTAGATATGCATACTAACAATGTTTTGCAAGAATGTAACATAATGCCTCCACCTAAATCGTCAAGAAAATTTTTGTCTTCCATTTTATGTGAAAGAGAGGATGGTCAATTTTTTTTACAAGAATTCATGTTTGGATGACACATGTGATCATTGTGGTGGCATGAAACATTTTCCAATTTTCCAACACATGGCTAGTACACACACAATTGGAGACAAAATTGTGGAATTTGGAAAATATAAGATAGTGGCATATAGTCTAAAATATGGGAAAAAAGCAAAGAAGTGTGAATTGGTCAGTGATAAGATTTGAGTGTATGAGTTTATGGGCATTTTCCATGATCAGGTGGTCTATGAGTATGCAAGGAATACACACAGAGCACAATGGTTGGACTAATAGTTCAAGTTATGCAAGGACACATTTCCACTTCGTCATATCATTTCAGTTTTTGACTTCATTGAGAACTACAAACTATAGCCATAGAACGAGGTGCAATCATAGTACTACAACTCCACGTAGGTTGCTATATTTGTGCATATAACATTCATTCATGCAAATGATAGTACAGAGGAAAATAGGAAAGTATTGAGGGAGTATCACTTTTACATTAGTGATGATCACACACATTCTACAGAGTTTGTGCAAGGTTCCTTTCATATGTTCTATGTTGATTTGGCTAGCAGGGGCATATCATTTAGTCAACATATCATATGGTCAAATAATTGTACATCATAATTCAAGAACGCTAGAATGTTTTACTGGTTGAGTAGGATGCATAGGATCAGTGGTGTTCAACATATGTGGAACTTCTCAGAGGTCGAGCATGGATAGGGGGAGCATGATGGAGCAGGTGCATGTATCAAAAGAGCCCTAGCATGAGAAGAGTTAAAGTACATAGACAATGTAAAGTTGATAGATGCAAGATCAATTGTCTAGTGTTGCAATGGGTCTAGGTAGTGAAGGTAATTCTTTAGTTAGTAGATTTTTTCATTTAGTAGATGATACTAACATTGAAAAATATGAGGATTGTTGTACACTAACAGGATCGATCGATCTACACTCTTTTAGAAGCTCCAATGTAGGTACATGAACTATCCATACACGAAAGATGGAATGATTTTGTTATGAATGTACACTTCAAGCATGGAATGATTGCGAGTCAATAGAGTGGGTCGATGAATAGTCTGTAAGAAGTCTAATCCCACTTGACACTTATCAGATCTTGATGGCTCTATAAATCATGGACATGCAATCATCCATTGAATTTGATCATGTATCATACCTACTAGAACCAAGTAATATATCTTACTTACAAGTTTTATTATGATGCTCAGTAAATACATCTAACAAGATGAACATATCATTGCAAGGCACGTTTATGCGGTGATTGCAGATGAAGAAAATGAAGAGGGTATAGATTATTACCTTTGTTGTTGTATCGAGGTCAAAAATCAATTGGAGGCTCAATTATAGATGAAGAAAACATAGAATATCCTACAGGTTCAGTGGTTGTTACTGGAACATGGCTTCGAAGGTATCCAATTAATAATGTTTTAGCTTGGTCATTTAAGGAATTCGACATGCATTGGAAGATTCTCCACTACTCAAATCTTGTCATCGCCACCAATGTTCATTTGATGAAATATAAGGGCAGTGATAGGGAGGTTGGATGAATCACTCACTGATTCATGCTCTAGGTCTTTCTTGGAAGACCTCTAGGGTGTCTTACTCCACCTTTCTTCAACCTATAGGACCCCTTCCTTCCTAGGATCCCCTAGTTCTCCTTGCCAACCCAACTATCAACAAAGTTCTCCCTTCCAAGTCAAAACTTGGTGCAAACTTGTAACACTAGCCTTCACCCTTAATCCACCCTAAAGGCTACTAACCTCCTATTTCTTGAAATGGATTTACAGAGGTGTGGAGGTGCTTCTAAAGACTTAAATCCATCATACTAAGGGTATTAGGGATCCACCTAACTCCATCTACAGGTTGCTTTCACCAAACCCCACTATTAGGCCTAGAAGCCTACTAGCCCCATTAGGTCTTCTTCTCCGAGAAATCAAGGTTTTTCCAAAAGACTTTCCAAAGAACACCCCAACCTTTTCTTGGGATTCCTAGTTCATATTTCCACCTCTCAAGGATTTTTAGGGTCTTGGGTCTCAACTGACCATACAAAGCCCTAACCTGAAAATGAGCAAAATTAGGCTTTTTAAGCCCTTTCTTGGCTTCTCTACAACTTGTTAAGTTCTTCCCTCACCAAATGGATTGGAAAAGTCTTTTCCTTTTTACCATAGCTTGGTAACTCTAATATATTCCTTCTCCAAAAGGAAATTTGTCATAAAGTTGACACCTCTGCAATTTTAGTGTTCTGCACTATGGTCTTTCCTAACTAGGCTCTTCTCTGGCTCGCCTAGGAGAAGACTCCATCAAAAGCTCCTATGATTTCAAAATCTCTAACTCCTAATATATGTACAACCATGGAGTCTTGTCACAATTCCCAAAGGGCCGTAAAATTTGTACGGTGGGAAAGTGGACTAACCCTCCATTCTTTACAAATTGTCTGGTTCAGACCAGCAACAGTATGGAAACCAAACTAATTACAAACAATGCTTGAAACTAAATAAACAAACTATCTAATGCCTCAAAGTACTTGAAGAGAAACTACCCTACATCCTACACAAATTACAGTGCCAAAATCAATCCATTAAAACATCACTTCAAAGCAAAAACCAGAAAATTCACACATAATCACAATTGCTTTCTCTTGTATTCAAAAACTTAAACAATATCAAATGCTTCCAACCTAACTCCAATGCTGAGGAATCCCATAAATAGGGTTACCAAATCATTTATCCTCTCCCTTGGGCTCTCCTTGGCCGCTTGTAGCTCCAATTTAGCAACCTTTTCAAAAATTTCCAAAAATCCTAAAAGTCTTAAACCTCATTTTGAGCTAAAACCTTATGACACCTATTCTATGGTCAACATGACCTTCATCAGATCAATTCACAACAAAAATTCCACTAAGTCTCACACAAAAATGAACTAAATTAGATTGCTTAGTTGTCTTAGAGAAAGTTGTCCTAGACAAACCATCTAAACAACCTATGGCAACCTATGGGTGCTCCTGCACCAGGCAAACTTGCGAACAAAAACTTGTGGAAAGTGCGTGAGTCTGACCACGAGGCAATACTTGACACAATAAAGAGCAGATCAGACCCAGATGGTTCCCTAGATTGATTTGTAAGTATGCACATTGAATTTGTAAAGTCATGTTATTGATCATTGCTTTCTTTGAAGTGTTTAAGTTTGATTGTATAAGGGTTAGAAAAATTGCATTAATGTAGATATGCAAAATGATGGTTATATGATGCTCTCTATTGAGAACTCTTTAAGTTGGTATTCTGATCAATAATAGGGAGGTTAACCAATTACAAATACAAGTTCATCCAACTCAAACCAACATTTTCCCCAAACAAATCTTTTTCATCAACTCTTCACTATTTCAACCTAGTTTCCTTGTACGTGTCCAAACACCAAAACAAGGACATAACTATCGACCCTCTTAATAAACTCACAAAAAATTTAGGGTTTTAGATACCCATTATGTTCATTCCAAACATATCTCAAATGGGAATATCACTCTTTTGGACCAACACCTTGCAATCAGGGTTTTTCACCATTTTAGACCCCCAAATAGGTCACTTTTCCAAAGGACCTATACCTTAAAAAATATTTTTCAACCAAATTTTGATTGGGCAACACTCAACAGTGAACAAAACCCCAAATTCCACAATTACTTTGCAGAGACACATTTCCCAAACCACCCTACCATGATGCCCTCATTTCTTGCTCTTTACATGGGGGTTTATTGAAAAACAATCTTCTAGGGCTTTCCTAACCCAACCAATACCCTCAACACTTCATAAAATACTTGAAAAAACTCAAAAGGATAGAAGATCTTTGCTTCCCCCATGTTTCCTATCATTTTCCCACTCAAACCACTCAATTTCACCCAAATTAGGTCACTTTTTAAAAGGGACTCTACTTTAAGCTTTCCCTTTCACTCAAAATTAAACTGGGAAGCCTTATACATGTGTTAAAACCAAAGAATCCACCATTTACCCTCAAAAAATCATTCACCCAAGCACCGAATCACAAAACCCTCCTTTTAAGCCAAATAACGTAGGGCTTATTGAAAATCACACATCCAACCCTCACCAAAACTTGCCAATACCTCAAATAGGTCTAAATACCTCTACCCAAACTTAATTCATCAAGAAATAATGATGCACAACCTTTTTACACACTTTACTATCTCAAAACCTCACTATTTCACTTCAAAAACAAATTTTCATTGTAGGGCTTCATGCCCAACATAACACTCGACCTCCCCTGCACAAATTCCACATTCCCACACTAGTTTATTGATTTTGTAGACCCATTCATCAAGTTATACTGGTCATAATGAGAGGAATGGGCTAGTTTACCATATTAAATGGCTTTCAAACCTTATTTGACAACATCTTGACTCATTCATCCTAACTAGACTCAACTCAAAAAATAGAAGACAACGTGCTCTGCACCATATTCCCTATTAGTGTTTGATGTCATATGCATTTACGACTGTCATTGATCTTTTTCTGATTGTGACTATAGGTAATACTGAAGTTTTTCAAAGTTTAAGAAAAGAACATCAGTTGGTGGTGCAAGTGTTCAGTGGTATGAGAAACATCGATTGCTGGTGCATTTTTGGGTTGTCAATCTTCTCTTTCTTTTCCATCTCATAGATTTATCAGATTCTTATATGCTACATGTTTTATGCTAATTATGTTAGTGATATATTTGAAATTTATACGTAGGATCATCGAGAGATGAGAAAGTAGTGAAGGGCCACATCACCATTGTAGGACCTTCAATCGACCTTATCTAGCATGCATGAAGGTGATAGTAGGTCTCGTCAAGTGTATCACTGACATTATTTAGTTATTTCTCTTTTAATTATTTTTATGTGAGTCCATGTCTAAGATTGATAGGTTTTTGTAAGTTTTTTGTGGACCAAATTCCTATGAGAGTACACAACCACAAAGAGGCTACTACCCATGTGTTCCGTAGGGAGCAGGGGATGTACATGTTTTGAAGCTTTTTGGAATGCAAATAACTGGGCCAGCTGAGGTGGATTGGAGAAACGAAACTGGGCAGCAACTCCTTTTGTTTCTTCTTGTACAATATATTTCATGATCTGGCCTACAAATGGGAGGATTATTTCACTGCATGTATTGCTACAAGTATTGACAAATGAGAATATTTTCAAGATGTTCTTCCATCACTATTGTAATATTTTTCATTGACTTAGTGTATTTTTTGATATACAAAAATTATGAGAAATTAATACATTCAAATGTGTATATTCCTTAATATATGCCTCAATTAAATGTGTATATTACATTTAAAATTAGTTGTAATGCTTCATGGTTTACATTTAAAGTTGTCTTCAAGGAAAAGCATGTGGATTTATGAGTAAGAATGAAATAATGTCTAATATAATTATAGAAAGGCCAATTTTTTACTTTGGGTAGCATTAACCAATCTACCAAACCACCAATTCCTCCACTTTTAGGGCATGATAAGCCCTCTAACGTAACAAACCCCAAAAACCTCTTCATTCACAAGTTAGGCAATGGATTATTGAAAAACCATACTCCAAACATTCCCGCAGCCAACCAAAGCCTAGAACACCTTCAAAAAGGTTTGCACAAGCTTAAAATTTCTAGAGATATCGCTGCCCCCAAAGATTTCTTCAAACCCTAGCACTAAACCACCATTTTCCACTAAAAAATGCACCATTTGACATCTAGGGCATCACCTAAAAACCCTCTATTCACCTCCATTGCACAAAAAAATTTGCACACATGTTTAATAACCCTAACTAAGCCTTTCCATTGAGTTATAGAATCATACAGTGGTGGAAGGATTAATATGACATTTTAATGCACTCAAAACCCTTAAAACATGGTATACAAATCAACCCTCAGTAATTGGCTTCTAAAATTCACAAAACCACTTGAAATCCAACCAAACCAAAACTAAAATGGAGTAAAGTCTACTGCCCACCTAATTCCATCAAAAAGAGAGCACAATCGCTCTGATCTACATTCAACCGACTTGATCCCTTAAGGGTCCAAAGTGCAAAAGGGAAGAAATATTTGACGGGGTATTGCTCATAAACTGTGGTGCTTATGAAATCTCTTTCTAAACTTACGAGATCACTTTGGGCCCCTCTACAATAACCTCTCTTGGTTTTTTCTATCTCAAAGGCATTTTCATATGGTGTCCAATTTTCACTTGATGGAAAAAGTGTCAAATACAAGTAGTTGAAAGTTGCAAAGTTGTGCAACTTTCATTTTTTAGCTTGTGTGACCAAGGATTATTCCAACACGTTCGAATAGGTATTTTTCCATTAGGCATGGTCCTCTTTTTCACCCAAACACGCGGAGTCACTCTGAACTACGTTGAACCGGATTGATCCCTTAAGGGTCCAAAGTACAAAATGGCTGCAAACTTCAACATGCTATTAATCAGATACCGTGATACTTATAAAATTATCATTTGATCTTATGAGATCACGTTGGGCCCCTCTACAATAACCTCTCTCGGTTTTTTCTATCTCAAAGGCATTTTCCTGTGGTGACAATTTTTCACTTGGGGAAAAAGTTATCAAATGCAAGTAGTTGAAAGTTGCAAAGTGGTGCAACTTTCGTTTTGCAGCTCGTGTGACCAAAAAGACTATTCCAACATGTCCGAGTGGGTACGTTTATGCTAGGCATGGTCCTCTTTCACACCCAAACACACAGAATTTCTCTGAACTACGTTCAACCAGATCGATCCCTTAAGGGTCAAAAGTCTAAAATGGCTCCAAACTTCAACATGCTATTAATCGGATACCATGATGCTTAGAACTTCTTGTCTGAGCCTATGGGATCAAGTTGGGCCCCTCTACAATATCCTCTCTTAGTTTTTTCTATCTCGAAGGCGTTTTCCCGTGGTGGCGAATTCTCGCTTGGGGAAAAAGTTGTCAAATGCAAGTAGTTGAAAGTTGCAAAGTGGTGCAACTTTCATTTTGCAACTTGTGTGACCAAAAAAACTATCCCAATGCATCCGGGTGGGTACGTTTATGCTAGGCATGGTTCTTTTTTGCACCCAAACATGCGAAATCACTTTGAGCTATGTTCAACCAGATCGATCCTTTAAGGATCCAAAGTGCAAAATGGTTGTGAACTTCAGAATGCTATTACTCAGATAATTTTACTCTTAGAAACTTCTTGTATGATTATATGAGATTGTGTTGGGCCTCTATACAATAACCTCTCTCGATTTTTTCTATCTCAGAGGCATTTTCCTGTGGTGGCGAATTTTCACTTGGGAAAAAAGTTGTCAAATGCAAGTAGTTGAAAGTTCCAAAGTGGTGCAACTTTCGTTCTGCAGCTTGTGTGACCAAATAGACTGTTCCAACATGTTTGAATAGGTATTTTTATATTAGAATGGTCCTCCTTCACACCTAAACACATGAAATCGCTCTGAGCTACGTTCAACCAGATCGATCCCTGAAGGGTTCAAAGTGCAAAATGGCTGCAAACTTCAGCATGCTATTACTCAGATACCATTATGCTTAGAAAATTCTTGTCTGATCCTATGAGAATATGTTGGGTCCCTCTACAATAACCTCTCTCTCTTTTTTCTATCTCAGAGGCATTTTCCTGTGGTGGCGAATTTTCACTTGGGGAAAAATTTGTCAAATGCAAGTAGTTGAAAGTTGCAAAGTGGTGCAACTTTCATTTTGCAACTTGTGTGACCAAACAGACTGTTCCAATATGTCTGAATAGGTATTTTTATGCTAGGAATGCTCCTCTTTCACACCCAAACACGCAGAATCACTCTGAGCTATGATCAACTAGATCGATCCTTTAAGGGTCCAAAATACAAAATGGCTGCAAACTTTAGCATGCTATTACTCGAATACCGTGACACTTAAAAAATTATCATATGATCTTACAAGATTGTGTTTACCCCTTTATAATAACCTCTCTCGATTTTTTCTATCTCAAAGGCATTTTCCTGTGGTGGCGAATTTTCACTTGGGGAAAAAGTTGTCAAATGCAAGTAGTTGAAAGTTGCAAAGTGGTGCAACTTTCATTATGCAGCTCATGTGACCAAACGGGCTGTTCCAGCATGTCCAAATAGGTATTTTTATGCTAGGCATGGTCCTCTTTTGCACCCAAACACGCGGAATCGCTCCGAGCTACGTTCAATCGGATTGATCCCTTAAGGGTCAAAAGTGCAAAATGGCTACAAACTTCAGCATGCTATTACTCAAATATCATGATTCTTAGAAACTTCTAGTATGAGCCTATGGGATCATGTTGGGCCCTTCTACAATAACCTCTCTTTGTTTTCTCTATCTAAAGGCGCTTTTCTGTGGTGGAAAATTCTCGCTTGGGGAAAAGGTTGTCAAATGAAAGTAGTTGAAAGTTGCAAAGTGGTGCAACTTTCATTCTACAGCTCGTGTGACCAAATAGACTGTCTTCGACGCATCTGAGTGGGTACATTTATGCTAGGCATGGTCCTCTTTCGCACCCAAACACGCGAAATCACTCTAAGATACGTTCAACCAGATCGATCCCTTAAGGGTCCAAAGTGCAAAATGGCTATGAACTTCAGAATGCTCGTATTTGGATATCATGATTCTTAGAAAATTCTCGTCCAAGCCTATGGGATCATGTTGGGCCCCTAAACAATAACCTCTCTCAAGTTCTATCTTGGAGGTCTTTTCCCGTGGTGGCGATTTCTTGCTTGGGGAAAAAGTTGTCAAATGCAAGTAGTTGAAATTTGAAAAGTGGTGCAACTTTCGTTCTGCAACTCGTATGACCAAACAGACTGTTCTAACATGTACAAGTGGGTAATTTTATGCTAGGCATGGTCCTCTTTCCCACTAAAACATGCGGAATCACTCTGAGCTACGTTCAACCAACATAATCCCTTAAGAGTCCAAAGTGCAAAATAGCTACAAACTTCAGTTGCTCATATTTAGACATCATGATGCTTAGAAACTTCTTTTCTAAGAGTATGGGATCATGTTGGGCCCCTATACAATAACCTTTCTCAGTTTTTTCTATCTTAGAGGCCTTTTCTCAAAGGTGGCAATTTATCGCTTGGGAAAAAAATTGTCAAATGCAAGTAGTTGAGTGTGTAAAAATGACTTTTTAGTGATTCCACCCATTGTATCCTACTGTAATTTAGTGGAATGGCATAATTAGGGGTAGGGAACATATTTGAATGGTTTCTGGAGTAGGGGAGGTGAGTTGAGTGGTTTGGTGTGATGCCATAGTTGGCAATTTGATGAGTTTTGGTGAAATTCAATGGTTTAAGAGTGGAAATGGTTGAAATCCTTTGGGGCAACAGTTTGTGAGGGAATTTTAAGCATGTGCAGGTTCTTTTAAGCATTTTTTGATGCATTGGAAAGGTGTTATGAGTTGTGGAAATAGGATTTTCAATAAACCCACCCGTTTTAGGATTTTAGCCATAGCAGCAAGGCAGTGAACTGTTTGATAAAATGCTTTGGTAAACATGTACGAAAAATGTGGCAGCATAGGAAAGACAGTAAATTGTTTGAAAAAATGCCTCAAAGAAACATGGTTTCATGGTGATGGAATGTCATGAAAATCCATAGCTGTGAGGATTTGTGACTTGAGGATTGTGATTAATGATTGGAATTGTGTTTAGTGAGATTGCAAGACCTCCCCTACTGCATCAGTGTTTTAGGGTTTTATCCATAGCAGCAAGGAAATTAACTGTTTTGATATAATGCTTTGATAGACATATATGAAAAATGTGGTAGCATAGAAAAGGCAATGAAATCTTTGAAAAATTGCCTCAAAAAAATGAGGTCTCATGGTGATGGAATGTCATGACAATCAAAAGAAATTTGATTGTCATGGCATTCCATCACCATGAGACCACATTTATTTGAGGCATCTTTTGAACTAGTTCACTGCCTTGTCTATGGCTTGTCATGGCATTCCATCACCACATTTATTTGATGCATTTTTTCAAATAGTTCACTGCCTTGTCTATGCTATTTCTTACTATTATGCTTCTGATATATTTTTTCGAAGCATCCATAGCTTGTTCAAAATCACTTGTTTTAGGATTTTAGCCATAACAACAAGGAAGTGAACTGTTTGACAAGATGCTTTGGTAGAAATGTATGAAAAATGTGGTAACATAGACAAGGTAGTGAACTATTTGAAAAATACCTTAAAGAAATTTAATCTCATAGAATGCCATGATAAGAAAATGCAATTGGCGGTTGCTCCTAGTTATTAGTTATGCAATGTGAAGAAATTGCGTAACTGCTTAGGTTGACTTTGTACAAACTATATTGTAATTGAAATTTTGTCATCTATCAACATCTAGTTATTAGTTATGCAAAGTGAAGTAATGCTTTGACTTTGAAAGATGTGCAATGCAATGTAATCAACGATATGAATATAAACTACAAAAATCCATTTTTTACAATTCATTAGTTAAAATATTTGCTCTCTATAAGTGATTTTTTTTTGGTTTGTCAAAATTTTCCCCAAAAGATTTTTGCTGCTATGCATTGGAAGTATGAAGCATACACATGAATACACACAATATAGGTGAATTATACATGTGAATAAGTGAAGCATACATGTGAATAAGTGAGGCACAAGTAATTGAAGCATTCCAAAGGATACAAACCACCACGAATGGAGCTTATTTACACAATACGCTTTAGATGGGGCTTATTGAGCATTCGACAATAATTAATTAAGCATTATATGTAAACAAAATCCATGCCTACAACATTCAAGCATACAATTTACATGATATGCATGATAACATCATTCAAGAATGGAAGTAGCAAAATAAGATTTTCTTTAATCAAAAAGTCGAAAGGCTATACAATGATATATACTAATAAAAGTATATACAATATATCCAAAAAAATCATACAGATTTAGTATAAAGGATCCATATGGACATAAAATGTCACGTATATATCGATAGTACAAAACATATGTTCCAAAATTCCACATAGGCATACAACAAACAACCCTAATACATAGTCATTTCCCTCTAGGGGAAGGAAATAGATCCCGTGCTGCCTTCAAAATTTGGCTAGATGGAGTGACTGTTGCTTCTCTTGTCTTTCAAACACACTCGCTAGTCCTCCTCTCTTCACTCTGGACCTTCAACTGATACAGTAAAAATTAAAGATGTTAATACATAGAAATTGAATTGTGGAATGACATATAACAAAATATATAATCACTTACTGCATACATATAGTCATCATGCACATTTACAACATCACCACATCCACGATTTGGAGTGACAACCACCTGTAGAAACCATAAAAATAGAAATTAAACTACATAAAATTATCGTGAAAATTTTCTATAATAGACCATAAAACAACAAATATAATGTCAAATCGACTAATCTATTCCATACCTCTCTCAATGGATCAGAACTGGCTATTGCTGTAGAAACTCCATGGTCCATCATGCCACCAACATCACTAGGGTTGTCTCTTGTCAAAAACTACAAATGAAACAATATCTCAGGTATCATGTTGATATAAAGACCAAGAGGGGATAATGGAACATAAGGTGAAATAAGAGAGGGTAATGGGATGGGAATAGAAGGGTAATGCAAAGAGGGGGATCAAACTCATTCAAAGTGACAAATTTCCTTCAAGAGGCATCTAACAAGATTAAAATGGCCTATTAGAGTAATCCAAACAATCCTCAAAGCTTGACAACAATCGGGAGTGTAATCTCTCACTTTCACCCATGTAACCTAGCAGTAGTGCAAACTCAGTTTTTGGCCTTTAACTCCCATGCTTTCAAAAACAATTAAAAATAAAAAGGTGGATTCAGATACCCATTTTAGAGTTATACACCATATCTCTTAACCAGATACAAGTCTTTTGTACCAATCCCTTGAAATTAGACCCTCAAAGTTGTCCTAGGCTATGAATTAGGCCAAATTTACAAAGCAATATACCTTTAAACTTAACACAGACCCTTGAAACCTTGGGGTAGCATTTCCTATGCCATTAAACCTCTAAAACCATAATCAACACCTAAGTTTGACACCTCCAACATAGCAAACTCCAAAACCCTCAATTCCATGCCAAGTCAAGAGGGTTTATTCAAAGTCCCACTTGCACAACCTCCACTGACTTAGACATGTATATTCTAACCCCAATATGCTCAAAAGTTGGAAAAAACTCCACACTCTCATTGATTTCCACAAACCCTAGACCCAAGGCTCCATCTTCATGTGTTTTTCTTCACAAAACTCATCAAGACAACAAGTTTATCTCCTTAGTTACTTCTCCACAACTCTAATCATGCAACCTACAACCTACTCAAACTCCCTAGGGGCCATTACACTAGTTACAGTAGGTACAGTCAGTGTAAGGGCCCTTAAATCATGATTTTGGTTACAAAACCCTCAAAAAAGGTGTCCTCGGCCTATAACAAGGATATTTACCAAAAATCACAATGGATCTCCCTCAAACATATTCAAAAATACTGTTAACACCTTCCACCAAAAAGTAAAATTATTTACATGGCACAATCAAACTGTACGGGCTTGTATAGGCCTGCAAATGACAAGAAAACTCATAAATTTGATGAAAAACAAAGATATTCTTATTGACAATTCTTCAAACTTCAAGCCAACGTTAAAAAATGAGTTCTTATACCTTTTTAAAGGATTCTCCTCATCAAAAAAATTCCCAAATTCCTTACAACTACTTTTTAAACCTCTCATGACCGTTACATTACAAATTTGTTGCATTTATGCAACTCACAAATTTGGCAGTTTCAAGTTTTGACTCTTTATTGTTTCCTAGACCCTCTTAAACACCTAAACTATTACAAATAGTACAATGAGACCTTATTCAACTAATAAAACATGACTTACTCAAGAAAACATCATCCTATCTACCTTGACACCCCTTGTCAACTTTGACAATTCCTTCCACATGATTTGCAAATCTTACAAGATGAATACAAAAGCCCCTCAAAGTTGATAAATTACAATAGAATGGTCACATTAGACCTTATTAATACTCAAGAACTCAAATCAAACATCCTAACACACCTTTCCTATCAAACACTTAATGAAGAAACATAGAAAAGAGTGGTGCCCCTGCACCAAAGGGATTAATGGAACATAGGATGGACTAGTATAGATTGATGGGATGGGCTAGGATGGGATAGAAAAATATAGGGTGGATGATTAGAGGTTAATGGGATGCGATTATTAGGGAATAATGCAACATAGGGTGAATTAGGAGGTGTCTAGGGTTTGAGTATAGTACACGAAGTGCGAACTTGACCTGTGTGTAGCAATAATAGAGAAGAGTTATCTAGGATGAAACGTGGATAAATATGGTATAACATAGGATGATATAAAGGAACATAGGGTGGAACATAGGGGATCATGGAACATCTAGGGTGAAATAATAATGGGTACAATAAGATGGGAGTATAAGTACATAATGACACATAGCATGGACTAGAAGATATTAGTGGGATGGGCTAGGAGGGGATCATGGAAAATAGGGTGAACTATTAAATGTTAATGGTATGGGATTAGGAAGGAATAAAGGAACAAAAAGTGAATCAAGAGAACATAATGTGACATGATCAAGGAATACAAATGAAATGTTTGTGTTTCTCATGAATTTTTTAGATTTGTATATACACAAAATTACGAAAACTAGCTAACATAGTTTTACAACACCATTAATGAATAAAGGCTACCTGAGTGTAATTTGTTTGAGGATATGAATTGCAAGGTGTGGATGAAGAAGGTACACCAGGAAACTTTTTTAAATCCAAAGCATATTATGAGACAAACATTCAAATATAACATTCAACTGTTCAAATGCAATAATAATATCTTTAATACTAGTTGCATACCTGTGGACTCATCGTCGAGAATGTATAAGGGTCTGTAGGAATAGAGCATGCCTCATGAATAGTGTGACCCTCAAATTTCATCATATCAAAATTTTACTAATTTATTTATTCTTAAATTTCAAAATATAATTTAATAAACAACATTAAAATAACTTGCTAAATTTTACCTATTTCAATGCCGAATGTATCATTTAGAATATCATCTATTAAATCCATCGCCTCTGCAACTAATGCAGGCTATGTAGTTGCATCATGAGCACTCTGAGAATCATATGTGAAAACAACACCACAAGCGCCACAATGGTGGGGTGGAGCTCGGGGCCTACACGTCTCCTCCACACCAGGCTCTACTAGAGGACTCGCACACTGTAGAATGGTCTGGATGAGTGAGTCAATCGACTTTAGCGTGTCCACCTCTACACTATCCTTAACAATGGAAGGAACAACGACATGCTCCACCATGGGTCTGTCCAAGGCTCTCAGTGCCAACTATGGATTACGTCATGCAACAGGTCTATCATGTGTGGAGCCCCCTCCTCTATCCTAAAAGTCTAAGATGTCAAAATAGTTTGGCATTTTATTAAGGATAAACTCGCAATAGAGTTTCCTCAAAAAGTATTGTGGCACCTCATGGTTATTGCATGGAGGTTGGTCAAATACCATCCACCACCACTCCCAAAATTTGTTTTTAATTAAATCATGGTGGAACCAATGGATGGGGAACCTTCTGCATGCATGAGACAAAGGTTCATTGGTTCTCGGGTCTATAAATAGGGCACACAAGTCATCTTTTCTATTTTTTTGTTTTTTGACATCTACATATGACAAACCACTAGCATAAAATTGTCTCATCTCATGCCTCTTGTTTGACCAAAAATTCATTTGCTCGCTCATTTATCCTACATGAGTTACAATTGACTTCAATGATTCAACAATCCCTTTCCTATAAGGGTGGGTTTCGACATGCTCGGTTAATCTTCCAATTAATTGTTGAATGTCTCTTTTATTGTTTTCAATTTGATTTTGAATATTTTCTTGTGTTCCTTGAGGATGCCTATGAATTGATGGAGGGGTTTCGGGTTGTTCATGTATAGGAGGCTCTTCGTGAGGGTGTGATTGTGAATTCTCAATATTTTGAGGTGGATATTCATTCCCTAAGAATTAGAACAAAGTTTTATTATAAAAATCTATTTAAATTTTCATTCTAAATCAAATTCAAAATAAATAGAATAAAAATACATACCTCTTTGCAATCTTCGACCTCTCCAATGTGTTGGCGGCATCCTCGTGGAAAATGGCAAGCTAAGGATGCAAACAATGGATGAGATTTGGCGAGCATGAGTTGCAGACCTCAAATCCTCCAAGTCAAGCCGTGAGTTGAAGAGAAATGAGGGTTTGAAACCCGTTTTATTTCTTTTATGTTAACTTTTACATTTAGCATGCGCCAAATGGCTTATTTCAACCTTTTTTGGATGTTTTTCATTTTGGCACCTAAATTGTGTCACAGATTGGTGCACTTACCCAAATAAAAAAGGGACTTCCATCCATCAAAAATTTCCACAAATGCAAAAGAAAGTTTCAATATTGACATACAAAGTATATGAAGAAGTTGGTCCTAAATCCACTCAAAATTCCATTTCCACATTTCGCTTCTCATCATCAGAAGTTTGGAGAATCAAAGATCTGTTGTCCAAACTATCAAATAATCCATCTACGTCTCATATCCCTCATCAAAACCCAACATATATAACTCTTGCATTGATTGTGTCTTAGAAACAACTCTTTATCATAAGGACTCTAAAGGCACCCTATTGCGATGTACACATTTAGATAAGATTAAATCTAGTATAGACAAAGATGACAAGAACATTTAGGGGTTACATACAAGAACTCGAGTATTGGCAAAGCAACTCTTCTAGGTTGGACAAAATTGGCATATCTTGACAACAACTTCTACATTAACACCACTAAATGGTTTGACCAATTCAAATCATAAAAATCATAAAATAAATAAAAAAATAAGAAAATAGTAAAGAGAAAAATTGTCCTCTAGTGAAAATCACTTTGATGGCGCTTTGGTTAAGTACCATGATGAAAAATTGGAAAGCACACATCATGTGTAGAATCAATCATCTACGTACACCATTCTAGTTGAAAGCATCTCATCTCTTGCATAATAAATCCATGATCCATCCCATTCATAATAAATCCAGCATCTTATCTATTCTCATCCATTCGACCCATTCTCACCCAAATCTAAAACTATATTGATCTCAACAAAGATTAGGGGCATACTTCAAACTTCGTTTTGGAAAAATCTTGATCAATCACTACCATTGATCATATCCTACCCCATGTAGTACCATAGCCTATATATAGCACTATCCAAACACTCATGCTCTATTTGAACATATTATCCTATCACAAGATAGTTTTTGGCATCCTTCACATATCTACCTATCCATCATCCTGATCCATGGATCCATTCATAGCATTTCATACATTGCTATACACTAGTGGTAGGTACTTACATATAGGTTCAGAATAAATCTTGATCCATGTCCTATAGCTCACATCATGATCTAGGTATCAGGTAGAAAATCTCAAAAACATTCAATATTTCAAAATCCCAAAACATCCATAATATGTCTAAATCTAAAAAACATTAAGATAATATGAAAATCCCGAAAACATTCAAATATAATGAAATACCAAAAAAAAACTCAGAAAACATCAAAATTCCAAAAATAGCCTCAAAACATCTTTTTCAAAAAGTAAAAAACATTTGAAAATTTTCCAAAAAAGAAATAAATAATCATCCATCCCATCTCATTCATTCCATCTGTAATAAATTTTAATCCTTAATAAAGCTATCACCACCCTCTTCTTTGACAAAGCAAACATAAGTAAATAAAACAATCATCGAAACACAATTTTTTATGCAAAATTATAAGTCTTGATCATTGTCAAACATGTCAACTAGCTTTCATATCAACAACCTAAAACATTCAAAATTAACATCCAATGAATGTCTTAACACATATATCTTTCCTACAATAGACACCATTTTGAATATCAACTAAAACAATTCTCTGGAAAGAGATATGATGGCATTGATGTTTTTGTCATTTGATATTTTCTTTTTGTTTTATCTTTTTCTCTAATTCTATTGCTCACCCGAAACTGCCTTGATCTGCAATATCTTGGTGTGTCTAGAGGGGTACATAATGCCACATAGTCATTTATTTTTTCTATTGTGTTTGTTGGATGTTCTTGTAATACGACCTTGGGGAATACTTTCCTTACGTGAGTAGGGATAATCTTGAGTAATACAATGGTTGGTGCATATCGGGTTCTTCATATCTTTTATGTATTGGTCTACTTGCTTCAATGGCTTCATTCTCTCATGATGAAATAATATTTATGTATGTCATTTATGAACAAGGATACTCTTCTTTGTTTGCATAGTCAAATTCCATGCAATAGATACATCACCCTAGTTCTTCATACCTTGGTGCATCGTGTCTACTTTCTATATCAAAATAAGGATTGATCTACATTTGTTAGCATAATATAAAAAAGCAAAAGAAAAATCATCTATCCTATCTCATTACATATCCAATAAAATCCCAAAATCCATCTAATAATCATAGATTTATTGGTATCGTGATCAATATCATCATCATCTATTTCATTCTATCTAACCATCCATTCTTCTATTGTACTAATATTTCTATCCAAGTATCATGACATACAAAAAATATTCATCTCATCCTACATCCATAAAGTGTCAATAACATCTCATATCATCTACCATGCATAATCATCATATATCATATGAAAATACAAAAAGAAGAATCATGACCATATATCACCATCCATATCATGCATCCTGCATCCATAAATCATTAGCAACATGTGTAGCAAACAATAAGCATCATTATCAAACATCTATCATCAAATCATAAAACATGAAAATTTGAAAACATGCATCCATACAACATTTGCATCTATAATCAAAGCATACATCATAAAGATCAATACGTAACACCGTAGCATGTTCACATCAAAATGATCTCATCTCATATATATCATTAAAACAAATGTCATGATACATCAAATGTGTGATATGCATAAAAAATACTTAAAGTTATCCATAATAGATGAATATATATACATCATGATCTGTCTACATCAAAATGTAGATACAAAAATATCTATACAAAATGAGCTACATAGAGCTCCCCCCTTCCTCTCTATCAGGAAGAGGTTATGGTGGACTCATATATGCCAATTTTTCTACCACATAGGGAACTATCCCTGAGATCCTTGTTGTTAGGGTACTTGTCCCTGAGACTGGCCCTAAGATGGCTTGTCAGCTGATCCACCATCTAACCTACTCGGACGTCCAACACTCCTCTAAGAATTTATCTAGGTTGTCGTATGTGTGCTAGCACTCCCATATAATATAAGGTCTTGTAATATGTCACTTCGCTTTGTATGCACCTAATCTCCTGCATGTACTATGTCAAAGGGATCATCTATCTCTATGCTTATACAACAAACTCTAGCTGTTATCTATGTCCTATCTCTTGAGCCAACTAGGCCTCGACCTGCTATCTTTGAGAGACCCAGGAATCTCTTTAGGTCCTCATCTATTCCCTCTCAATATTGAGTTGGTCTCTCTCCATCCTCATCTGTGTGATTTGTGCAACCAATCTATCTCTCTCTTTTATGTAACCATCACACTCTTTGTGAGCTTGATCTCACTCCTGGAGAGTGATGTGAAGTCTCTGCTCATCTAGTCCTCCATCTCCAGGACCTCTTGCTATAGCCCCTACCTTGCTAGAGGTGGACCATGTGGACCTTGTCCCTATTGTTTGTCCTTGGAAACAAGAACCTCAATCTTTGCACACTATTGTTGTTGATGTTTCCTACTTGTCTCCCCCTCTTGTTGATGTCTGCCATTAATGGCACCCTATCTAGAAATGTAAATCTTACTGGCCTATGAATAGAAAACCATGCATTGTAATCAGGGGTGGTTCCAGGATCTACCACACCATTTGGCCAAATCCACTATACTTAGGTCAACTAAGCAAAATCTATCAAATTTGTCTATGGAGAGAGCACTAGCCCCCAGTCTATAATCCATCTAACAATGTAGGAAAATACTACATGATAGTTGTCAGTAGGAACATCTTTCTACTCCCTAAACTTCCCTCTGACCTTGTCAGGGAGTATATCTTAAGGCTATGTTGAGTCTTTTCAATTAGCCACCTAGTCTATTAGTAGTATGGCAGATATAATTTTTCATCATCCTAGGCCTCAATTTGGATCCATGACCTCCATATGAACTCTCTAATGTCATCAATATTCCACCTCAAGTAGTATATACCTCCCATATGATAGTGAGTGAGCATTGCATCATATCTATACACCATAGGCATCTAGCCTCCTATTGTATCTCTCCAATTAGTCTGGGCATGACAATATGCTCCTAGGCCCATATGTGTAGTAGTGTCACCCTTGTTGACAAGCTAGTCACAACCCTATATACCACCTAATGCATGTCATGGTATATGTATGCAAGGATGGATGGTGCCCGTGTAAAAATATAGGCCTCCTCTAAGATCCTCTCAAGGACCCTACCCCATCCAATGTTGAATCCATGTGACTTGTCTGACATGATCTATCCATAAATGAGCCCTACAACCACTATGGTAGTATTACTGATAGTGTTGACATAGTCTAGTAGGTTGATCTGTCCATTGTCAATCTCCATGTCATCATCAAGCAGGAATCTCTCTAGAGCCTCATAGCCTCGACCAACATCATAAATGACCCTCTCCCTATGGATGGGTACCTTAAGGATCTACCAAATGTCCTCTAGGGTAATGGTCACCTCTCCTATGGGTAGATGAAAGGATGATGTCTTTGACCTCCACTGCTCGGCCAAATTTATCATCAAGGCTAGATGGGCCCTGATCTTTGGCATATAAGCTATATGGTAAAGTCTAACCGTGCACAAGAACTCAATCGCAATCGTTGTGAAAGTCATCATCTACTCCAACACCTATGGCCATTGCTCCTATGATAGGATCGAGTCTAGGAAAACCTGCAAGTATAACGTTCACAACGATAATTTTCACAAAATTTTATAAAACAACTAAGTCTAAATGGCCTAAGAACAAAAGCGACCCTTTTTAAAAAAAGCGTCACATAGTGCCAATCATAAGCAAGCCATTTTTATAATAGTGTTGCATTTCCAAAAACAAAAATAGAAAATTAAAGTGAGGAAAAAATAAAAGCATTGACATATGTTAATCAAACGTGTTGCAATTTCCCAAAACCTAATGTACTTGTTGTATTCCAATGCTTTTATGTGTCGCATCAAGTTACATAAATGAGCTATCGAGTTACAAAGGTGTCACACAATAATGTGACCTATTTGTTTGCCTATCTTCTATCCTACCTTTAGCTACCTAAAACTACGTGCAAGAAAAAATCAATTAAGTACACATCGAGGTGCCTGCTATGACTACCCACTGAAACTAAAGAATTGCATCTATGCATGTGAGGCTTGTACAACTAGTGCTACAGTGAACAAATCTTGCAAAGGGGTGTGAGGGTTGCAAAAGGCTCAAAACTCAATTCTATTAACTCAAAGTGTGCAAATGAGGCTAAAATGAACCCAAATGCATATATGCCTACCAACCCTAGGGTTTTACCTTATGACTCAATTTTTTCAAACTTGGATATCCATCCCGATTAGTTTGTAGGCTTCCTAGGACTTATTTTTGTACTCTTTTCAATAGACTTAGTCTTTACATCATGTCATGATCTTGACATGAAAACTAATTTTTTTCAACTGATCTCTCAAGGGGACAACCTATCATCCTTTCTTCATCTACCAGGGCATAGTGGGGCATCAGGTAATTTTTTAAAAAAAATTTAGCAACATCAAGTCTTTGAAACAATGCAATAGATACATTGTCTCAAAGAGGGGTAAAATGTAGACACCTAAAATTCTCCTAAGAATATCACACATCTCAATTTAACTTATTAACATCATTTTCCTCATTATCACCTAATTCCTCCATTTAATTAAATAATTTCTAATTATTTGATTAAATTCACTTTATTCCTCTATAACTCCCATCATGATTAAATAATTTTCAATTATTTAATTAAATCTAACTCCCACCATGATTAAATAATTTCCAATTATTTAATTAATTCTTCTAATCCCACTTGATTAAATAATTTCCCATTATTTAATTAAAAATCTTAATTGGCTAATTTTCGTCCAACCCTCCAACTTGCACAAAGGATATTCCCTTTTTGAAAAGAGAATATTCTCAATTTTAATTCAAATATTTTCTTTGCTCCAATTCAAAATATCTTCAACCAACTTTCCATGAAAATAGAAACATTTTTGGCTCTCATGGATTCGCATCCCTTCATCTCCTTGATTTCCTCTTATCCATTAATCCTCAAAATTCAATCTTGACCGTTGATAAGAATTCTCAAAATCTATAAAACAAGCCTTTCAATCATGAAATTCATTCATGATTTTCATAAGCATAGGCACTCTCTTGAATTCTTGAGCCAATCTTGAGCATTTGAGAAATCCTTTTGTGAATCACCTCCATCAAGCTTTTGAAATCATAGATTACACACAATTTGAGCAATCAAACATCACAAATTTGCATCAATCCATAATGGGATTGAAGGTTTGCATTGTCTAATTATTTTAATTACTTTAAATTTTCATTTAATTACGTTATATTAAATTTTTGAAGCTTTTGCAAACTAATTTCATTGAGTATGGGTTTGTATGATCTTAATCTTGTAAGTTCTTAGGGTTTTTTAGACTCTAATTGATTCAATTATGCTTTCATTTGATCACTTATATTTCCCTTACAATAGACATAATTATAGACCCAATTTAATTATCACTTGTCTTAATTATGTCAATAACTAGAAAGAAAAATGGAGGGATTTCTAAGTGTAGAAATACATATAGAAATTGTGCTAATCTTTTATGCATTACATTCATTGTGGATTATTAGCTTAAATAATTTACTCTCACTATAATATTCATTTTAAAGGGTGGAGTAGGTGATTGGAAAATGCTTGTATTAGTGCCTATCCTATATATGGAGTCAATTTTAAACATAAAGATAGTAATACAATTGAAATTATTCATTATATTTAAGCAACCCAATATGCATGGCCTTATCTTGAAATACTTGGGTTGACCAAATGCTACTTGGCCAAAATAATTAAAACTATACTTAGTAATCCTTTGCAACATTAGTTTCTCCATATGTTAAGCACAAAATATTCTCTATTAAGATCAATCTATAATAGGAAAGTTTACAATATTACTTGAATACCAACATAATACTAACAAAGGTAAAGCAAATGTACACTAAAAAATACACATTTCCTAAAGTAAATAATAAAACGTAGGAGATAATTTGAATTAATTCAATGAGAAATATTTTATACTATTTTCTCAAAAGGAAAGTGTAATGTCATAAATTACATCCTATACAATTTCACATTACATGTGCCTTCCCCTTTAGTTATAATTAAGATAATTATTCTCTTTAATCCTAATTTTAATCCAAACCATCCTTCAACACCTCACATGTCCAGTTCTTTGATTGTGAAGTCTTATTTTCTCTTGAATAGGTGTGCACTGTGTAGATGTCTACATGATCCACTAGCATCTCACAAAAAATTGTGACTATGTTAGTTGTTGGATGTTACAGTTGTGTGTTTTGACAATGTAACACCTTTTCCAACCTACACTTTCATCAAGAATTATTTGAGAATGCTATTTTGAACCAAAACCTTCCCTCTTTGCCTCCAATTTGAATCTTTCGAACTTCATACACAACTCTTTGAAATTCTATAACACTCTCTAGTTTTCTTTCTCATTCACAAATTTCTAAAACTCCATCATTCCACCATTTCTATGACCATAGTGACATCTAATAAAACTTTTTTGTTATCATTTGAAGAGGTCACTTTCATCTTAAGGACTCTTGTCACTTCTTCATTGCACCAAAAAGCTAATTTTCTTTCATTCTTGGGGGGTGCTAACTCTTTATGATTTTCTATTAAGCATATTGTCTTTATTTTGATTAGTATATCATTATTTTCATTGTTTTATGTCTATTTCTATCATATTGTCTAAGGTTGTCCATGGAGGTGAGAACACCAAAATGAGAGTTTGACCAAGGTAAACTCTTATATAGACACCCAACCCCTCTTTTTGGTCTTATGTGTGTAGATACAAGTGAAGGAGCTTTTTGGAGGGAGTCCTTGATCTCGTTTGATGTATTTGATGATAATTTAAACTCTTCTTTGTTATTTAAATCATTTTAAGTTCATTTAGAATTTCTACTCCAATTATTCCATACTCAATGTGTAGTCATATTTTATAGTCTTTAATATCCAAAAAACTATACATAACATTTTGTGTTTCTTTGTGGAAACTTGTGTTATCTTTCTGTACAAAACGTTAACATGACATGTTGTTGTCTAATAGCTGCATGTTAGTCCTAGACATAAATATTTTCAAGCTATCCAAAAAACCTCTATGCTTTGTACTTTTAATTTTTGAGGTCTAAAGAGTTTAGATCATTTATGTTCTCTATTAAAACACACATTTAGTTAATTAGTGGGTGAAATTGAAGGTCATAGTTACCTAAAGGCTTACTGAGTGGGGGGTTGAAACTTAAATCCTTGAAGGATTTGATTATCCTTTGTTGTGTTATATTTTTTGAGCTTTACATTTTGGTGAACCTGATGAGAACACACCTTTTGCAAATATTTCTCAAAATATTTAAAACCTTCATAAATTTTTATTTTCTCTTGCATTCCCTTCTCTTCTTTTCTAGAGTTTGTAAGATTGTGCATTATGATACTCTTCTATGTATGAACCAAACTACAAATTTTGGATACATAGTTAAAAGAAGCTCGAGAGATAACATACCTTAAGAACAATAAAGTCCTACTAGACTTGGCCTAATTTTCTCTAGAAATCTAATCCCCTTGCACTTCGTGCAATCTTGGGTGAAGAGAAATACTTAAGTGCACTTTTATGCTTTGTGTCACCCTTAAGAGAGGACTTACTACGAGACACAAAGCAATGGGAAACTCATAGCAAGTTCTTGCAAGCATGTCTACCGGTGGGCTATATTAAAGGTTGGGAAATCATGAGAAAGTACATTCTATCCTGGACTGTATAACATACTACACCTAGTACCATGCCTTAAGTGGAATATGAATGGTAGTAAGAGCCTTAAGTGGAAAAGCGGGTGTGTATATGGCTAAGTGTTCTCAGTTTATTACGAAGAACCAAATTGTTTAGTTACCAAAAATACTTAATGCTTATTGGTGCAAGAACAATTGTTATAAAGTCGCCCCACATATGTACTATTCATTGTTGAAATAGAAAAATCCTTAGGATCTTTAGGATTTTGAGATTTGGTGGTCTCGAGAAGTGTGTGTCATGGAGGGGAGCCAGTGTTGCCAAATCTCTAATTGTTCGCATTGTCTTAGTGTTTGGAGAAATCCAAGTGGGGACTCAACAAGTATCACCATTTCAACCTAGGATTGTAAATTCTTGAGAGTCAATTTAATACTTTTCTTGGTTTTAAAACATTACAAACAAAGATTCACAATTTTCCTCAAAATTTCGAAACCCTTTGGTCTAAATATGGATACCTTTTGAAAAAATCCTTGATATTAATGCTTGTCCTAAGGATTTCTCTCCTTAGATTTCTAAATATCTTGACTTATATCTCAATCCATATTTTCCAAAATTAACATAAGAAACTATGGATTGAACTTCATCCTTTTCATGAAATGGACATTGTGAAATTTATGATGTTTTTGACATAGACATTTATTTTGAAAACATAATCAAGACAAGTGTTTGTGGTAAAATAAATTCACTTAAAGCAAGATAAATTGACAATTTGAACCCCACATGACCATTTGGAGATCGATTTCTCCCATTGAACAACCTGATCTTGAAGGTGCTATCATTCAACCAAAATTTTAACTCATTAATGGAGAACAAACTGATATCATTAGTAGTTTGAGAAGCTTCACTTTTGAAACAAAAGAAACACCAATCCAGTGGAGAAACGCCAAAAAAATATTAGATGAAGAATAGGAACAAACTGATATTGAGGTCGGATGACCCCTATTACCACCACCTGCATGGAAATACATATCTTCCTCCACTTTCATGATCTTAGACTTATCCAAATGATCTCAATAAATATCTTCCTCCACTTTCATGATCTTAGACTTATCCAAATGATCTCACACAAAGTTAGGATCCCCAAAAGAAGTTCTATAGGTTGTCATTTTAAACTTAGGCATCTTTGTCCAAAATATCTCAAGAAATACCTTTTAGCACTTCACAAAACCAAAACTAGGTTGGTATACAACTTCTACAAATGTGCTTCAAGGAACAATCTAGACTTGTATGCCTTCTTTTACAATCATAACCCTGGTCTTTTTCATAATTTTGAACTTCTCTAAGACATTGGTTCTTTAGAATTTGAAAACTTTAGAGATCTAGCATGTTTCTCACTACCTTGGTCTTGTCAAACAAAGTTTCACTCTAAGTCAACATTGGGTCAAAACACTTCATTCATCCCTTTGTCAAAATTCACCCTTCACTTCACTAAACTTTGCAAAAATATTGGAATACACCAAAACTCTTTGACTTAAACTTCTATCAAACAATCCCTAACTTAGCTACTTTGTATGTGAAATGTATCATTTTCCATGCACTTAGTTAACTTAGTTATCATCTTTGAGCTAGTTCATCTTGAATGTCATGAGTCTACCCTAAGGATTTCCAAGTTCAGCAACATCCTTTATCCTAATAATCAAAACATCAAACTCAAGCCAAAATTGTTGTCCCAAAATGTTTGTAAAGATAACTCCCCACATCACTCATCTTTTCTTCCCCCATTGCCATCATTTCTCCAAAATGACTTAGAGCGTCCCTTTTACCTAGAATTGAGTCAACCAAAGAGTTTAAAAATTACAAATCTCAACATGACTCTCCTAGAAGTGACCCAAAATTTATGGAAAAAATAAGATTACAACACAAGAGAATCATGCAGAAAACCAAAGTCACATTTACCTCAACTGATCCCAATCATTTAGAATTTGATCAAAGAAATCAAGTCACCCCATCACAACAACCATCATCTCCATTAGGTCCATATGAGATAGAAGACATCACGAACAATCCATTTGGAATTACTAGGGAGGAAATCATGGAACATCAAGCCTTGGAAAACATAAATCCTAATTCTCCATCTTTTTTGCACATCTTTAACCCAAGGCTTGACTTCATCTACTATTCCAAAAACTTCATCCCTAGGGTTGAATCAAACATCCACTCCTAGTCTTGCAACTAGTCTTTCCAAGGACTTTTGTCTAACACTTCCATTTGAAAGTAATACACTTGTGGGTACCCTCAACACTAATCCATCCACTACTTGGACACCAAAATTTGGCACTTCTATCATTCCCAAACACCCCCAACATCAACATCAACATATCGAGGGTACCCATCTTCATCCATCCCCACAAGTATGCCAAGTATGCCCAATATCTCGCAAGGAAGTGTCGACCGAGTGTCTCAAATCAACCCACAAGCGCATGCCAACACCATAATGCAAAATCAACCCTTAACACAAATAGGGACATCTTTATCCAATCCCCACACTGGTTCATCTACACCATTGATTTCACAAAAAAATCCATTCCATCCATCACCAACCTAAATCAAAACAATCCCTTGGTGATGAATCCCATCAACCCAGGTAATACTTTGTCTACATCTCTAGTGCAAGGAAATCCTCAAAACCTGGGATAGGGGAATATTTTTAATCATTGGACTCAAGGTCCTAGTATGTCATTATCATTGCAAAATCTAACGACACCATCCTCATATTTCCCCACGGTCCTTTTCACCATGAAAAATCAAATGGAACCTCAACTTACGTTCCTCCATCTCAATCCACATCTTCCAAGGAATGTTAAAGCAAGGGAACCCCCAACCTCTCATCACCAATCTACTACCCACTCAAAACATCAACACCCTCAATCCAACACAAGTGTCCCAACAACCAACTGATCCTACATTGCAAGTGCATGCCTTAGCTTTACAACAAGTAAAACAGGCTTATCAACAAGTCATCCAACAAAAATAACAACAAGAAGCAACCTTAATAGCACAAAAAGAAACACAACAACAACAACAACAAAAACAAGCATCCCTAGTGGTACAACAAGAAGCGCAACAACAACAAGAAGCTATCACTTAGTAGTCTATCCTGAAACCAAGCCAGTAAAGAAAATATTATGGAAATGCATCCTCAAATAACACTCGGTAAAAATTGAGTTACAAAAAATTCTTGATGTTGGATTCATCCAACCAATAGATTATCCTGAGTGGGTTTCCAACCTAGTACCAATCTCAAAACCCACTGGGGGCATCAAAATACGCACAAATTTTAGAGACCTAAATAAAGCATTCCCGAAGGATGATTTCCATCTTCCTAACATTGACCTCATCATGGACTTAACAGATGGGCATGAAATGCTATCACTAATGGATGGTTTTTTAGGCTACAATCAGATCATAATCACCAAGGAGGATCAACACAAAACTACATTCACTTGTCCATGGGGAACCTATTGCTGGAACATGATTCATTCAGGTTGAAGAATGCAGGAGCAACCTATCAAAGAGAAATGACCCTCATATTTCATGACATGATCCAAAAAATAGTCGAATATTATGTGGATGATATTTTGGAAAAATCAAAGAAAAGGAATGAGCACATACAAGTCTTAGGACCCATCTTTAATCTACTTGAAGAATACAAAGTAAGACTAAATCCAAAAAAGTGTGTCTTTGGGGTTACATCAGGGAAACTTCTTGGCTATATCATCTCATAGAGAGGAATAGAAATTAATCTAGAAAAAATAAAATCCATCCTCAACATGAAACCACCACAAACAATAAAGCAGATGAGAGGGTTACAAGGAAGATTGCAGCCCATCAAAAGGTTCATAGCACAACTATCAGACAAAATCCACCCTTTTTCGCATCTTCTCCATAAAGGAATAACTTAAAAGTGGGATGAGAAGTGTGATAAATCCTTCCAACAAATCAAATACTATCTATTGAAACCTCTAGTACTCATCCCACTGATACCAAACAAGCCATTGATCCTATATATCTTAGCAACATCAGCAACACTAGGTGCTCTTCTAACACAACATGACGAAGACAAAAAGGAAAGGGCTATCTGTTACATCAATAGGACCTTAATAAGCTATGAAATGAACTATTCACTCATTGAAAAAGAATGCCTAGTAGTATTTTTTACTTCACAAGAATTCAGACATTGCATGTTGTCACATCAAATCAAACACATTACAAAGATTGACCCATTGAAATTTACCTATTATCCAAAGCAATTATCACTAGGTGAATGGCTAAATGGGTGATGCTCTTAATTCAATTTGACATAGAGTATGTGGAGCACAAGGAAATCAAAGGATGAGTGATTGCGGACCAACTAGTAGACTCACCTATCTATGTAGAGAACCCCTTGATATTTAAGTTCCCTAATGAATCAGTGTTCTTGGTCAATCTAACCAATCAGTGGAAGATGTAATTTGATGGATTGTTCACCCAACATAAATCAGGAGCAAGTATTCTCTTTATCACCCCTCAAGGTGATTGTATCCCAAAGTCCTACAGGCTATCATTTCCATGTACTAACAACATTGTTGAGTATGAAGCCCTAATCACAGGTCTAAGGATAGCAGTTTAGTGGTAGATACAAGAAATGAAAGTCTATGGGGACTCATAGTTGGTTATCAACCAAGTCAATGATGACTACCAGACTAAGGACGATAAGCTTAGTCCTTACAAGAAGATGGTAGAAAGTCTCAAAGATCTTTTCATAGACATAAATTTTGAACAAATTCCTTGCATGAACAATAGAGGAGCAAACACTATGACAACAATCAGATCATTGTTAGACATGTTAAACAACGTCCTTCAATGCAAATTCTTGGTAGAACAACTTCTCATACCAACTTTTGAAATCCATGAATCTGAATTTGCATGTGTCATTTTTGGTCCTAGATCCCCTTGGTATCATGACATGTTCATCTACCTAAGAAGAGGAACCCTCCCATCCGATATCACCTCCAACCTTAAAAAGACCTTTGTCAAAAAGGCATCCCGATTCTTGATCCTAGGTGATACCCTTTATTGCTAAAGCATCAAAGGGGCATTACTACGATGTCTTAACCAAGAGGAAGCCTTGACTACTTTAACAAAAGTACATGATGGCATATGTGGTTCCGATTCTAGTGGTATGATTTTAGCTAAGAAATTGTTGAGGACGGGGTACTACTGGCCAATTATGGAAAAAGAAGCCCATGAGTACGTGCAAAAATGTGTCTAGTGTCATCAACATGAAGATTTGATTCATGCTCCAACTCAGTAATTGCAACCAATGATCACACCCTGGCCTTTTCACAGTGCAGAATTGACCTCATTGTAAATATCACTCCAACCTCATCCAATGGCCAAAATTTTATCATAACAGCCACTGAGTACTTTACCAAGTGGGTTGAAGCCATTCTTATGACCTACATAACGGGGAAGCAAATTGCTAAGTTTATCCTGAATTACCTAATCTGTCGTTATGGCGTTCCATAAACCCTCATCTCAAATAATGGAACACCCTCTAAAAATTAAGATGTGAAAGAGCTATGCCAAAGATTGAACATCCAACACCGATTCTCTACCCCGTATTATCCCCAAGGTAACAGTTAAGCTAAGGCTACAAATAAAACTATTTTGAATATCCTAAAGAAAATAGTCAATGAAGCTGGTTGTGACTGGCATTTGTAGCTAAATCCCACTCTCTAGGATTATAAAACTAGTATCCACATGCCAACAGGTGCAACCCCTTTCTCCTTGGTATATGGATTAGAATCCATTCTTCCTATTGAGGTTGATATCCCATCATTGTGAGTGTCACTATAGAACCTGATCACTGATGAAGAATATAAATTATCTCAGCTAAATGAGCTCAAATTCTTGGATGAGCATTGTCTTGATTCCCTCAATCACTTGAAAGTGTATCAAAACCAACTGAAACAAAGCTATAACAAGAAGATCAAATGTCGGTCATTCCAAGTCGGGGATCTTGTCTTAAAATAGAATTAGAAGAATCTACCAGATCAGGATAGTAAAGGAAATTTTGAGCCTAACTGGTTGGGTCCCTTTGTCATCACAACAAGCTATGGATCAAGAGCATACCAATTTTCAACACTTGAAGGTGAACCCTTGCAGGAACCAACTAACAGCTTGCATCTTAAAAAAATTTATGCCTAGTCTTGAAGGGTATAAATATGAAAAATATAAAAAAATCAAAAAAGATCAAAATCCAAAAAAATGAGAAAATTATTGAAAAGTAAAGAAAAAATTATCCTCTAGTGAAAACCACTTCGACAACGCTTTGGGAAAGTACCTTGGTGAAAATCTGGCAAACAAGAACCTCGCATAAATAAAGCACCTCTATCTATTCTTTGGCTCTTTATCCTATCATTCTTTCCATCCATACATTGCCTCATTTATTCTATCACCCATTCACATCCTTATCATAGCTTGATGTTGTGAAGTATCACAATCCCCTTAGTACTACTTGGCATATTCCTAAGGTCAGTTTGTCCTGCCTATATCGAGATAGTCTATCGTATCACATTAGGGGAAATTCATTATGGATCAAATTGGGTTCTTGTATATCTTAATTTTATTGGACATGTCTCTAAAATCCCAAAAAAATTCGTAAAATGTTCATCAAAAATACAAAAACATTTACAAAATCCTGTACAGCTGAAATCCAAAAACATTCAAAAAAATTATAAAGTCAAAATCCAAAACATCCAAAAAACATCAAAATCCCTAAAAAGGTCCAAAATTGAATCCAAAAAAGCAATACCATGTTGTCAAACTACGAGTCTCTGAGCTTGAACATAGGCAAGGCCATCATTGATGTGCCCCTGAGACACCCTAGGTCAGTCCTTTAGGAGTATGCCATAATAAACTGGAAATCCATCAACTGTTAATATCTTCATCTTCAATAAGTCGATTTAGTCGAATTAGGTGGTCTCTACATGTATAATGTAGGCAAGGCTTATCTTTGATCATCCCGTTAGGCCCCTAGGATAGGTCTTTTAGGTTAGGTTCTTGGTCGAACTCTCGGAAAATCCCTAAACATTTGGAAAACTAACAAAATCCTAAACATTCAAAAATCAGAAAAGCCTTAAACATTCAAAATCTCAAAAAACACAAAAACATCAGAAAACATTCAAAAGACCTAAACATCAAATAATTTGAAAACATAAACATTCGCATAAACTTTCAAAAAGACCAAAAAATAGCCTCAAAACATTTTCAAATTACCAAAAACATTGAAATATTCTATTAAAATCCAAAACCATCCATCCCATTTCACTTTCACAAACAATAAACCTTCATCCATAATAAATCAATCATCACCTTCAACCTTTGGAAAAATAAATAGAAAGCAAGTATAGCGAGTCGTAAAGTGAGAACTTAAATGTCAAAATCTAAAGTCTAGATCATAGGTAAATGTGTCAGTGAAGTTTGTTTCAATGACTTATCATAAAGCTCATCATCATCCTACATCAAACCAACTGATCAACATGTCTTAGGATGTATCCTTCCTGCGATGGACACCAGTACCGGAAATCACCTTAGCTAAATTTAAACTGGCAAGAGATATAGATAACACTAACTATTTGTCTTTGATCTTTTGTTATGATTTTTCTCAATGACCCATTTTGAGTACCCTCGAGGATGTCTATCAAAATGACTTAGAGATAAGAATGGGGAATTGATCATTATCTTTCATTTGTTGTGCTTGTGGGTATTCTTATAAAATAATTTTGGCACATACTTGCTTAGTTGTGTGTAGGGAGGTCATTTGGAGTAGCTTGTTGACTATTGCATATGCTTTGGTCTGAGATATTCTAAGCTTCTAACTTACATTTCAACAAGGTTTCCATATGTCAAGGTGTGAACAAGAACTATCCTCTCTATTTACAGAGTCAAAGTCCATTACACTAGATACAACACCATCCTGGTTATCAATACCTTGATGCATCATGTCTATGTGTTATATCAAACAATAAGGAAATACGAAAAATTCCAAACCTAAGATATGAGAAAATCATCATCATCATCATGTATTTCTCATCACCATCTCTTATAAAGTCTTGGTGGATCATAGAATTATTGGATATTTTGAGGAAATCATCAAAATCAATGGTCATTCATCTTCTTTCTTCTATCTTCTCTCTGCGCTATCTTGATATCATGATAGTCCACAAAAACATCATTAATGTATACTTCTTGGATCCACAAATCATCAGCATGTATACATCTTATAATCATAACATATTATTAACATACATCATGCATCATCATTATCATTTAAGTTGAGATAAATATTATAGATTTGTTATTCTAAGCATCTTAAATTGTTGCACACATATCATAAACATATATCACATTATCATGTTATAAGCATGAACATATGCATTATCCATACATACATCCATATGCATACATAAACATCTCATAAAATTGCATAAGCAAATACACAAAAAATAAATGCATTCATATAATTTGCATAAGCATACCATTTACATATCACATCATCCATCCCATAACATGTCATAAAAAGATATTGAAAAAGAAGTGCATCCATCCATTGCATTGCATTACATCGCATATCATCACATATTGCATAAGAATATATAAGCATCATATTATCATATCAAGTGCATCCATACATTCATAAGCATGAAATAAAAGAGCACATCGCATATCAAATCCGTATCATCTCATATATATATCAAAAAAATGACTTCATGGTACAATATATGAGTTAGTGTATGTATATCGATCAAAAATACAATATCCACAAGACTATCAAAAATGGGCCCATGAATATATATCTTTTTAAAGAATCAAACAATAATAAAAAAATTGTTTATACAAATGAGCTAGCCCTGATGGTTGCTCCCCTCACTAGCTTGTCTATCTAGTTGACCCTCGGCTCTAGGGTGTGCCCCACTCCTCTGAGAATAGTCCAGTTGTTTGAGCACTTGTGGGACATCTCTATGGTGATGCATCCTATAGTAGGCTAGCTCATTCATAGCCTCTTTGTATAATCTAGCAGACATTGTTCGCCCTTGAGCTGCAACTGCCATAGTCTCAAGTTGTTGATTTCATCTAACCTCCTGAGCCAACTGCATCTTGACAGTCTGTCTAAGTTGTTGCTCCTGGTCTCTCTCGGCTGTCAAGGACACTATCTTATTTCTAGCCTAATCTCTCTCAGCAGTGATCACCAAACCCTATTGACAAGTCTGATCCCTCTCGCCTATAATAACCTGTACCTACTATTGTAGTTGTTGTATATGTAAATTGTGGAGATATGGCCCCAATGGTGGTGGCTACTATGGAGGTTGTTGATCTACTAGTGGTGCTCCCAGGATCTATCCATCCTATCCATCATGGCTATACTGGCCATCCTATCCCCTACCCTGACCTCTGCCTCTACTTGCACCCCTCCCTCTCGGTCTCCCTCATGGAGGTACACCTGCTAGATCTGTCAACTGGTGAAGGGGTGTGAACCATGCATCATACACAGGCGTCATCTGAGCAGCCACCTATCCCTGATCATAAGCCCATGGTGGAGCCACAAATTTTTGAAAGCCCTCAATAACCTCATGGGTTGGGATGGTAGGTCCCCACACTCATGTCTCTCATGCTGACCTGGTGAAGTTGGAAGTATATGCATCATCTGGCCTATCTTGCATGTCTCCAAATTTTCTCACCACCTTATCTAGTAGGTACATCTCAATGATGGTATGCTCTCGACCCTTCATGTATCAGGTCTGTCGAGCAAAGAAAATTTGGTGTACATCATCATACCAAGCTTGCATCTAAAGCCAAGGTCACCATCTGAAGACTATCATATCATCGATGACCTTGCACCAGTAGGGAATGTGAAGCTACCTTGTGCATTATAATGTGATGGAACCCCTATACCTCTAGACAACTAGATCATTTGACTCTACATCTTCCATCTGAACAATCAGTCGAAGCACAACAATGTGCTCCCAACCCCAAATATGGAGAAGCGCGACCCCTGTGTTGATCGCCCTACCATCGCAGTATACAAAATCATGCATATCATGGTATAGAGAGGCCAATATCACTGGCCCCCATGCATATTGAGTCTACCTAAACAACATCATGTGCCAAGCTAGGCCCCATCCCAGACTTAACCCTTTGCTCCACCAATCTGGAGCAACCAAACTTGAGATGATAGTTGCAACAGTCAATCTAAAAGTGGGCACTCAACCTTTGTACATCTCGAGGTTAATTTGTGAAGTGACTAGAACAATGTCCTCCAGCTCCATCACCTCATGGCATGCATCATAGTTAGTGTCAACATTGTATATCACATGCTCACCATGTATTGGAAAATATAATATCCACCATATATCCTCAAATGTCACTATCACCTCATTGATAGGAAGGTGGAACGATGAGGTCTCGTTGTGCCATCACTTGCACAATGTTGTCATCATGGCCAAATGTGTTTGGATGATGGGAATGTTCGCAATGTACCACATGCCAATCTCCCCCAAGAGCTCCTGTTGCAACTCAAATAAATCACCAAGTCTAGACAAAACTGTGGGTCAGAGCTCGTAGGGCATCAAAAGTGGGATCACCTCCTACACCCACAAAATTCACAGAAAATTGACTAAGCTTCAAGTTTTCATCCCCAAAATGACGATAGCGTTGCTATTTACGATAGCGCTGCTATTTACGATAGCGCTGCTATTTACGATAGCATCACTATAATTTAAATTCCAAACTATGGCGCTCGAGGCATTTAAAATGCAAATCACAATATATGTTGCTAAACACATAAGCGTTACAATTTAACTTTGGCAAACCCTAAAACTAATTTTTAAATCAAACGATGTGACACTATTTACATATGCGTCATGATTTAGAATCTAAAACCCTATTTCTAAATTGTGAACTACGTCACAATTCACATATGCATTGCTAAAATTCAAATTATTGTCATTGATTCTCAAAATAGCATCACTCTAGAGCGACGTAACCAAAGTCTAAATTTCAAAAGGCATTAAATGCATCAAAATTTCAAATTACAAATCAAGTTTTGAATCACATATTGGTGGTCCTATGCTTGGAATCCTTTGGTACTCTCAAACTCAATCGAAAATGTGTTGTGGAAGCACTAGTTACGCCATTTTATCAAAGGTTCAAAACTCAAAATGCAAGAAATCCTCAAGGTGTGAATGCACAAATGAATTGAAAGTGACCCTTCTAACCTATTTGAGCCTCAAAATTAGGAATTTTTGCCCTAATTTAACCTTGCAACTAGGGATTTTTCATCATTTTCACCAATCTTGTCAATCTGAACATTATTTTGCATCATTTTTCACGTTTTTGGAATGTTTTTGGCATCTCAAAGCCTTTTTGGACTCTTGGAGCAACCTTTCACCTTTGTCAAGAAATCAACCCAAAATTCTAAATTTTTGCCCGATTTCTTGAAGGGACAGGGAACTAGCTTAATCATTCCACTAGGGCATCTAAAAAATTAGAATTTTTTTTTTTTTTGATTTAAGCAACAATTTTTCATCTAAAGGGCGTCAATATTTGAACCGAGGCAGTAGGTACCTCGAGAACCAACTTAATCCTTCCAATTGGGCATCTAATTTTTTTATTTTTTTTATTTAAGCAAGAGTTCTTCATCCGAAGGGCATCATTTTTTGAATTGAGGCAACAGGTACCTCAGTAAATAGCTTAATCCTTTTGTTGGGGCATCTAAAAAATTAGATTTTTTTAATTTTTTGATCTAAGCAGTAATTTTTAATCTGAAGAGTGTTAGCTTTGAACCGAGGCAACAGGTACCTCGCTTCAAAGAGGGGAAAAATGTAGACACTAAAAAATGTCTTTAATGATATCATACACTCAAATCAAGTATACTAACATCATTTCCTCTTGAAACCCATCCTCTTTTCGCTTAATTAATTAAATTTTCCTAGCTATTTAATTAATTGCATCACTTGCATCTATTAGCCTAGTTAATTTAATTAGGTTAATTCACCCCCTTTCATGCTAACACTTCATCCTTTTAAATTAAATAAATCAAATTATTTAATTTAAATCCCTAAATATTCTTATTTAATTAAATAACCCTAAGGTATTTAATTAAATTTCATTTCACCTTTTCCCCTTTCATTAAATTATTTTATTTAATGAATGTCATCTTAATTCTTCTAATCCCCTAATTGCATAATTAATATTGTTTAATTATCAATTAAATCTTGAAGTCGACAAACTTTCAAATTGGGCAGTCTCCTTTGCCAATGAAGGTGATTCACAATTTGAAGATCTTAGGTGTGTGGAGCTCGGGTTAACTATCTGAGGTGGAGGGTGATTCATCAAGATGACGGGGGGTGATGTTGTTAATAACTCATTGCAATTTACCGTGGGGGAGTGATGTTTTTTCCATGATTCCTTGTGAATCATGGAAATAACGGTTGTTTGTAGGCTTTCGAGATACTATCATGAATGAAGTTCAAAAATCTGATGCCCAAATTTCAAGGAAGGGGCGAACATCCTTGGGTGAGGTGGAATGTCTTTTCGTCTGTTTTCAAGCGATTTCTTATTGAATGCTAGTGGCAATGAAAGATTTGCATTAATGATGAATGGTGGGTGAGGCTTGGCTGTTGGTACTTGACACATGTTGGAGGTCTTTTTATGGAAAGCTAGGTGCGCTAGGTGTTTTCAGAGTGTGTAGAGTGGTCAGGTGCTCGGGGGAAGCTGCAGTATCGTGATGGAGGCTATGCATTCCTTTAAGACCAAGTTGTAGCAGAAGGCATTTTTTGGTCCAATTACAAAGTTTAGACTTAAATTTGTTTTGAAGCGGTCATTTGATGATGTTGTGGAAGCAGTATTGGAAGCATTGGGAAGGTTGTTTATGGAAGCAATGCACAAGGGAAGAATAAATGTTGACATCGCTTCGATGATTTTTTCATGGGGCCTGGAATTAAGTGAGGAAGTAAAGATTATTAGGTGGGTAATGGTTTCGCTCTTCGACAAGGAGTGTCTTCTGGGAATGGACTCCTTTCTAGAGTGGGTTGTCCTGGGGGTGGGATATGATATATCAAATGGTTTCAAGGATATGGAGGACGTCGAGGAGCTTGGAGTTATCCCATTCGTGAGGTGGCGTAGGAGGCTAGACAAAGATGCACACAGGATGGAGATGTTAGTAGCCTGGGAGAATATGAAATTGGTTTTAAGAAGGCACGAATTTGAACCAGACCAGGAGGTGGTGGGAGTTCCACTAACGGTTCCCAAGAAGAAACTTTTGCAAAGTAGGGGTGGTGCTCGTCATGCATTGGCAGGACGGTAGGTTGGTTTGCAGAGATGGTGTGGTGAATTTTGGGCCTCTATGTGTGCAGGTGGATGGGTCGTGTGAAGGTGGCTATGGGTGGTGTGAATTCCTTTGGTTTTGCTGTGTGCTAGAATCATTGTTGACTTCTAGTGGTTATCGAGGTTACCTCCCCATCATTTTGTTTTGGGCTTAATGACAATGGACTGCCTCGCATGGCAGTCTGTTTGGGTGGTGGGCGGGGTCATATTGGGTAGTATTTTTGTGAACTGGTGCATGGGCTGAGAGTTTTTGTTTAAGGATGGTACCCATGGGTGGATTTGAAATCGCATTTATTGTAAGGGTGTTGGATGGTAGGGGTTGGATAGTTTGTTTTTTTGGGGTTTGCAGCCTGGTTGTTGGGGTTGGTTGAATGCTTATTTTGTAAATCCTTCTCTTTTTATAATTAATAAAATATACCATATTATCAATAAAAAAAATTTATCAATTAAATCTAATTTCCCTTTCACTTGCAAGGGAATATTCCTTCTTTGCACATTCCTTCAAAAGGGGGATATTCCCATGGAATATTCCTTCCCCTTTTGCATAAATAAACTTTGTTTTAATTTGCAAAATATCCTTTTTTCTCACTCATGAGAATATTCCAAAGAATATTCTCTCTCCTTCAATAATTTAAAAAAGGGATTATTCCCACTTAGCTTCATGTGCAAGTTAACTTGTAACTTCTACTGCAAGTTAACTTTTGACCTCTTGTACAAGTCAAAAATGTGCTTGTTTGAAGGAATGTGAACCCTTGATTAAATCTCATCTTGCATTCTCACCCGTTGATGAGAATCCATGATCCATGCCTCTAATTTATTCCATCCTTGACCATTGATTAGCCTTTTTTATCTCAACCCTCCATTTCTCATTTGCTTTCCTATAAATAGATCACTATTTGGAGACAAATGTATCCATCTTTCAAAAGAAAACTTATGTTGTTGAAATCACTCACAATCACACTCATATTTAGCACACATTTAGCATATTTTAGTTCATTTTAATTATATTATTTAGTTTTGAGCTTCCATTAATGGCTTCCATGATCACATAATGCATCCATTTAGCTTGTTTATTAATTAGGATTTAGATCGTTTAGCTTAGAATCCACTCATATTAGCTTAGCTTTTGCATATATAGATCATTTGTAGCATAAATTATGTTAAAATAGCTTGCATCCTGCTCATTTAGATTAAAAACATGTTTTCATACACATCTCACAATCGTTCCATCAATTTTCTTCAATAAAACTAATTGGGGCAAGCTCATTTATCCACGATATTGGGAAAGGGTGATCGTTTCACATCAACACGACACCAATCTCACAACAAGATAAGTTTCAAATGGGTTAGAGTAGACATTTAAATGTTTTCGTAGTTTAGAATGCTTAGTTTGATGAATGTTTAGTTTAATCTTCATTTGAATGATCTTATTGAGATTTGATGTTAGTTGCTTCATTATTCTTCGATTCTTCATGGATCAAGTGTAATCAGCCCATACTAACCCATTGGTCACACACACCAATCTTTAATCAACCTCATGATGCTCAATCATATGTCACTCGTACCCAATTAAATGTTTTGATGCATGAGGTGTCTGTGCACATGATAGATGCAAATACTATTGTAGCTCCTATATCTTCTACTAATAATATAAACATTGTGTTTGTACCTATTATTACTACTAAAATTAATGTGTCTCAAAGTACTTTAGGGTATAGCATTCCTCCTCCTCCCTGTTCTCCACCTCAAACCCCTGCAATGCAAGCTTCTATCATAATAGCTAATTTGCCTCACCCACCCTCTAATCTCATTCTAAACACTCTAATGAAAACATGGGTCAAATGCAGTCTTAGCTTGTTAATCTAACCAATGTTGATATGCAATAGACACTTACTCCTCACTATTGTTGCAACCCTCTTTCTTTTAACATCTTGAATGATTCTATACCCAAAGGATCGAGATACCTAAATTTGACAAGTACAGTGATAAGGGAGATTCACAAATATAGGCTAATTCTTTTACTACAATGTGTAGTGATTTCTTGTATCAAGACCATTTTTTAGCAAAATTGTTCCCACTAAACCTTAAGGAGGTCATATTACAATGGTTTTTTTCATTGCCTAAAATTCCATCTTTTCTTTCAATTGGCTCATGAATCAGTTCTTACAACAGCTTTAGGTGAACATTGGCTCCAAAGTCACTATTGTTGATCTTGTCCATTATAAGTAGTAACCTAGTGAGAGGTTTTTGATTAAGGAAAAAATAGGTTTTGAAGGGGTCCTTAAACCCTTTAACAGCAAAGAAGCCACAAATATAGCAAGAAACGGTTCAGAACAAAGAATAAAAAATTTCCTACAAAGAAGATAAAAAAGAACCAGCCCAAAGGAAACATGGAAAAAAACCAGCAAAAACCTAGCCACTATGCTAGATTCCTCAGGATATTCATCACCTCCTGCTCTAGATTGGTCATATTTAACATTGCTTTCTTAATCTCTTGAATGTTAACAGGGATCTTGTCATCCTTCCTCTTCAGGTTCGCTCTAGTTATTTTGCTTGGCCCAACACCCTCCACATGGCTTTGTTCTTTCTTAGCATCCAGAGCCACAACAATCCTTACCTGATAAGCATTCTCTAGATTCTCAACCATCATAGTCATTGTGTTCGCGATAGATTTTAAGATCTTGTGGCTCATTTTCATCACCATCTGGATAGACTCTTTTATGTTCTTTGTCTTGTCCTCCATAGCATAAAGCTTACCATCATGGTTACTCTTAAATTGTTGCAGGTCTTCAACTATTTTCTTGAGGCAGTCCACCATGTATTTCTTTTCTTCCTTAGTCCATAAATCAGTGGCATTTTCTCTGTCTCTTGTAGTATTCTCTATCAAATTAGGCCTTTCCAACATTCTGCTAATAGCCCTTTGATTCAACTTAATTTCCTTAATCTCAAAAATCACCCATCTCGTCAGCCTAAAAAAATTCACAGACCCATTATGAGCAATAGCAAGGATATCAGCAGGAAACTCACATTTGGCTTTGAAGTAATGGCACCAGCCTTGAGATCACTAGGATAACGATGCTTATCCTCTCTATCAGTAGCAGGGTAGCTAGAATACTCTGATGAAGGGGTCGACTGAGGATCATCTTGATTAGTTTCATAGGAGGGATCCTCCAAAACCTTTCTCTTACCCTTCTCTTGAGGGGAGACACTAGATTTTCCTTTCGCCTTCAATTTAGCCTCTTCAAAACCCGAGAAAATAAATTTAGCTCTGCCTTTAGAGGTCATAGAACTAGGTTTAGGAAGGGAACAAGTATTAGACTTGTCCTTGCTACTACCCTTCCCCACCGCCTTTGAGGGATAGCCTTCCTCACCCTCCAAATTAGATTCCCATTCATCCTTATCTATGTAACTAGTACCCAATTCATCCTTAGCAGAAATAGAGTAGGGAGAAGGGGTCGAATGGGATAGAGCCGACATAGCTTTGAAATTATCAAAGATTAAAATAAGAAAAACCTCATGAAGGACAAGGTATCTAATCGGGTTCAAGCTATGGTCATGAAGGTTGGCATTTAAAGAGGTGGAAAGATAGAAAGGGAAGGAAACCCTAACCTGGTGTCGGAAGTGGTTGAGGAACACAAAATGGTAACCAAAGACCATAGTGTATCTTCCATCTAACGTAATGTATTCCATGATCACCTTCAACACCTCTTGCTAGAGCAATTTGATCTTCATGGAGTCATAACTACTTTTGAAATCCCACAAGTCCTCTTTTTCCTTCTCTATCTTCGGAAATTTTTTCACAGGCTCGTCTAAAAGTTTCCTATCCTTGTAAAACTTGAGACCCTCCATGGGAAGCCCCATTACCTCAGCAATTAACTCCTCATCAATGGCAACCTTTCTTCCAAAAAATTAACTTTTCCATTCTTCCATTCCTTGGCAAAAAGCCTAGTGACCTTTTGGTCCCAACCATGGTGTTTTTCGATATAATTTGTAATCCCACCCTTCTCCAGCAGTTGCCACACCTTAGTGTTACTCCTTAGCTCCTCACAATTCGTTGGTTCCACACGGTGATGCTCACCACCCATATTGACAGAGTTGCAAGCACAGTCAGAAGACTCCTGAAAACCAAATAAATTGATAACCAAAATGCCCAAAAAGTGTGCGAAGCACAAAATATCGGAATAGCTATTAATTCTATGGTACTCTAGCCTTCGATGAGAAATAATAGAATAATAGTACCGAGACTGCATGAAATGACACTCATCGCCCATAATCATTAGTTGATAGGGGAATTTGAACCTTCCCATGAATTATATCATACCTCAATAAGGCTATGACATCAGCCTCCAACTTGTTACTCCTTTGCCACGTAATTTTTCCTTGGCCTAAACTCCCTTATTAGCAATGAAGTCTTCCACGATGTTAATTTCCCAGAAAGCATGGGAAATGAAACAATTATCAAAAGAGCTTATAATCCCATTAGATAGATTAATCCAGCTCTCTATGGTCCATGAAGGCTTTTGGAGGCCCTTAATGCATTGTATGATATTGTTCAAGACCCCTTCAAGCCATAAATTTTTGAAGTTCAATTTACGGGCAAGATTTAAAGCTTAGAAAGCCCCTATGGCTTTAGCAAGGTGGTTGGTCTGGGTGCCCAAGGGGAGCGCCACCGCTGAAATAAAAATGTCATTCTCATCCCTTATCAATCCCCCACACCCAGAAGGCCCAGGATTACCCTTGGCCGCCCCGTCAAAGTTGATTTTAACCCAACCAGGAGAAGGAAGGTTCCAATGGATACCATATTTAGGTCCCTTAGTTGGTCTAAGAGGATAAGATATATCAACATTAATCTTCCAAGAATCAATGACTCTAAGCTCATAATCTTAACATCTGACCTTTCCTTTAGCCTTATTTTTTTAGTTAAGCAAATTTAAACTCTCTCTCACAACTCTGATGATTTTACCAAAGACAATTTACTTTGAAAGAGCAGAATCCCAAAAGATTCTATTAATTCACTCTTTCCAAATACCCTACGCAAGGTGTGGAAAGATATATCTCCAAAGCAATTTTAGCACCTGATTGCTTGAAGGAGCCTTCCACTGGCAATAAAAGTCCAAAATAGAACTAGGAAAAACCTAGCTAAGGTTCCACAACTGTAAGACCCTACACCAAATGTCATAGGAAAAAGGACAAAGGAGAAAGAGATGTGAAACAGTCTCAGCCTCCACACAAAAAGATAACATCTATTAGGAAAATAGAAACCACGCTTACAAAGATTTTCATTAGTAAAAATTTTATTCTAAAGGAGGATCCATGCAAAAATATTGAATTTGGGTATGAGGTTGTGCACCCAAGTCTTCACCCACACAGGAGGAGGGGAGAGATGATGACAAGAGGCCACCATCGAGGAGACAAAAAAAATCCCAACAAAAGACATTTCCAAACCATAGAATCCCCCTGGCTCGGCAAGCTCAACACAACAAAGTTTAGAAGAGACTGCAGGGGGGATAGGTTCAGACTGATAGTAGAGATGCAAACTCATTGATCATTCCTCCAATAGTCCCCAACTGAAGTTCCAAATTTGGCTTTGCACTGCTCCATATGATTCCTAAAGATAGAGTGATTACAAAGCGGTTCATTCCCAATCCACTTGTCTTCCCAAAACAAGATTTTTTTACCATATCCAAGCTTCCAAATCATGCCTTTCCCAGCAAGATCCCTAGACTTAATGATATTATTCCAAAGAGTAGAGCCAGGAGGGAGATTCTGGGAACTAAGAAATTCTTTGAAAGAAACAACACCCCACAAATATTTACTGTGCCATATAGCATTCCATTCATGGACTTCAGCAAAGATTCTCTAAACCTGCTTCGCCAAGAGGGCTTTATTAAAAACTATGATGTTCCTCAGACCAAGACCCTCATATTTTTTGGGTTTGCACACATTATCCCAAGAAACCAGCAGTATCCTCTTCTTCTCCTCAACCCTCGACCAAAGAAACCATTTTTGAATCTTTTGAATAATTTCAACAAATTTGGAAGGGATCTTAAACAAACTTAGAGCATAGACAAGCAAGTTCTGAAGTGAAGACTTTAGTAGCATAACTTTACTAGTTTGACTTAGAAGGGCCCCTTTCCAGCCAGCCAACTTCTGATTAAACCGATCCACAAGAGAAATCCAAAAAGATTCAGGTGGTTTGGCTCCCAAGGGAAGCCTCGGATAAACGGAAGGAAGAGAGTTAACAACACAACCAATAATATCAACAATCTTCCTTTGTCTAGGTTCCAGAGTATTGAAAAAGAAGAGATAGATTTTTGTCCTGTTAATTTTTTTTCCTGAGGCTTCCTCATAAAGAAAAAGGGAGCACTTCAAAGTTCTAGCTTCTCCAATTCTTGAACTTCCCATAAGAATAGTGTCATCAACGAATTGCTGATGTGAACAAACAAGATTAGCTGATGACGGTTTTAACCCTTTTAAACTCCCTTCCATCACCTTTTTGTGTAGTAACCTTCCCAGGATTTCTGCCATCAAAGTAAAGAGAATAGGAGAAACAAGATCTCCTTGTCTCAACCCTCTTGAAACTTTCAAAAAATGGGAAGGGGACCCATTGATGATAACAACAGTGCTGATTGTGGAAATCATTTCCCATATCAATTATAGAAATCTCTTTGAAAACCCAAAAGGTCTTATAACCTTCAGCAAGAACTCCCAATCCACCCTATCATAGGCCTTGGACATATCCAAATTTAGTAAAAAACCTTGGCTCTTAGAAACCTCTAAAGAATTAATATTCTCATGAACAATGATGATAGAATCCAAAATCTCTCTACCAAGGACAAAGCCATTTTGCTGAGGAGAAATCAAAAGAGGGAGAACACCAAGAAGCCTAGTAGTAACAACTTTGGAAATAATTTTGTAAAAGGAATTGCATAGGCTGATCGAGCGAAAATAATCAAAATCATCAACACCAGGGAACTTGGGGATGAGAGCAATAAAAGTAGAATTAGGCTCCTTCAACAATTTCCTCGATCCAAAGAAATCTTTGACAACATTAACCACATCTTCAGCCATTATCTCCCAAAAAAATTGGAAAAAGAACATAGCAAACCCATGAGGACCAGGGGCCTTGTTACCTTCAAAAGAAAAAATAGCATTTCTAACCTCTTCCAAAGAAGGAATAGCAGTTAAAGATCTATTTTGATTCTCATTCAAAATGTTGGGGATAACATCAATGAGATTTTGTTGAGCATTGACATCCAGCCTCTCTTCAACAGTTAAGAGATAGCAAAGAACTGGTTAGCCTCACTCCTTATCTCATCCTCTTTATCAACTTTGATACCATTCTTCAAAATATTAGTGATACGGTTAGACGCCCTATGTTTCATAGTAGTCATGTGGAAAAACATGGTGTTCTTATCCCTTGAGGAAAGCCACACTGATCTTGATCTCTATTTTCAAAATTCTTCTTCTTTTGAGATAATGTCATGATAGCTTGTGAGAATTTTGTTCTCTTTGGAGAGGAAGTCTTCCACATAACCATCTTTATGAATTATATCTTAGATATCATTTAACTCAAGCTGGATGGCAGACTTAGTTGCAAAAATATCCTCAAAAAATTTGTTATTCCACAATCTAACCTTAGTTTTGACCTCACTGAGCTTTTTAGGCACCCGAAACATAATAGTACCACTAACCTTAATATTCCACCAATCTTGAATACAATTAAAGATTTGAGGATGAGACAACCACATTATTTCAAATCTAAAAGGGAAGTTCCTCTTACCTAACACAAAGTCAGCCACAAAACTTATGGGGAAGTGATTTGAACGAATCCTAGAGAGCAGTTAAAGAACACAAATAGTCCTTCATCCAATTATTTTAAATTAAAGCCCTATCAAGCCGGACTTGAATAAGATCATTCCCATCCCTCCTGTTAGGCCAAGTGTAGGTGCCCCCCTTAAAGATCCACATCGTGCAAACATTGGGAGTTGATAAAATCCATCAGATCCAATTTACTATCCATCTATATCTGAGATCCTCCATTTTTTTTTTTGAAATAAGCAATGGGGTGTTAAAGTCTCCCATAATGATCTAGTTCTCATTAGGGAATCTTAGCCTAAAAGACTCAAGTCTTTTCCAAAAAATTTGTCTCACAGATTTGTTGTTGGGAGCATAGATATTAGACAAGATCTAGTTGAAGTCATCTCTAATATGCCTGAATCTAGCTACCACATGGTTAGCATCTTCCCATACCAGAGTACCATGAAGATGATCTTGATTCCAAAAAGTCACTAAACCTCCAGATGCACCCTTTGAACTCCTACCTTGCACAACACAATTCTTGAAAATCTTAATCCTTTCCACTCTATCCTTAGGCATCTTGCATTCCTGGACAATTAAAATATCAGGTTTATGGTCCCTAGCAAAATTGTGCAAAATATCTTGTTTGTGGGAACTATTTAGCCCCCGAATATTCCATGACATGAACTTCATTTCTTTGATGGGGTGTTGCTTCGACAAATCTTCGGGATGGTTCTTTGAACCCCATCAACAATATTTTGGATGCATTCCTACTCTCTATGCCACTTTGTTGATTTTCTACCCAAACTTCTCTAGTTACCACAATCCATTTTTGACCTATTTCTTGTAGAAACCCCCACAGTGTTGTTCCCTTTTTTTCTCTTCTTCTTTTCAACTTTTGTATATGAGATATCCCCTTCCAAGTCCAAGTCCTCAATTCCCATGAATTCTTGACCGTCCATGAAATCATTTCCTGCAACAACTTTATTGATCGGAGAATGCCCCAGGTCATTCCTCTCCTTACAGGTATCCATAGAAAACACAAATGTGGATTTCACAACCTCCGGTGAGCTATGAGAGCCATCCTGGATAGAAGAAGGAATATTCTTCTCCCCAACCGCCACAGAGCCCTCCTCACATCTTGCTTTACTTCCTGCCCCATGTCCAACACAAGATGTTTCATCTAAACCCTCAGCCAAGGTGTTTGGAACCCTCTTTTCTAAGTTCATGTTTTCATCAAGCTTTCTAATACTCCCTCCATCTATGTTTTCATCCTCTCCCTGGGACCCCTTGGTGCTCAAGTCCATTACTTCTCTGTTTTGATTGTTTTCATCTACTTTTGGAACTTCAAAGTTTTTAGAAGCGTTCCCTTTCAAAGACTCCTCAACATTATTAGCCCCCATATTGGAATTCTGGCACTCCTCATTCATATCCTGACCATCCCCAAAGTTATTCATCTCACCCTTATTCACATCATCCAAGGATTTCTCTGAAGTTTTTTCCTTCCATATTTTGGTCTCCTTGACAACCGACTTAGCTTCAGACTTAGACACATTGCTTGGGAATTTCCTAGCCCAATGCCTAGATTTTTTATAGGTGAAACACTTAAAAGGAAGAGTTTCAAACTCTATTGTTTGAACCCACTTTCCAAGTTTAGACACAATTTATATAGAGGATGGAAAGTTAGTAGACTGAGTTATACCCACACAAATCCTGGAAAAAACTAGCCTTTTTGTAGCCAAGGTCATGGAATCTATAGATAACAGTTCCCTAAAGGAGTTTTCAATTCCCCTAAAAACATCCTCATTCCAAAACTCCAAAGGTAAGCTTGGTAATCGAACCCACACAAGCACCGCTTCAAAAGAGGTATCCGAGAAGTCCATTTTTAGGGACCACTTCTTAATAGCCAAGGATGACTTCCCAATGACCCAAAGACCACCACAAAGTATATCGAGCTTATCCTCTTCATAGGAAAAATCAAAGGATAAAAAAACCTTGGGTAGGGTCGTAACCTCCTTTTGCTTTCCACTTCTTCCTAACAAAATCCCTAACCACTTCAGTATTTGGTCTCGAGCCCATAAATTTTCCCACCAGTGAGGAGGCCATCAATGAAACGTTATGGTCAATTACTGGATCAGGAACAAGAATAGAAAATGTCCCACTAAAAGGGACCAAAATATTGCTAATTGGAGGGAAGATTGGCTTACAAGCAGGCTTGGTTCCAAACAACGAAGCCCACCTTCTTTTTGAGTCCTCCGGACACTAGTCTCTCGAGTCCTTAGCCACGTCTTGGTTTCCCAAAAACCTAGTCCCACCAGCCCTACCATTCAAAGAGGGGCCAAAGAACACCTTACCTCTAGGGTCCACCTTACCACCTAGGTCCCCCCACTTCCCCAGGCCCCAATCCTCAGAAACTGCTCCCCCCTACTCTGCACTTGCATTCTCCCTTGCCGCATCCACATAAATTCCACCCCTAGCAAAGATCCAGCTGCCTTCGAACTAGACACTTGTTGCTAAGCAAGATAAAATTCAAAAGCTCATTCCCGCTCACCCATTCCCGCTCTCCTTTCCTTTTGTTAGTCCATAACCTCTCTTTAACCTAGTGAGAAGTTAACTGATTTTATTTCTTGCTATTAATCTATCTCTTCACAAATTCCCTATGCTCTACTTGATCATAACATTCATAGAATATTCATGAGATGTTTGTAGCTGGAATTGATGGAACAAGTGTCCTTAATGAAGTATCCTTCTTTTGCTCATTTGTGTACTGTGTTGCAAGATATCAATAGGCATTGTCCTAGTATGGGGCTTATGCTTAATCCTCACATCTTGATAATTTTGGAGCTACATATTCCTATAGAGGATCAAATAAAAACAAGGAAATAGCTAATGTTGTAGCTATCTCTCAAGCATCTAAGAAGAGTACACTCAGATCACAATGTACTTGGTTTTTCACAAAATTATTTGATTCTTGTTTAAGTGTACTTCAAAATTTATTAAAGTATAATTTAATCACCCTCTCAGAGATTAGACCACTCCTCGACAACAAGCCATACCCCAGTTGGTATGATGCTTCTAAGTTTTTTCAATATCATTGAGTGCCAAGGCATGACACCAAATGCTATGTGCACCTGAGACATGTAATTAAAAATCACATAGATAACAGTAACATCTGACTTGATGATAAGAAACATAACTCAAATAAATTTATTGTTAAGGCCAATAGTTAGCTATAGATTTATATAGATTCTTTTTCACCTTATTATTCTAATTTTATTACTACTTCTACTCCATTAGATGATTTTGCATAAGTGAACATGGTGTCCATTACTTTAATCTCCCCTCCAAATTAGAAGGTTAAGATGCTTGACATATCTTTCACACCTAATGACTTGTTCTATCATGGAGAATACTCTCCTCTTTACATTCCTACTCAAGTCAATGGTAATGTTGTCACTGGCATTATGGTTGATCCCGCCAGTAGATTCAATGTTATAACTGAGGAGACACTCTTCATTGATGACCTAAATAGTGTGAGGTATGATGATTGTAAACCTACCATTTGTACACATGATGGTTTTTCTCTTTTCCCTTTGAGATCTATTTCCTTGTCGGTCCTTGTGGGACCTAAAATTGTTTCTACAACATTTGTTGTGATACCATAATTATACTTATTCAGAGTGAAAGTAGGTATTCCTTAGCTAGTTTCTATGAACACAATTGCTTCTATTTTCCATAGGTTTCTAAAGTTTCCTCATGAGGGCATTGTGCATATTATCTAGAAAAAGATATAAGCCATTATGTCATGTGGGGTCTTTTCTCTTGATTATTTTTGGCCTACTTTGGTGGGAACCATGCTACCTCACAATGATTTATTATACAAAGAAAATTATAAGTATAAGACTGGGGGCTTAAAATTTGGTTTGTCTCCACCTCCTTATTCTACAATACCTTTTTATTCTACTCCTATGTAGCAACGTGCTTTTTCCTATAGGCCTTCTTCATCGAGGGCTAAGGAAAAGAACACTCCCTTGAGTAGACCTCCTCATTCTTCTATGACCTCACAACATCCAATAATACCTTTTGTTCCTTCAACTGTGCTTAACACAGGAAAAGTAAAGGTACTTGCATTTTTGAAGTTGAAGTCCCATGTCTTTGAGCTTCCCATTCCTCCTTATAACCCTCACCCTACTATGTATGGAAAGAGTAAGCAGTCTTCTTCAACTCATCCTTCGCATCCAACTTCAACATCTCGAACCTTGAGGGTTCCTCCTATCCCTTCTCCTACCTAAAAGGCATAAGGAGGAAAGATTCCTATAGTTGAGGTTAAGGTTTTTGCACCCCTGACATCTCCTATTCCACCTAAGGTTTCCTTCCACTAGCAACAACTATGAAGAAAACTCCACCAGTTGAATAAGATGTCCTAAGTCTTCTCAAGCTTCTATTCCTGGTCCCCATTTTTATTGAAACTGGCTTACATGTGAGTGTAAGTGTCATCGATGTGCGATGGCATGGGAACATGATTCCATGCAAAATATCACAAATACATCTTTTGTTTCAACTCTTGATTCTTCTTCTTCTATTCATGTTCCAATTTTTGCTTCTTCTTTTGTCTCTAATTTTATTTTTGCTCTTATTTTCATCTTACTTCTGGCTCCTTCAAGAGATGTGGATGAACCTCACCCAAAAATCATAGAGTTATTCTTTTCTCCCTCTTTGGAACCACCTCTTATCACTTCTCTGCCTAATATTCCTTCATTTGCACAACCCATAACATGCTTCATATAGAGGTCGTGTCTAGTGTGGCCTTGTCTACTCCTACTTCTCAACATTCTTGCTTCCCTAGGTTCCATCATTTTTCCATAGTTGATGTGAATATCTCACACTAAATGTATAAGCAAAATCTTGAGTAGGGCCTCATCCCAAAGTTACACCATAGGAATTTTTCTCATTTGACTCTGCTTTCTTATTTTGTTCTTTTCATTGAAGAGGCTCCTCCTTCATCATATTTTGTCACTACCTCTCTTATGAAGGTTGGCACTAAGGCTCTTGTTCTTCCACATCTTACAGTTGAGTCACCACACTCCTCTTCAAATAAGTGCATGTTCACCTCTGTGGAGAATATTTCAACTTTGTCAACTACCTTTACAAGATTGTTGAAGGCAGCCACATCCCCAACTCTTATTGTAGGTGAGACACCTATTATCGCCTTAGCCATTGTCCCTTTGCGATCTCAATCCTTCCCCTATGATCAAGAGTAGGAGGAGGATGAATTGATGGGAATGATCAAATAGAGTAGTAACCTTCATGTATTTAGATTAGAGTTTTCATGTTTGTCTATGTTCCACTATAATTGCTTGTATATGCTTATGATATCTCATGGAGGACCCAAGATACACTCATAGGTGCTTAGATATAGGAAAGATAGTCTATCGTACATCTCCTCTATTCATATCATCATTCTTCTTTTTTTCAATTTTTTTTTTTAAATTTAGGGTCAATACAACACATTTGGGGTATGCAAGCCTTCTTCACTATTGACCTAAAGTTTTATTTTGTCCTTATGTGCTCCTTCTTCATGATCAAAAATATTTGGGGATATGATGAAAATTCATACACAGTTATATACAAATACTACTAATATGAATCTTATTGACCCCAAATACTAGGATCCCTCTATCTCTGTAACACACCACTTGTTCACTGAAGTAATTTTTCCTAAGTTTTCACCTTGCGAGTAAATAAACTATGTAACTTAACCATTTCCATTAAAAAATATTTTCTTTATAGAGAACAAATGAACATAGATTTCATAACAATAATCAACATTGATTCCATTCCAATATAATAATTCACATATTACAATATTCCAAAAAATGGGTACAAAGTACATACATAGCTCAACCTAGCTTCAAAGCAATAGATATAGATGGTCCAGGAATCTCCTTCAAATCTTGGTCTTTTGTCGCATGTTGAGGAGGAGAAGCATCACTCAAGCATTTTTCTGCCAACCATGAACTCATATGAGATCCCTCGCACATCTATCATATGATAGATGGCCCTACCCTTCGATGAAGAGATTGGTGGAGTAACCTCGTACGACAACCATTCCGGGCTTAGTGTTGTGTCCTATATGAATAGAACTTGTAAACCCTACAATCTAGAACTAGCATGCATTATTGGATCACGATGAATTGATAGTGGAGCCAAAGGCAATCACACTACTTTGGACAAAGTGTTCTCACTCAATACTTCAAGTGATAGCCATCCTAATCACATAAGCTACTCAAGCTTGATTTGAATTTGGACCACATGGAATCATATCCCAAGTCTTCGAGTAGTGCTCCCGAGATTGAATAACTCTTAAATCCTCCTATAATCATGATGTATCGCAAATCAGTATTTTATCAATCAATCTAATCCACTCAAATGAGATTTCAATCAAATCTCATAGAGCATATATCATTGAATCTCATCTATCATGAGTTCAATCATCATTTATCCTATCATTGATTCTCATCTATCATGAGGTCAATCATCATCTATCATATCAAACATCATCAAAACAATGGCTGATGCGATCATCAACCATAGATATCCTCCTTCGAGGTACTCTGAAGTCCAGTATCTCTCTACCACCTAAATTCCCTCCATCCCCATCATCTCCACCATCTCCATCATCTCCTCCATCTCCACCATCCCCCTCATCACCACCATCTCCCCTACCCCTCCTCTGTCTTGGTGTTGGTGCTCTCTCATCATCATCAAATGTCGACACTAGCTCATCAGGACTAGATATCCTCGGTACATCATGTGTGTAAGAATTATCATGTGTGTAAAAATTCTTAGCGTAATCATTTGTCATCACATCAGCCACAATCTCTGGACAGTAATCCCACACATGTGCCTATAATCCAAAATACTCATAAGATAGGGTGGGTCCCCACTCTAGAATATCTTGTTGTCTCTGAGCATATAATGCAACTCCCTAGGGTATCCCCTAAACTCAGCCATACTGATGAAGCACCCTCATGAGAATGAATCTCTCAATAATAAATCTGGTTTGTCCAATAAAATACCTCTAAGTACAAACATATGGCATCTCCAACTCATCCTTTGACCACTGCTCACAGTCTAAATATGGTTGCCATATCACTGCCTCCAAATCATCAAGAACTCATCGCCAATACTCTAATTTTCCCAGCTTGCACTGGACATGAATACTTGTGTACCCAAAAACATATGGCCTTCTAACTGGATGATCTCTATCCCCAAAAGGATGAGTAACAACTATATGCTCCCACACCCAAATCTGAAGTAGTGTCACTCTAGCTGATAAACTCACAGCCACAAGATACACCACCTAATGCAGATCATGATAGAAATGTGCCAACATATAGGAACCCCATGCATATCAGATCCCCTGAGTGATCATCCTCTCTATCAATCTACCCCATCCAATAGACAATCCCTTCGAACTACAGTTGGGACATAACAAGCACAACAAACCCAGCTAAAAAAGATGGTAATGGCTGATAAGAATCCACCATATCCTACCACGAGATCTCATAACCACTAATCCCATAATCAACAAAGATCCTCCTCAGTGCCTCGGTACCTACTTGCTCTGTATGATCATAAACAACTAGCTATCCGACCACGAGAATCCACAATATCTGGTACACATCCTCTAGGGTAACCGTCATCTCACCAGTAGTCGGATGGAATGTGTTGTGGTCACTATGCTAACTCTCAGCTAACGTAGTCAATAATCCCTTATTTATCCTATATTGGGGCATATCAAGCAAGGAAGATAAACCGCATCGCTCAATCACATCCAAATCCGCCTACACCAGACATGGAATCATATCCCAAGTCTTCAAGTAGCACTCCCAAGACTGAAGAACTCCTAAATCCTCCTATAATCATGTCATATCACAAATCAACATTTTATCAATTGACCTATCAATCGATTTAATCCGCTCAAATGAGATTTCAATCAAATCTCATAGAGCGTCTATCATTGACTCTCATCTATCATGAGGTCAATCATCATTTATCATATCATTGATTCTAACCTATCATGAGGTCAATCATCATATATCCTATCAAACATCATCAAAACAATAGCTAACGTGATCATCAAACATCAAAATCAAGGAGAAAAAAATCAACATTTCATCAATTATGGTGTCTATGTTCCAAAACAACACGTCTATGCGCTGAAACAATGGATGTGGTAAAAAAATCCATGGATGCGGTAAAAAAATCCATCGATGAGCTACGAAATTCCATCTATGTGCCAAAATTCTTTATGTGCTAAAACAGATTGCAAATGCGTCGAAATGGAGCCTAAATGCACTAAAAATCTAATTGCACTAAAACATTCAATGAATGTGCTATATCGGGTCACAATTGCACTAAAATTACTAGATGCGCTACAACAGGTGGCCTATGCACTAAAATGAATCATTATAGAATTTAAAAACACATAAACGTGTGAAAATCAAATTCAAATTTCAAACAACGGTTTCTCGAGGTATGTACCGAAATCAATACGCAACAAGGCGGTGGTGTTGTCGAACTCGCTCAAATCGATGGGTGTGGTAGGGGATCACCATTTTTGCTAAATCACTCAATCAATTTAATCTCTCAAATGCAAATGAATTCAAATGACCTCCTTTTTCACCTTTTTACCTTTTAAAGGGGTAAATGGAGGGTATTTTAAGTGGGATTTATTTTTATTTTCAAAAAGGGCATTAATTAATCAATTGGCAGGGTCATTTTTCTTTATCGAGAGATAAATTGTCGCAAAATCCTAAAAATTTGAAAATCCTCGTAAAATTTAAAAAAATTCAAAATCTCAAAAATTCCTAAAAATTCAAAAACTTTCTTGATTTGTCTCCTGAGGGGGCATACACGCATTATCACTCGAAAATTAGCATCTGGGGCATATCAAATTTTTTTATCAGCTCTATCGACAATTTTTTTCTTTGAAGCAACGTGTCGCAAACACATCACTTCAAAGAGGGGCAAAATGTATACACTCGAATTTGGTCTGGAGAACTAATTAAATACAAGTTATTTAATTAATAATCTTTAATTCTTCTACTTATAAATAAATTGAATAATTTATTTATATAGTTCATTTTCTCTCAATTCTTTCTATCCTAAATCACTTTCTTTGTACCTTAATTAAATGAAAAAATTTAATTAGTTTGTTTATTTAATTAACGTCCTCTCATTAAATTTGAATTTAAGCATATTTATACTAAATTCTTCCCACCTTCCATCTCATCATGTGTCTCAAAAAAATTAAATATTTCTAATATTTAATTTGGCATTTATCATCAACAAAATTCTAACTAATTTGACACTTGGACTTCATCTCCATTTGATTCCTCTCCACACTTAGCAGTTTGTTCTTGTGCAAGGAACACACTTCCCCTTTTCTCTCTAACCTCTTCATCTTCAACCGTCCATTTCTCCATATCGAATCCAGACCATTGATTCCCGCCACCTAGGCTCATGCCTTGGAAAATCTATAAATAGGTCCTCATTTATAGCAAAAGAGAGAGTTGAGCATTTGTAGAAATTATACTCTGCAGAATTTTAATTAGCATTGTCATTTTAGTGAGCATTTTAGTGTTATAATTTTAGTATCAAGTAGTTGAATCATGGAATTTTTATTAGTAGCATCTTAATCACAACACTTTCATCATATCATTTTCATATAGCAATATCATAGCAACATTATTATCTTTGCATATTATCTACAACTAGTTCATTATCATGTAATGTAGGGAACATATCTTGCATTTCCAACATCTCTCATTCTCCAAGTTGTCATTTGAAAATTCATGTGCACATACAATCTGAGAGCAAAAATGACTTAAAGAATCCTTGGAGATAGAGGACAATGTGATGACATTGAGGAATTATTTGTTTTAATTGGATTATTATTTGAATTCCTTGATATAATGTTTCATTGGTGTATGGTATAGTTTTAATTTGCTTATTCACGTTATTTAAACACACACCTCCAATGGGTAATATTTAACCCCAGAAATATCCTATTCCCTTTCCCAAAAACTTAACAAAAATTATACACACAAAGCATAAATACAAGTTACCCTCCTTTCAATGGATAATTCAAATCCCAGGTGTAACTTACAAGCTATCCAATTAAATCGAATAACTTAGCTATGAATAATCCCATAAGCTATCCTTGTTTAATCATATCTAGTATAACAATACCAACAACAAATAATCCCTCCTATTATGGAGTAAATACAAGAACTTTCATAGAAAAGAATAAAACAAATTCTTTTTCCTCTCCAAATAAAATGCTATGATTCCCTAATGCAAGTAATATCAAGAAGTTCAAATAAAGCATTAAAATCTCAATCTTTCACAAATAAATACAAGTAAGAGAAGATTAGATCCTCATTCCTATAATACGCTTAACCAATTGACTGACTTGACACACAACCTTCAACAACAGCTTCCTAGATTTACTTAATCCTCTTAAAGAAACACTTCATTATGACTTATTTATCAATTCAACAATATGCACTCACAAAATAATTCACAACTCTCTCACCATAACTCTCAACTCTCAAATTATACAACTCTCAGAATAATTGCAGCAGAATAAGTTTGTAGAAGAATGTAGAATAATAATAATATGTTTAAATGAGAGAACTAGCCTCTCTATTTATACAAAAAATGGAGACTTTGTAGCCTATAGAAAAGACATGCTATTTGATAGCTTTCTCCATGCAAGTCGACTCACAACATACAACTAAAAGGTGGCAGAAAACTAAGTGTAAACTCAGCACAAAATGCTATAGATCGACCCTTTTATTTGATAGCAACAAAAGACTAATTCAAATGTGCACATGCTCAAATGATGATAGTTGAATTGCAATCACATTAGACTTCTACAGAAAAATGGAGTTTTCATAAGTTGGCACCATGTATCTTCCAACTTCCTTATCTCTTGGTGTGGTTTTACTCTTTGAAACAGTCTTTTATTATCAAGCAACACCTATACCATGTCGACTTGGTCATAGTTCCTTTGAGCAACAAAGGAAACATGAGTTGTTCCATTATGATAGTGTATAAATGGCACTTTGACCAGCTTGTGGTTTGTTGTATACTTTTCTTATTATCATGCATTTATGATACTTTATGGCCCAAGCTTATATTCCATATCTTCACATATTAAACATAAGTGTTCCAAGTTTAATGTATTCACTGCTATAAAACAACAATATCATTTATGTTATATCAACTATGGTTTACCTCTCTATTGGCCTTTATTGTTGCACAATACTTTGCATATGGTTTGACCTTTATCCAATGTCAACATATGTATTCTTTGGCCTTTAAATACTTTGTATACCTTATATACAAATCGGCCTATGTTTCATATATAAATCACCTTCAAAGCATTATATTTATATATATATATATATATATATATATGTATGACAACAAATAGCATTAATTCTATATCACATATATATGTATATATATACTAATATATATATCCCATGTCAATCAAGTATGTATACATTCAATATACAAATGAATATGAACAAGTTAACATTCACATATTAATAATAACCATATCGATTGTATATATATATATATTCCTCTATGTACATGTATATGTATGTATACATATATTAATATATCCATATGGAAATTTTTGTTTTTCAAACATACATATGTATCGATACATGTATACATATGGATATATGTATATATCTCATTTATACACACACATTCGATTGCACAATCAAGCACATACACAATTAATATCGTGTTGATAGGGAATAGATGTGTGGTGTATTAATACATATACACATTCATATTTTTTTATCCATTCGATAGCTTCATGCACATAAGCAACATGTTCATAAGCGTGCATAGGTACATCTACCTATGTATTATCATCTACATGTTCCTTCATGCGTATGGTCTATTGTTGACATGCATATGTATACATATACATAAATTGCACGTGTGTTCTCCTCATCAATATAAGCATGGTAATATAAGGAAGAAATAATAATCTCTAAACATATAAAAATCATCCACGAATGCACTCAACAGTAATCAAGACATTTACTAATGCAAAAACCTCACACTAAGGATGACTTACCAATTCCTAACACAATAACTTGAGAGTCAACCATTCTATTGTGAGTGTGTGTAAGCTTAGTTAGGTTGTGTTACTAGTTACCCAACCAAGATCTCTTGACTGATACTTCCCCTCACACCTAGAGGATTGAACATATACCTGCATCCAACTAATACATTCCCACGGTAGTTAGTTGTTCAACAATATATGCATTACACAATAATCTCCATAGTTAGAATATCTAATTCAATAACCATCCATTTCACATATATGCATTTCTTCACATAACATTAAATGAAATAACATTCCTTCATAATTCATTGATAACAAAGTGCATGCACATATTTCTCATTCATAATTCATATGGTCCCTTGTATAACAAAACTTTCTACCCATACATATTGATGTCATCTTGTATCTATATAATTTTTGATGTCTAATTTTTTCTTTTCACCTAACATGTTTATCTACAACTAACATTTTTATGGTGATGCAACTTAACCATTTTATGCAGGAATGGCTTAGGTCTCTCATTGGGGGAAACTCTACATGGATAGAAGACTTTACTTCCCCTTTGCATCTTGGGTAAAATACTCTCCTCTTTTTACTATATCTCGCATATTCTCTTGAATATATATATGCTTGCTAAAGTGGGGGAAAAATGTAATGTAAATTGTATCCTATGTAATTAAAAATTACATAATCCTTCCCCTCTACTTACAATTAAGATAATTATGCTCTTTAATCCTAATTGTTTCCCCAACCATCCTTTACACCTTGCATGTCTAGTTCCTCAATTGTTAAGTCTAATTTTCACCTAGACATGTGTGCATCGTGCGGGCGGGTCACAAACGTCCCACAAAAATTTATGACTATGTTAGTAGTTGGGATGTTACACTTTTTTCATTTCAATGATGTAATGCCTCTACCAACCTGCACTATCGAGCATGCTATTTTGAACCATAACCTTCCCTCTTTGCCTCCAATTTGGGTCTTTTGATACACAACTCTTTAGTATTCTACAACAATATCCAACTCTCTTTCTCATTCACAAATTTCTAAAATTCCATTGTTTCACCATTGCTACGATCACAATGACATCTTACAAAACTCTTTTTTTATCATTCGAAGAGGTCACTTTCATCTTGAGGACTCTTGTCGCTTTTTTATTGCACCAACAAGCTACTTTTCTTTCGTGCTTGGGGGTGGTAACTCTATGATTTTCTATTAAGAATATTATCTTTATTTTTATTAGTATATCATTATTTCCATTGTTTTATGTCTATCTATATCATATTTTTTGAGGCTATCCATGGAGGTGTAAACACCAAAACAAGATTTTGACTGAGGCAAACTCTTATATAGCCACCCAACCCATCCTTTTGGTCTTATGTTTGTAGGTACAAGTGAAATATTTTTTTGGAGGGAGTCCTTGATCTTGTTGGATGTCTTCAATGACATTTTAAAATCTTCTTTGTTATTTAAAACATTTAAGTTCATTTAGCATTTCCATTCTATTTATTCCATACTTGATGTGTAGTCATATTTTATAGTCTTTAATATCCAAAAATATGTATGGAACATTATGTGTTTCTCTATGACAACTTATGTTATCGATTTGTACAAGACATTAGCATGACGTGCTATTATCTGATAGCCATACATTCATCCTAGACAAAAATATTGTCAAGCTACCTTGGAAACCTTTGTGCTCTATACTTTTAGTTTATGAGGTCTAAAGAGTTTAGATAATTTACGTGCTTTATTAAAAAACACATTCAATTAATTAGTAGGTAAACTTGAAGGTCATAGTTACTTGAATGCTCACCTGAGTGGAGAGTCTAAACTTGAATCCTCAAAGGATTTGAATATCCTTTGTTGTGGTTCATTTTTTGAACTCTATAGTATCAAAATTTTTATTTCCCTTTGAGTAGATATTTTTGAGCTTTCCTAAATAATACAATTCTTTATGCTCAAAGTTTGTATCAATTTCAATATTGACAATTTTAGGGGCTAATGACACAATGGCTAATGCTACCCCTTCTCCCTAAGGTAATTTTAATTCCTTGGACAATCTTATGTTTGAGTTAGGTTTAATTTGTATTTCTTCTTGGTAGGCTAAGAAGAAAAAGGGATTACTCTTTGTGCCCTTTTGGGTCAACAAGAGGGACTTGTGGTTGTTTATGGTTTCCTTGATGAGATTTCATGTTTAGTAGGAATGTTTCTTGCATAGGAGGTGATATTTTGTATATAGTATATGAAATTTATTGTACAAAGGATAACACTATAGGCACATGGGATGAGGTTGCATGTGTAGTAGGTGAAGTTGCATGTGTAGAAGGAGAAGCTACAAGTTCATGGGAAGACTTTGTAGATATATGGAATGAGGTTACATGTTCAAAAAATATTTATATATGAGTAGAGGAGGTTTTCATATGTATATCATCAGAGTACTCCCATTCTACTTGAAGTGCTTGAGGTTGTTTGAACCTTAGTCTCCTAAAATGTGAGCCAACATTTGTCTAGTTTCTGATATGATCCAACCCCAAAAAATCTTCCCAAGAGATGTCTAAATTTTTTTCATGCATGCTATTTGTAATAATAATTTTAATTAGATAGTGGTGGAAAATGTAGTAGGTCTTCCTTTCCTATATTCATTGGCCATTTTATTCATTAAATTACACAAGAAATTTGGAACGTTGGCTAGTCGATTATGGCAAAGATTGCTCAAAATTTTAAAATGTATAGTTTATAGCAAAGATTTCCTACCTTCATAAGTGAGTCATATAATAATATGGACTATAAATTTGGCATGAATAATTGGAAATGAAATTCACTTAGTTCCTTGCAAAGATAAATATAATTCTCTCCTTCTCATACATTTTTTTATCTTATTTTTGTTGCATTGGCTCTGTCTAGAAATTGTTCACTAACTACAAACAACTTTGAAAGTTTTGCTTTGTTTTTTCCAAATCATCCACCCATATCCCCTTTAAAATCACTTCATTATTGGTTAATTTTTGAGTGAATTTATGTGCAACTTCATTCATACCCATTTGATCTTTGAAAATAATCTAGCTACCCCACCTATTGAAACAAGGGAAGTCACGCTTGATCACTCAAAAGTATAATGTAGTTTGTTGGTTCTCTTTTGATAAGGTCATTGATAGGCTTTTGTAAGGTCCTAACACTTTAGTTGAAAATATGTCAATTATGTCGACCGGGTAGTGTCCAAAGGCTATAAGAAATAGGGGATATTTTGGCCATCTCTCTTAGTAAGATTTTCTAAATCTTTGAAATGGTTGAAAACAAAAATTAAACTAGAAAGCACAAAATTGTTTAAGCTAGAAAGCATTCAAATTCCTATTAAAGCATGTAAATTATCTAAGAATCAACACTTGCAGTTAAACTATGAAATTTAAACAAAGGCGACTAACTACTAATGACTAACTACTAACTAAAAGTACACCTAACAACTTGCAATTAACAACAGGAGTGGGTGCTCTAAAATCTCCAAGTAAACAGAACTTAAAGATCATAAACTTAAAACCACAACCTGCAGGAACACATGATAAAGCTCAACACAAAGTAATGTTCATCTAAATATAACATGCACAAAATAGAAATAAAAATATTAACAATAAAAATACTTATCTATTCTATGAGATCCCTTGAGTGGCCATCTCTTGAGCGTTCCTACGATTAGCTCAACTCACATGTGGTACTTTTACAACTTCAAAGTAAATCCATTCATATCACTTCCATTACTCAAAACAAATTACTCAAAATAAGACTAGAGATACTCATTTATTCATATCATAAAAGTGTAACAACACAAAGAACATAGTTGAACAATATTCAGAATATATAATAACAACATATCCTTGTTTTGGTAGTTACACATTTATATATATATATATTGTACTACTACAAAATCCTAATTTTCAGATGGTGAGAGAATACCATTGAAAAAGTCTTAAATAGAATTACAACTAACTGATGTTCATGACATAAAATATAATAAAGGCTTTTAGTGGAGCCGTAAATTCTTTAATAGAAAATTAACAGAATGCTTTAAAAGAAATCGTTCCACTATGCATGCCTAAATTTTTGGTGCCCAAACTTTTGGCACTCTAACTTCAATTGCCTGAATTCCACTCCATTCATCGATCATGCATAGGTCTTGCACAATTACTCAAAGTCTATACCATTATATCAACATTAGTTAGCTAATTCCAATCAATTTGAGAAATAAAGATTTATACACCACTTTATAAAAAGGACAATTATTTCTTCTAAAAATAAACACATTGGCATGGCTGAGGTGGTTGGCAAGAACAAAGAAGGGTATTTATATTATCATAAAAATGAGGTTGTTTATACCTCATCAATCACCTCTCATATTATGTCCAAGATTGCTCACTAATTCCATTCGTTCTCAATATGGTGAATATTACTTACTTCTATTCCTGAATGTTGTCAGTGCTTCTTAAAATAGGTATATGAGGTTTTTTAAAATATTATAGGTATTTGTTGGTATGGAAAGAGGGCTTGTGAATTTGAAATATATATGCTCAATTTCTAAAAAATCAGAATGCACTTTAAGCATAAAGAAGTTTAAACATTCCACATGTTTAGGAAAAAAATAATGTGATGAAATGATGGCTCAATTTATTTGAATTCATGATAACACAATTGATTTATATTATAATTATTAACAATTCATGAATAGTAATAATTAATTATAAAAAATCATGGTAATATTTCCACCAACTAAATGTGTCACATATTCGTGACATAGGAGAAAAGGAATTATAGGGGATTGAAAATTTAATAACATTTTGGAGAAACACTAATAAAACATTAAATATTCATAAATATATATATGAAATAATCATTAATTCAAAATAAATAACAAATAAATTTAAGTATGATATCTTGGAGTACTGATCATAAATAGTCTACAAGGAGATTGTTGTGTTGTTTTTGCACACACGCCCCACTAAAAGTAGGGACCCTCGTTTTTCGCTTTTTTTGTGTCTTGACCCTTATTTTGGGGTTTTTGCTTGCCTGGGGAACGTGCTTTGATGTTCATCCTGCCGATTGGAGTGGCCCATTTGTGAATTTTATTGAAAACCCTAGGTTCTAGGTACAGTTCGAGCTTTTCACTATTTTCGGGAAAATCCCCCATGGCCGGATTTTCCCAGTTTTCCTTTGGAGTCCGGAAGTGGTTACCTTTTTGCTAGAATCCAGGGAAATCCTTAGTGTCTGGATTTTTTCAAAGTCTGTGGATCTGTCGGATTTCCGGATTTTGGTCTTGGTTGTCTTGTCGATCGCATTAATGGCGATTACACAACTTTTGGGGTGATGATATATTGTATTTTGGGAAGTAATTGGCCATTTGAGTTTGTTTATTTGCTTGTCATTTGAGTCTGGAGTACTGGAGCTTGAGGTGTGTTGCTAGATCGTTCATTTCAGAGTGATTTCGAGTGTTGCATTTGAATTTCGTGAGCATTGTTCGTATTTTGCTCGCATTTGAGGGTTATTTGCTGGCATCACCAGTTTCAGTTCTTTCTACTCTCATGGTATGTAAATATGTTCTCTTTCTCTGTTGGTTTTCAATCACTTTGCTTTGTGTCCTTTCATGTCATTCATTGCTTTGTTCTTGCTTGCGTGTGCATGCCATGTCTAGGCATTTTGGGGGTTTTTGTGTCTTGTTGCTTCGTTTGGGTGTATGTTTTGAATATTTATTGGGCTGGTCTTTTCATTGCTAGTTGGTGGGGCTTGCTTGCATTTGTCCCAAACTCCCTATCTTTGTTTATAAGTAAGTCGTGACTGGTCTTTCCGTGCTCCCATGGTGGAGGTCTTAGGGTTCTCAACCTAGGGCATAACCAATCCCTCTCGAATTGTTGAGAGGTGAGTTTTGAGTTCATGATTGATCCGTTGGAGGTCTAGGTTTAAACATTGTCAGGTGGTAGACTCATGGTCCATGTCCATTTTGATCTATTTTGGGTGAAGACGAGGAAGCCATAGGTGTTCAGGTTTTCACTGCCTTTGTGGAATTCTGCCTCGGGCAGATTCCCCTGAGGTTTCCCTGTCTTTCCTTTGTTCTTCATATTTTTCTATTTAAACCAAACTTTGGTTTGCCTCGCGGAAATCCGCTTCCTCCGGATTTTCTCAGTGTCCGTGGTTGGGTCATTCTGTCAATTTCATGCTTCCATGATAAATCTGTTTTACTTTCGCTGAAATCCGTTCCGTTCGGATTTTCTCGGATGTTCCGTGCCTTCTTCATTTTCTCGGATTGATTAAAACTGTTGCTATTTTCAGGGATTTCCGTCTCTGGCGGATTCTTCCGAAGTATTGTGGAAATGAAGAATCTGATGATTATATGAGGAATTCGCTTGTTGATAATGCATTTGGATGATAGAATGAGCTTATGCTAAGTGGTTTAAGGTTATTTATTGTTTACTTTGGTTGGTTGAAATGATATTAAGGAGTTTGTATACTTGTTTCGTTGGATTCCACCTAGTCCGGATTTTCCCGAGATTCTGTTCCAGTCTGGATTCCGCGAAGAGGGCTAAGTCCCGAACTTTGAGATATGGATTTCTTGCATTTGTGGTTTCTTTGGGATCTCATTTTGGTTGTCTTTAATTGTTTGTAGGTAGGATTAGGATAGGATGTTGTTGGGCATGGCAAGGGAAAGGCAACCGATCCAAGTGCAAAAAGTTCTGCTATCTCTGATGCAAAAAAGGTAAAAATGGATATAAGGAGCAGGATTCCTGAGAGCAAGCTGACTTCTATTTGGTTAGGGATCACCAATACTAATGTGGGTATGTGGGATTATGAAGAGTTCAAAGCTGAAATGGCAGCACATAGCCTTCCTCTGCTGGCCAAAAGAACTGTGAAATATGGATTGGCACATGTAGCAAGTTTTCCCTCCACAGTGCAGTGCTATGAGTTGGTGCTTGAGTGTGCCAGGAACTATGACAGAGGGACACAAAGGATAATTGGTCCCAAGGACGGATTGTGGCAAGCTTTGATCCTATGTTTATTGCTAGGACTTTTGATATACCTGATAGGTCACATGTGGTGGCCTTTGATATGGACACAACAAAGAAGTACTATGAGGAAAACATATTTAAGTCCCAGCAGGTGATCAATTCTTGGTTGGAGAAGCCCAAGTCTCATTTTTCCAAATTGCCAAAGCAACTATTCATACTCAAATTTAAAAGGGAGTACTACAATGTCATCACTCTCCTCAGTCGGTTGGTAGGGCTGAAGAGTGCAGGAGTGTTTGAGAGCAGGATGTTTAATGTTATTGCTTGGATGGAGCAAGGTATAGATTACCACTGGGCAGGTGCCATAAGTGCAGTGATCCACGAGCAGATGTGTAGTGTCTTGCAAACCAAGACTTTCACCATGACCTCCTACTTGGTGTATGCATTGGCAAGATTTCACCCGTATAAGGGGTTAAGCACTAAGGGTACATTTGGACATGATGCAATATATGAGGTGTATCCACAGCTACACTTGGTAGGAGGAAGCTATAGAAGAGCGAATGATTCTTTCACAATGTATATTACCAGGCTGCTGCTGCAAGGTGCAGAGCATGTGAGAATTTCTGACAGGGCCAAGGAATTGATAAGAAGGTATGGGGCATGGTTCATTCAGTTCCCCACCTTCTCCTACATTAGTATTGATGGTTGTCAAAGGGCTCCTTATAGACTCCCAAGGTATCCAACTAATCACATCATACTATTGGAGGTCACTAGGTAGATTTGTGACTTTGACATAATTGTGAAAGGGGACAAGCACAAAACAGGGTTTGGGAATGATTTCCCCTTGAAGATAGGAACAAGTGAGGTATGTCCTTCCATCCAGTCAGCTCATGCTTCTGAGGATGAAATGAGTACTTTTGGCCTCTCTTTTCACTCTAAGAGAGCAAGGTTTGATATCACTAGGGATGCACAAAAGAAGGCCAGTAGAGAGTACAGTCACAAGGACAATATTGAAGATTATTGGGCTAACCTTGGCGATGAATTTGATGTGAGAAAGAAGAAATTCTCTAGGATGCAGGTGGACTTGGTAAGGTTATACAACATAAAGGCCATCCTTGACCAAATGGAGGAAGATGGAAATCTGATTCAGGATCATAACTTCGAGGCTGTGAAAGACAAACCCGTTGGAGAGGTTGACTGGTTGGAAGAGGAGAAAATAGAATTGGACCAAATCATGACTCCTATGATCAAGTACACCAAAATGTGGTTGAAGCATAAAATGTTGGAGTTAGAAAGTGAGGGTGTCCAGTGCACCTACGATGTAATGGGAGACTTGGATTCTCATTCTGCTTTCGAGGATTCACATGAACAGGATCCTAAGGGTAAAGCAAAAGCAGATTCTCCCTTCAAGATTCAAGTTAGAGATGTTCAAACTAAAAAGGCAGCAGAAGTGGGTAAACAAAGAAAACCTATTGCCAAAAAGAGGAGGCATGTTTTGAGGAGAGAAGTTGAAAAGGATAAAGAAGAAAAGGAAGACGTAGACGTTACTCCTCCATTGACAAAGAAAAGAAAACTTGTAAGACTGTCATAGAAATAAGAGGAGGCTCCTAAAACTGATAAAGAAGTTAAGCCACCTGTGGTAGAGGTAGAGAGTTCAAGGGAAAGGACACAGGTGTGTATGAGGAGGTCAAGGACTCCTTCCCCGAAGGAAGCTGTAACAAAGGAGGATGTTCCTGTGACTACTCCTATTACTGAACAAGGAAGCATTTCCCTTCCTTAGGATACTAACAGTGTACAAGAGGAACCAAGGAAGGATGAAGGTCCTAAGGACTTGGGTGAGAAGGAATTTTAGGAGGGAGACCTCTACAATATAGAGGTGGAAATTGATAAGGTAATCCAGTCTCCCTTGGTGGCTTATGCAAATTCACCTGCAGAGGAGAAATTGAAAAAATCTCCTCAATAGGAGGAGATACCATCCAAGATCCCTTCACCAACGTAGGTTACTGTAGATGGGCAGTCTTTAAACAAGGAGGATCCAGTCAAGGAGATCCCTGGCATGCCAAGTGTCCAGTAGGAGTAGGATAAGCAAGATACAATACCAACCAAGTCTACTATTCCTAGTTGGCTAGATAAAGAATTGAAAAGCAAATTGGTGATAATAGAGGATGCTCCTCCCAATTGGGATGACTTAATGGCCAATATTGAAAAAGGAAAGACTAAGAAGAAGGCTAGAGTGGTGTCCTAGATTGAGAGAGATGGGTCAGGCAATAGAGTGGTTCACATTGCTACCCTTGCTCCAGATAAAGATAGAGATAATGTGACTACAAAATATTATCATGTGTAGACTATTGACTTAGGGCATGCTTCTATGGAATAGGACATTGAGGAGTATGAAGGCTCCAGTGCTATAATTGTGGGCAGATTGAAGAGGGTTGTACAAACCAGGCATGATTTGGAAAGGGAGAATGAGAAACTGAAGAGGTATTTGCAGGAGTTGATGAAACCCTTGCAGTCTATTGGCTCCTCTTCCTCCTCTACTACGCGTTTCTTACCTCAAGAAACAATCACTAAGCTTGAGAAGATGAAAGGCACTACACATGCCATAGTTGCCTAGTTGCAGGGGGTTCAAACCAAAGGAGATGGCACCATCAAGGATATATTATCGATTGGAGGAGATACCATGAGGTCCGTAGACTGGTTGAAAATTGTGCTTGCTCAAGACAAAGAGGATACTGATCTTCTACTACAGAAAGCAAAAACAATCATGGAGTTTACTGAGGATAAATTGGTAAAGATTGGGATTCTTCCTTTCCCAAGGGTTTATGAGCCTTAGGAATGGTTCAAGATATTGCAGATGAGGCAAAGAGCCTTGAAGAAGATTAAGAAACAAGGGAGGCAGATTGAGGACACTCTAACACTCTGATTGGTATTTATGAGAAGTGTATCTCCTTCTTTGAAATTATGACAGGAAGGAAGAAGTTTGCTCCAAAGCATCTCAATCTGGAGCAACTTAAGAAATGGTGGAGAGATGTTTATTCTCCAATCGGTGAGGGTCCAGTCAGTGAACATCAGCTAGATGATGCTGCAACCTACATTGCAGTTATTGACAGATATTTACCTAATAGGGCTGATTGGGATGGTACAGTAAGGCAGGCAAGAGATGACATTAAGTCTCTTGAAAGAAGAGTTAGGGTTTTTCCTGTACCACCTATTGTTGAGTTGGACAAAGTGTTACTGGCCGTCCATGGTGAGGAAGACTAAGCTAAAGACAAGGATGGGAAGTAATTATATAGAGCTACATCAAAGTTTGTACTTCCCATTATCTACATGCATTGGGCTGACCTTTTTGTGACCCTAGGCTGACTTGGATGAAATTGGTGCAAATTGCACATTTCATATTGTATTCGAATATCTTTTGAGGCTGACCTCTTGTATGGCATGTTTTAATTGTAAATTCTTATTTTTGGGCCGACCTATCTTTGGGGATTCTCTATAAATTGGGCATGTTACCTCATTTCAATATAGGTGATATGTGGTAGGCATAGAGAGATAGAATAGAGATTTCATATTTGAGCGAATTAGGGTTTATCTTCAAGCAAGTATTGTAATAGAAGGCTAGAATTGTTGCCATTTTAGATGACCTAATATAAGAACGGATATTGTGATTTGGTATCTTTCTTATGTGTAGTTTTATCTGGCATGGTTCTTGTTGTTCTATCTTTAAAATTGCTTAAGTTCATAATTAGGTAGTTTGGTGATGCTTAGGGTTTCATTTTTGGAATGTTTGCAGTGATTTCTAGTCCATACTTTTTGCAGTTAGCTAACTGTTAGCTGCTTTGAAAAGTTATCCTAGGCTTAAAATTGTGCTTAGTTTAGTTATAAATGTTTGTTCATATCTGATTGTAATAGGATTGTTTTGAATGAATGTTTATGATTTGAAAATATTTAAATACCTCGAAAGATTGCACTATTTCTATGAAATTGCAGATTTCTCTGGGTCAAACAGAAAGTAGTTAATGAGAGATCAGTCCATTTCGAATATCTTATCTTTTGGCATTATCAATCTTAGGGTTAGAAGTAGTTTTAGAATTATCTTTGAAACCTTTGTCTTTTGTTGTTTATTTTATTATCTGGGTTCAATTGAGGATTTCAAGTATCAATTCATTGTTCAGATCTGATAAATTCGAAGTCCAGTATTTTCTTGTAGTAAGGTCCCTTTGTGATTACGATCATTTTCACATTTATCACTGAGTTGTTTTATTGGATTGTCAAGACCTGACATTAGAGACCTTGGGGTTATCTCTTTTCCCATAGAGATTTACCTTTCAAGAGAGATAGGATATCATATTTTATCTGAGTTGTTGTTGTGCAGAAAATACCATCAACAGAGATGCGACATGGGATTTGAAGGATGTTGATTGGTTAAAGTGCATTGTTGGTATAAAGTACAACAATATCATGATATTACAAGTAGTGATGTTATGAATTGCTAACAAAAAAGCTATAGGGAACCAATACTAAGAAATATAGAATAAAATAGCAGAACATGCTATAATTTGGTTAATGGATTAATGTTGTAGGTGGTACATTGAAAATCTATAGACCACTTGGTTGAGAAGCTTCAGTGGCCATCTATAGTAATTGTAAGTGAGGTGGAACATGTTACAGGTTGGCCTGCAAGAAATTTTTATAAAAGAAATAGCTACCAAAATTGTGCAAGTGTACAACTAGAATCAAATAGTGGATACTTATGAAAAAGAAGAAGTCATAATTCAATCTACTTGCAATAAAACCAAGAGATAAAAATATTGCCTGAGGGTTTTCATTTTTTCCTCTATTATTACTTTTTTACAGGAAAAAGAAAGAAATCATACCTAAGGAAAAATAGTGGTAGATGTTAAGATCATCCAATGCCACTAATATATGTAATAATTCTTTATTGGTGACCACAAAAGATCTAGTTGTCATGCAAGGTTCCTTAGTGTGTACAACATGCTAAAAAATTATGTCCTCGTTTAGAGGTTTCTTATAAATAACAAGGTGGTGACCATTGACCATCATTAAAAATATTATAGGACCAATGGTTATAATTTTAACTACACCATTTGGAAACACTTCATCAATTTTATTATGGGCCAAGCCATACAATTTACATTTTTCCCTTGTGATTTTTGTATCTTGAATCACACAATAGTGCTTAATCACCTTCTTGAAATTTCTTTGTCTTCATAAATCGGTCATGCCATTGTATTCATTATTTTTGTAATATTTTTGCAATGGAAAACCTCATTCCTCAATTCATCCAATTCATTAAGTTGAGTAATTATTTCTTTCTATGTATTAGATAAATATATTCCTAGTTCAATCATAATCCTCAAAGTTTTTTTCTCAAACTCAATAGGAAGAACAACCTTGTTACCATATACTAATTCATAGGGTGTGAACCCTGTTGTTGTCTTCTAGTTAGTACAATAAGCCCACACTACTTTAGGTTCGGGTGTGTTGTCCAGTCTTTGCAATGAAGAGTTATTATTTTGGTAAGTATTCTTTCTAACTCCATATTTGTGATATCAACTTGGTCATTTGACTAAGAGTGGTAGGGAGTGGATTTTTTATGGTGGAGTTTATATTGTTTGACAAGAATTGTAATTAATTTTGATGTAAATTGTGATACTTGATATGTGACAATATCCTTAGTAACTCCATAATGGGTGAATATTTCTTCATATAATATTTTTCTTCTTTCTCACCCCTTGCATGTCTTAAGGTCTTAACTTCAACCCACTTTGTTAGATAGCTTATGCATACGATTAAATACTCCTTCCTATTATATGAAGGGTAAATTGGTACAATAAATTCTAGACCCAATTTATCAAATGGTTTGGATACTATCTATGATTGTAAGTAGTAGAAACAACTTCTAATATCAGTGATCCAACAACACCTATTGAACTAGTATTTTTATATAGAAGGCCCATTTGTTGGCAGAAGTCATTCTTGTAGGTATAGAGGATTGCATCCTTATGTAATTGTGACTGGCGGATTAGTATGGGTTGACAACACTTGATCCATGAGGATTCAAAGTATATTCAAGCCACTAAACCTCAGTCCAATAAGATCATCCAATACAAAACTAAACTAAGCATCCATTAAAACTAACATATTAAATCATGAAATCTTCAAAAACACCTATTATAATCCATTCAAACTCATCCTATCGGGGGAGTGGTCTCGCATTGATGTGGAATGACAACCCTTTCCCAATCTTATACATAAATGAGCATGTTTCGATCGATTATATTAAAGAGAATCAACGAAACCGATGATAGATGTGTATGAAAACATGATTTAAAGCTAAACTAACATGATGAAAGCTATTTTAACATGATTTATGCTAAGATGATTGATATGGGTGAGTGCAAAGCTAATCTAAATGGATTCTAAGCTAAAAAGATTAAAACCCTAATTGCCAAATAAGCTAAATGAATGCATCTATGTTACCATGGAAGCCATTAATGAAATCTAAGCTAATTAATGCAAGTGATTTAAGCTAAAAGGATGTTAAATAAGTGCTAAATATGAGTGAAAGTAAAAGTGATTTTAATAGCATAAGTCTTCTCTTAAAAGGTGGATCCATTTATCTCCAAATAGTGACCTATTTATAGGAGGACAAATGAGAAATGAAGGGTTGAGATTAAAAAGGTTAATCAATGGTCAAAATAGGAGGAAAGGTGAAACATGGATCATGTATTCTCATCAATGGATGATAATCAATTATCACATGGATCAAGGAAAGAATCAAGGGTTCATATTCTTCCAAACAAACACACTTTCAAAACTTGCACAAGAAGTCATGTTGAAAAATTGTTATAAGGAAGAATATTTCCTTTTTTTCAAATGAGTGAGAAAATAAAATATTCTCATGGGTGAAGAAAATTAGATATTTAACAAATTAAAACAAATTTTTAATGTGCAAAGGGGAAGGAATATTCTATGGGAATATTCCTTTTGGAGGAATGTGCAAAGGAGGAATATTCCCTTGCAAGGGGGGGGATTAGATCTATTAGTAATTTGATAATTAAATAAAGTTAATTATGCAAATTAGGGGAATTAGACAATATTCATTAAATAAAATGATTTAATGAAAAGGGGAAAGTGATATGATATTTAATTAAATGATTTAGGGTTATTTAATTAAATAAGAGGACTCAGGGATTTAAATTAAATAACTTGATGTATTTAATTTAATAAGATGAAATGTTAGCATGAAAGGGGTGAATTAACTCCATAAGGTTAATTAGATTAATAGATGAAAATGATGCAATTAATTAAATATCTAGATAAATTCAATCAATTAAGAAAAATAAGGATGGGTTTTAGGATGAAACGATGCTAATATATCTAATTTGAGTGCATGATATCATTCAGGACATTTTTAAGTGTCTACATTTTTCCCCTCTGAAGCGAGGTACCTATTACGTTGGTTCAAAGACTGGCGCTTTTTGGATTAAAAACTAATGCTCATATCAAAAAAAAAAAAATGATTTTTAGATACCCCACTATTGCCCCAGCTGAAGTAATAGGTTGGTTCCCTGCCCCATCGAGAAATCAGGAATTTTTTTTGAGTTTTGGGTTGATTTCTCGACAAAGGTAAAAGATAGGTTCAAGTTCTAAAACAGGCTTGGGTTGCCAAAAATGGCCTCAAAAACATAAAAATTGGCTCAAGAGAGGTTGCACAGGGTGGAAATAGGTAAAACAAGTCAAAACCCTAGCTTTGGGCTGAAATTAGGGCAAAAAACCCTAAATTTTTGGCTTAAATAGGTAATGAAGGGTCACTTTCAATTCATTTTTGCATTCGCACCTTGGAGATTTGCTACCTTTTGAGCTCTGACATCTTGGTGAAATGGCTCACCATGTGCTTCCTCTTCACCTTGCGAAGCGAGTTCGAGAGTACCAATGGCGAGCAGACGCAGAACCCAAGGTATGTGACTCAAAACTTCTCTTGATTTTCACTTTTAGGTGCAATTAATAGGGATTCAAAACTAGGTCTCTAGGTGTGTCACTATATAGCGATGCTATTGATGCATCAAAAGCATCACTATTGATTTTATAGCGACGCACCTCCTATTTAGCAATGCACCCCTATTTTTTGATTGGGTGATACAATTGACTTGGGGTTCACTAGGTTGATAGAGTGATGCACAAGATTTTTTAGTTCGGCATCACTCGAAAGCGGTGGGTGACGTAATTAGGTTTCAGCGATGCACCACAAATTTTTAGTGTAGTGACGCACCCCAATATTGATTCACTATTGAGCGTAGCGACGCATTTCACCAAATTAGCGATGCACCCCTAAAATTGTTATATTGACACAACCAAAAATAAACAATGCTATTGATATCAGTGGTCTGCATTTGATGTTTTGGATGCAAAGTCTCAAATTTTCTAATTTTTTTGGAAATTTGACATTGTGTGTGTGATGCGTGTAGGAGGATCCTCCCCCACTGATGTCACAAGAGCACCATTTTGACATTTTGACATCAGTACAATATTTTGATGACTTGGAGGTGGAGTGGTTGGGTAGGCTAGGATTGGGCTTTATTGCTTTCTTTCTTGCTTGCTTGAGGTTCAAACACACTTGGCTATCATGACTGCATTGATTGAGAGGTAGCACAACAAGACCTCTTTGTTTCACTTTCCCACTAGTGAGGCCACTGTTACACTTGAGAACATGTGGTGCATATTGTGATTGTCGATTCATGGTGAGCACGTGATATATGGCATAGATGTAGGAAGAGATGCATGTCTCTTGCTTCTACATAGGTGGTAGATTGTTATTCTTAGCTCCCAGATTGATCTTGACCTATACTGTGGGTGGTTGGAGACCTTCAGATTGTTCATTCTAGAACTAATCTCTAGTGTCATTGCCCCAGATTGATGGGGTAGAGGCTTCAGTCCCGGATGGGGATTGGCATGGGAGGGGATGATCAGGAGGGATATTATGTATGCCTAGGGTCTAGTCCTCCTTGCTTCTTTGTACCATGAAATGCACGAGGCCATCTACTGCGAGGGCCAAAGCATCAGTGTAGGGATGAATCAACTTCATATTTGGGCATACTAGCTTATTGCAGTGTTGAGGCCATTGGTTATTCTAGCAGATATTTATGAGGATGAGCATAATGTGTTTAGGTATAGGGTGCTTATGACTCTACAACACATGGGCCCTATAGGTCCACCCTATTGGAATCATGTCATTGATTACATGACCATGTTTAGATGGAGGCTATGGCTACAACATCTAGCCTAGTATGTTGATCAGTAGCAGTTATACTTTTCTCAACATACCTAATATATGTAGGGGAGAGAACACACTATTATATAATGGTACCTCCTAGATTGTGTGGCCTAGTAATTTGGAGAAATTCAGGATGTACCAATTGATGACTACACTGTCATGTTTGTGAGGTCATAGTGAGAGGTTCAGTGGGGAGCCCAGATTGATCCCATTGTGGCGATCAATTACTTTAGATGGCTAGTCCAATAGCCATGGGCATATGATTAGGGTATACTCGATACAAGCATGACTATAGCCTATGATGCATGGTTCAAGACACCTACTCACCTGATAGATCCAATGGGGGGATACATAGGAGGTAGAGGTCAAGGCAGGGATGGGGGTTGAGGTAGAGGTAGAGGCTATTAGAAGGATCGGGATAGGGTATAAGTGTCAGGTGATGTGCACTAGCAGCAGCCTAATCAAGTTCATTAGGACCCAAGGCATCAGGACAAGCAGGATGGATAGGTTTTGGGGGCACCACCGCCTCCTCCACTCATACAACTAGATTCCCAATTATAGACATAGATCCAAGTTGTTATAGTTGAGAGAGATCGATTACGGGTAGAGTTGGATTAGCTACAACAACAACTATAGGCCATGACCGTGTAGAGAGATAATGAGGTCTAGTTACAACAAAAATTTGACTTACAACTAGCCCAAGAGATTAGGTGGAGACAATAACTTGAGGCAGTGAATACAACTTCACAGGGATGAACTATATTAGCTCAACTATATAGAGAGGCAGTTATTGAAGTAGCCTATTATTGCATGCACTACCATAGATATGTTCCCTAGGAGATGATACAACCTGACTTTTCATAGTGGAGTAGAGAACCACCTAGAGCTTAAAATTATCCATCAGCTAGGAGTGAGTCGAGCAACCACCAGGGCTAGTCGCTTTTGCAAAAACCTTTTGATTGTTCACCCAATTTATTTATACAGATATACATTCATGGGCTCATTTTTGATAGCCTCATGGATATTGTATTTTTTATTGATATATAAACACTGATTCAGATATTGTATCATTACAGTCACCATTTTTTGATATATATATATGAGATGATTCAAATTCGATATGTGATGCACCTTTATTTCATGCTTTTGTGAATATATGGATGCATATGATGTCATATGATGTTATATGCTTATATGTTATGATTATGCATGGATGCAATGTGATGGATGCACTTCCTTTATTTATGTGTTATGTGATATGCGATGATGAAATATGTATGATATGTGATTTTATGAGATAAATGCAATGTAATGGATATGTTAACTTATTTTTTAGTATATTTTTATGACATGATATAGGATGGATGCTATGATATGATATGCTTATGAAAATGTAGATTATATGGATACATTTTCTTTTTATGTACCTTTTCTATGCAATTTATGATGTGATGATAATGCATGTATGGATGTGGATGTATATATGGATAATGCAGATGTTCATGTTTATGTGATGTATGCTTATGATATGGGATATGCATGCATGCTGATGATTTGTGGATGTAGGATGGATGCATGATGATATTTTTGTTGAATTTCATGATACTAGGTTAGCATGGAAAGAAGATAGAAGAAATAAGAATGAATGAGTTTGACCATTGATTTGATATTGTTTCAAAAGGTCCAACAAGTCTATGATCCATTGAGACTTTATTAGACATGGTGATAATAGATGATGATGATTTTCTCATATCTTGGGATTGGGATTTTTTGTCATTCCTTATGTTTGGTATAACACATAGACACAATGCATCAAGGTATTGATAACCAGGATGGCGTTGTATCTAGTGTAATGGACTTTGAATCTGCAAATAGATAAGATAGTTCTTGTTCACACCTTGAAATATGGAAACCTCGTCAAAATGTAGTTTAGAAGCTTAGAATATATCAGACCAAAGTACACACAATAGTCAACAATCTATCCCAAACAACTTCCCTACACACAACTAAGCAAGTATGTGCCAAGATTATTTTACAAGAATACCCACAAGCACAACAAATAAAAGATAATGATCGATGTCCCATTCCTTTCTCTCTAAATAATTTTGATAAACATCATCGAGAGGTCCTCGGAGTGGATCAATAAGATAAATCATAAGAAAAGATCAAAGACAAACGGTAAGTGTTATCTATATCTCTTGCTAGTATAATTTAGCTAAGGTGATTTCTGATGTTGATGTCCATCGTAGGAAGGATGCATCCTAGGACATGTTGATCAGGTGTTTTGATTAGGATGAGGTGTGTGATAAGTCATTGATACAAACTTCACTGACTCATTTACCTATGATTTAGACTTTAGATTGTGACACTTAGGTTCTCATTTTACGACTTGTGATACTTGATTTCTATTTGCTTTACCAAAGGTTGAAGGTGAAGATCAATTTATCATTGGCGAAGGTTTATTGCGGGTGAAAGTGAGATGGGATGAGTGGTTTTGGATTCTAAATATTTCAATGTTTTTTGGTATTTTGAAAATGTTTTGAGGCTATTTTTGAATGTTTATGTGAATGTTTTGGTTTTCGATTATTTGAGGATGCTTAGGGTTCTCTCCGAGATATTTGATATTGTTTAGGTCTTTTGAATGTTTTCTAATGTTTTGGGATTTTCAATTTTCAAATTTTTAGGATTTTGAGTTTTACAAATGTTTTTGTGTTTTCTAAGTTTTTGAATATTTAGGTATTTTTTGATATTTGAATGTTTAGGGTTTTCTAAGTTTCGACCAAGAATCTAGCCTAAAAGACTATCTTAGGGGCCTTGGGGCCTGATCAAAGATTAGCCTTACCTAAATTATAAATGTAGAGACCACGTAGTTCAACTGACTTGACTTATTAACGATGAGATATGAACAATTGATGGAATGTCAGTTTATTATGACGAACTACTAAATGACTAACCTAGGATATCTCGAGGGAACATCAATGATGGCCTTGCCTATGTTAAAGCTTAGAGACTCATAGCTCAACAGGGTATTTTTTTTTATTTTCGATGTTTTGACCTTTTTAAGGATTTTGATGTGTCGTATATGTTTTGGATTTTGACTAAAATTTTGTGAATGTTTTTGGATTTAGTTGTACAAGAATTTTGATGTTTATGGATTTTTTGTTGAATGTTTTATGAATTTTTTTTGGATTTTTCGGTGAGGTTTCTAATAACCTTAAGATATATATAAGAACCCGATTTGATCCATAATGAATTGCCCCCAGCATGATGCAATAGACTACCTCGATATAGGTAGGACAAAATGACCTTAAGAATATGCCAAGTAGTACTAATGGGGGTACAATACTTTACAATATCAAGCTATAATTCAAACACAGATGGGTGATGGAATAAATAGGATGAATGATGCGATGCAAAGAATGATAGGATAAAGAACCAAATAATAGATGGAGGTACTTTATTTATGTGAGGCACCTGTTTTCTATTTTTTCACCAAGGTACTTGCCCAAAGCTCCACCAAAGTGGTTTTCACTAGAGGATGATTTTTTTTCTTTACTATTTTCAATCCTTTTTCTTTTTTTTTTGGATTTTGACCATTTTTTTGTATTTTCAAATTTACATCCTTTAAGCCTAGGCATAAAAATTTTTAAGATGCAAACTATTGGTCGGTTCCTGCAAGGGTTCACCTTCAGGTATTGACAAAATATATGCTCCTGATCCATAGCTGCTTGTGACTACAAATGGACCTAACCAGTTAGGCTCAATATTTCCTTTACTATCCTAATCTAGAAGATTTTTTTAATTTTTCTTTAGGATGAGATCCCCTACTTGGAAAGACCAAAACTTGATCTTCTTGTTGTAGCTTTGTTTCAGTCAGTTTTGATATACTTGTAAGTGATTAAGGGCATCAAGACGATGCTCATCCAAGAATTCTAGCTAATTTAGTCGATATACTCTGTACTCTTCATCGGTGATTAGATTTATAGTGACACTCACGGTGATGGAAGCTCAACCTCAATAGGCAAGATGGCTTCTGATCCATAGACCAAGGAGAACGGGGTTGCACCTATAGGCATGTAGATACTAGTTTGATAGGCCCAGAGGGCGAGATTTAACTATAGATGCTAGTCACGACCAACTTCATTCACCATTTTCTTTAGGGTTTTTAGAATGGCCTTTTTTGTAGCCTCAGCTTGACCATTTCCTTGGGGTATACGGGGTAGAGAATCGATGTTGGATGTTAAATCTTTGACACAACTCTTTCACATCCTAATTTTTTAAGAGTGTTTAGTTGTCTGAGATAAGGGTTTGTGGGACAAAAATAATGGTAGATAAGGTAATTTGGGATAAACTTAGCAATTTACTTCCCTGTTATATAGGTCTTAGGAATGGCTTCTACCCATTTGTTAAAGTACTCAGTGGTTGTTATGATAAACTTGTGGTTGTTAGATGAGGTGGGAGTAATTTTTCCTATGAGGTCAAACCCCCACTGTGAGAAAGGCCAAGGTGTGACCATGGGCTGCAACTCCTAAGTTGGAGCATGAATAAGACCTCCATGTTGTCGGTATTAGACACACTCCTACATGTACCGATGGGATTCTCTTTCCATGGTTGGCTAGTAATACCCCATCCTCAATAGTTTCTTAGCTAAAGTCATACCACTAGAATGGGAACCACATATGCCATCATGTGCTTTTGTTAAGGTGGTCAAGGCTTCCTCTTAGTTAAGACATCGTAGTAATGTCCCCTTGATGCTTCGATAGTAAGGTATCACCTAGGATCACAAATCAAGATGCCTTCTTAACAAAGGTATTTTTAAGGTTGGAGGTGATGTCGAATGGGAGGGTTCCTCTGCTAAGGTAGGTGAATATGTCCTGATACCATGGGGATCCAAGACCAATGATGACACATGCAAATTAATATTTTAGGATTTCAAAATTTGGTACAAGAAGTTGTTCTACCAAGAATTCACATTGAAGGACATTGTGTGGCATGTCTAACGGTGATCTAGTTATTGCCATAGCATTTGCTGCTCAGTTATTCATGCGAGGAATGTACTCAAAATTTATATCTATGAAAAGTTCCTTAAGAATTTCTACCATCTTTTAATAAGGAGTAAGCTTTTCATCCCTGGTTTGGTAGTCATCATTGACTTAGTTGATAATTAGTTGTGAGTCTCCATAGACTTTCAACTCTTTTATCTGCCATTGAACTATTATTCTAAGACCTGTGATTGGAGTTGTGTACTCAACGATGTTGTTAGTACATGGTAATGATAGCTTGTATGAATTTGGAATGTAATCACCTTGAGGGGTGAAAAAAATAATACCCTCCCATGATCCATGTTGGATGAATGATCCATCAAAGTACATTTTCCACTGATCTATTAGATTGACAAGGAACACTAGTTCATCAGGGAATTCAAATATCAAAGGGTTCTCTACATAGATAGGTGCCTCTACTAGTTGGTTTGTAATCAATTTCCCTTTGATTTCCTTGCGCTCCATGTACTCTATGTCAAATTCAGTCAAGATCATTACCCATTTGACCATTCGCCCAGTGACATTTTCTTTGGATAACAAGTATTTTAATGAGTCATGTAGTAATCTTGATTTGGTGTGACAACATGTAGTGACTAAATTTTTTTGAAGCAAAAACCCACTACTAAGCATGCTTTCTTAATGGATGAATAGTTTATTTCATAGCCCACCAGTGTCCTACTGATGTAATCGATATCTCTTTCCTTTATGTTTTCATCATGTTGTGTTGGAAGAGCACCTAGTGTTACTGATGTTGTTGAGATATACAAGATCAATGGTTTGTTTGGTATAGGTGGTATGAGAATTGAAGGTGTCAATAGGTAGTTCTTGATATTTTGGAAAGATTTATCACACTTCTCATCCCACTTGTAAGTTATTCCTTTATGGAGAAGATGAAAAAATGGTGAATTTTGTCTAATAACTGTGTTATGAACCTTTTGATGGATTGCAATATTCCTTGTAACCCTCTCAACTATTTCAATGTTTGTGGTGGTTCCATGTTGAGTATGGCTTTTAATTTTTTTTAATCAATTTCTATCCCTCTTTGTGAGATGATATAGCCAATAAGCTTCCCTAATGTAACCCCAAAGACACACTTTTTTGGATTTAGCCATACCTTGTACTCTTCAAGTCTATCGAAGATGGGTCCCAAGACTTATATGTGCTCACTCCTTTTTCTTGACTTGTCCAGAATATCATCCACATAGTCTTTGATTATTTTATGGATCATGTCATGAAAGATGAGGGTCATTTCTCTTTGATAGGTTTCTCTTACGTTCTTCAGCCAAAATGGCATCACGTTCCAACAATATGTTCCCCATGGATAAGTGAATGTAGTTTTGTGTTGATCCTCCTTGGCGATCACAATTTTATTGTAGCTTGAAAAAAATCCATGAGTGATAGAATTTCATGCCCTGTTATTAAATCCATGATGAGGTCGATGTTAAGAAGAGGGAAATCATCCTTCAGGAATGCCTTGTTTAAGTCTTTTAAATCTATGCATATTCTGATGCCCCCGGTGGGTTTGGAGACTGGTACCAGGTTTGAAACCCACTCAAGATAATCTATCAATTAGATAAATCCAATGTCAAGAAGATTTTGTAACTCAAGTTTCACCAAGAGTGTTATCTGAGGGTGCATCTTTCATAATTTTTGCTTCACTAGTTGGGCTTGAAGATATACTACTAAATGATGCACAACCACTTTTGGATCAAGCCTTGGAATATTTGTGTATGACCATGCAAAGTTAGTTCTTCTCTCTTTTAGGAACGTTGTTAGTTTTTTATGTTTTTCATCCAATAAGGATTCAACATAGAAAGTGATCTTGGGTGCTTCTTCCATTCCCACATTGATTGGAGTGGCCTTTTCTGCTAGAGTTGATGACTTTTCTAGATGTATTGCACTAAGGGGGAGATTGAATCCTTCATCCTCAGGTGCCTCAGAGAGGTTTTCACCTCTGGATGCGTTCTTTATTTTTACTATTTTAGGATCAAAAACTGCCACATTGTGGTTTTCACTTAGAGATCTACATGTTAGTTTCATGTCATCAAATTTGCGATTGAAGGATTCAATTATCTCCCCATAGTATGCCCTTGTGTCTAGTTCTATATCAAAACTAGCTTTGTGATCTAACCATCATAATTTGTCATGGAGTCCCATGAATTTTGAGATTGCTTCGTCATTTTCAAATAAATCTAGAATCGGTGGTCCTCGTTGGTTCAAGTCAATGAGTTGTGGGTATACTAGGCTTATTTCAGTCAATTAATTCCTCAAGGTGAAGGATGCTGTGGATATCATGAAGAGATTTATTCTAAAATAGGTCTGCAACATCAAGGGGGAAGTCATCTAGGGTAATATCACGTGATTTTGGTAACCAATAGGAAGCCTTTTCCCGTTTAGCAGAAGTACCTTTGCTGAGAAGGGTAACCTTTCTAGTAGTACATCCTGAGCCGAGATTCTTTGGGTGTTTCTCAGGAATGATGGGTTCTAGCAAACCATTTTCATTTTGTCCTAGTTTCTCACTCTTGTTGTACCCCCATCCTTTCAATAGCTACAGGCCTTTTTTATCATCTCCCATCGAAGGGACAGGGACAGGTTGTTCATCCTGATAGATGATTTTAGAGACATCCTCCTCATTGACATCTTCTTTATTTAGATCCCCCCACTTGGTGAAGGTGATAGTTTCCATCTTGATTATTTCGGCCACTTCTTTGCTAGATGCATTTTTTCCATGAGATTTAGGAGAAAGAGGTAGCTCCCCCAACATAAAAGTGTCCTTCATTAGTTTATAGTTTCCACAACTATCATCTTGGATCACTAATTTGATGTCAGGAATATTTTGCACAATGGGTGTTTTCATTTCTAAGAGAGATGTGAGGGATGATGGATCAACAAAGGAGGAGGATGGTGTTGGCCTCAAGATTCTTGCAATAGTAAAAGGGCTTAGGATCTTCATGGATGGTAACTTCTCTACCCTCAAAAGGAAACTTTACACATTGATGGTAGGTTGAAGCTACAACTTTTAAGGCATGGATCCATGATCGACCGAGAAATATGTTGTAGGGGAGATCAAGGTCTAACACTTGGCATGTAATTTCTACAATGATAGGTCCCACTTGGATGGGTAGTGTGATAAGGCCTTATGATACCCACTCTTGATAATCGTATTCTTTGATAGTGGTACTCTTTTTTTTCTCTATAGTATCCTCTAAATAGCCCAAGTTTTTGATCAAATGAAGGGTGAAAATGTTCAGACCAACACCTCCATCTACTAAGACTCTTTTAACCTTGTTCTTATGAATAATGACCTCAATGTGTAAAGCATGGTTATGAGATGGTTGCGATGGTATGTCTTGTTTTGAGAAGGTGAGAAGATGATTGGTGATATTCCCTACCATAGCTTGAAATTATTTTGTATCAATATCCTCAGGTATGGATGATGAAGATAAAGCCTCCTCTAATATTTCCTTATGTGCAGGGGATAGCCTCAATAGTTCCAAGATAGAAATTTATGTGGGGGTCTTCTTAAGTTGATCTAGGAGATTATACTTGCTAGGGTTTGATGTTGGTAAATTAGGTTGTGACCTAGATTAAGATGGGAATCCTTTGACGGTGACTTTTCCACATCATGTGGTGACTCCACACTGCTCACTAGGCCCTTTGATGGTGACGACGGTGATGAAACTATCATAGGAAGTGACTACATTCGAACAGGTATGTTGCACGTTTGTGTAATCCTTAGTTTTTCTAATGTTATTTCCTTTGCTATGATCTAGTATAGGGTTCATGTATATCTTAAGATCCTGGTTATTGGTTGGTACTTCAACAGATATGGTTTCACTCTCTATAAGATCTTGGATAATATTTTTTAGTCGCATGCAGTTCAAAGTTTTCTATCGTTTGATTTTGTGGAAGTCACAAAGGTATTTTTTTGTTGTACTAGGGTGGTTTATATTGTGGTTCTTAGTAGTTTTAAAAATTGGGAAGCGTTATTAGGTTTGACTCTACCAATTTCTTAATGATAGTCTCAATAGGTTTTGACAACTATTTGTACTTGCATTTTGGATAGTTCTTCTTATTGGGAGTTCGTCGTTGTTCTATTTCGCTCTTGTTCATCTGATTGTTTTGGGATGTTTTTGTTTGTTGTACAATTGGTTGAACATTGGCTATTTCATTGTTATTTGACCTAGGAGCATTTAGGATCACCTTAGCATCTACCATTCCATCATTCATTGCATTCTTGTTTTTAGCCCAGACACGAGGCTTGTCGTTTGAGCTAGTTGATGGGAGGTTGTCTTTGTAGGCTTGAGCATTTCCCTATGAGATTAGAGCTCTCTCTATATTAAGGGCTCTACGGACAATCTTTTCATGAGAGGTAATGCACTACATATTCAAATGGAAGGATAGATCTAGATCTAAATTTGCTATGATTATCCCCACTTGTTGTTCATCGAGAATTGGCCACTTGCTCTTACTAGCCCTTTGCCTCCATCGTTGCAAGAAATTGGTGAAATATTCTCCTTTGTTTTGATTAAGAGTATACAACTCTTCTAATCTCATGTCCATGTAAAGGTTAAAGGAGAAGTGATCTATGAATTTATTGATGATTTATTGAAAATTTTTGATACTTGGAGGCAATTGAGAAAACTAGTCGATAGTTGGGCCTCTCAAGCTTCGTGGAAAGAGGCGCATTAAATAAGAATCATTGTAGGAAACCTCCATACACATGACATTAAACTCTTTGATATGGTCCACACAACTTCCTCTCCCTTTATATTTATTGAATTTGGGGACTTCAAAACTGGGAGAGAATGGTACCATTGTGATGTTTTGATCGAATGGATATGGACATAAGTTCTGTGTATAGGGATTATTCATCTTGCCCATCCAAAGATCCTGCATTTCTTGTGATAACTCCTTAAGTTGTGATGCTACATCATCTTGCAAGTTTGGTGGAGGAACATATGTTGCGTATTGTGGGATGGCAGATGGGTTGTACATGGGATTCTGATATGGTGAGGTGTTGTATTGTGTGTATGGTGGCATAGAATTTTGTGAAGGTGATTGTGGTGTTGATGTATATGTTTCTAACATGTTTCGATTGACGATGTTCTGTTAAGGGTTATAGTAGAAACCTTGTTGTTTTTGTTGTTGTTGGGCATACTGTTGAGCTAGTAAGGCTTGTTGTTGTTGTGCCAATAGGGCTTGTTGTTGGGATTTCTATTATTGTTGTGCCACTAGGGCTTGTTGTTGGGCTTGTTTTTGTTGTTACACCACTAGGGCTTGTTGTAGGGCTTATTATTGTTGTTGTGCTAAGGATATTTGTTGTGTTGCTAAGTTTTCTTATCGTTGTTTCTGCTACTGGTGTGATGCTAGGGTTGTTTGCTATTGGTGTGCTGCTAGAGCTACTTGCTATTGTTCTTGTTGTTATTGTGCTGCTAGGGCTGCTTGTTGTTATTGTTATTGTTGTTGTGCTGTTAGGCTTGCTTGTAGTTTTTTTTGTTGTTGTTGGATGGCTTGTTGATAAGCCTATTGTGTTTGTTGTAAATCTAAGGAATGTGCTTGCAATGTAGGATCAGTTGGTTGTTGGGACATCTATGATGGGTTCAGGGTGTTGATGTTTTGCATAGATTATGGGTTGTTGATGAGAGGTTGGGGGTTCCCTTGGTTTAACATTCCTTGTAAGATGGTGGATTGGGATGGAGGAATGTAAGTTTGAGGTCCCATTTGATTTTGCATGGTGAGAGGGACCATGGGGAAAGATGGTGATGGTGCCATTAGGTATTGTGATGGTAATGACACATTAGGAGCTTGAGTCCATTGATTGAAAAGGTTCCCTTGACTGATGTCTTGGGGATTTCCTTCCATTAGGAATGTGGTCAAGGTATTATCTAGGTTGATGGGGCTCGTGACCAAGATATTATTTTGATTCAAGTTGATTATGGATGGGATAGATTTGTTTTGCAAAACTAATGTTGCAAATGAACCAATCGAGGGATTGGATAGAGATGTCCTTATTTACGTTAAGGGTTGACTTTGCATAAGATTATTGGCATTCCCTTTTTGGTATATTTGAGGCACTTGGCCTATACTTCCTTGTGTGATGTTGGACGATGGATGAAGATGGATGACCTTAATATGTTGAGGTTTTCGTGGATTCGTGAAGTGTAAGTGGTTTATTTTGATGCAAATAGTGTTCAAGGATGGGGGAGCACCAAATGTTGGTGTCCAAGAGGTGCTTTGAGGTGGATTAGTATTTAGGGTACCCACAAGCGTGTTGCTTTCAAATAGAAGAGTATGGACAAAGTCTTTAGCAACACTAGGAATGGGTGTTTGATTTATCCCCAATGATGGAGTTTGTAGGCCTTACGTCAAAGGTTGCACAACAAAAGATGGTTAAATTGGAGCTAAGTTTTCTAAGGCTTGATGTTCTTGTTTTTACTCCATGATTTCATCCCTAGTAAGTTCAAATGGGTTGTTCATAACATCTTCTATTTCATATGGTCCTGATGGAGATGAGGGTTGTTGTGATGGGGTAACTTGACTTTTTGGATCTAATTCTTGAGGATTGGGATCACTTGAGGTGAATGTGACTTTGGTTTTCTCCATGATTCTCTTGTGTTTTGATCTTATCTTTACCATAAATTTTGGGTCACGTATGGGAGAGTTGTGTTGAGATTTGTAATGTTTAAACTCTCTAGTTGACTCAAATCTTGGTAAAAGGGATGCACTAAGTCTTTTTAGAGAAATTTGCAAACATTTTGGGACAATACTTATGAATTGTGTTTGATTGTTTGATGTTTGGATAAAGTATGTTTATGAACTTATGAATCTTTAGGGTAGACTCGTGACCTTCAAGATAAACTAGTCCAAAGATGATAACTAACTTAATTAAATGCATGGAAAAGGATTCATTTCACATACAAAGTAGTTAAGTTAGGGTTTGGGTTGATAGATGTCTAAGTCAAAAATTGTTGGTGTATTCAATATTTTTGTAAAGTTTGGTGAAGTGGAGGATGAAATTTGATGAAGGGGTGAATGAAATTTTTGACCCAATGTTGGCCTAGAGTGAACCTTTGTTTTCCAAGACCAAGGTGGTGAGAAAGATGTTATACCTCTAAAGTTTTCAAATCCTAAAGACTCAATGATTAAGGAGAAGTTCTTGTGAAATGTGTGAGTCTAGTTTGTTCATGAAATAGCATAGAAAACATCTCCTTATTAATCTATCTCAGTTGTAGTGATTTGTTAAGACATGTCTCCAAATGTACTTTTCACTATGATGTCTAAGTTTGAAATTACAACATGTAGACCTTCTCTTAGGGAATTTGATTTTGTATGAGATCATTTAAGATAAGCCTAAGTTTATGAAAAATACCAATGTTTGACTTCAATGAGGGGTTCATATTGAGCATACATGTCTGGATCATTCATTGAAACGCATCTATAAAAATTCCTTACCAAATGGTTCCTATTACGGTAGAGAGCCACAAGGTGTTGTTTTACAAATTTTGGACTATGATGCCTAAGTTTGAAGTGGCGACATGTAGACCTTCTCTTGGGGATTTTGATTTTGTGAGAGATCATTTAGATATTTTTTGTGGAAAAGAGGATATGTATTGCCATGTGGGAGGTGGTAATTGCTGGGAAATTATGCCTCAACATTTCTGGCCTTTCCTTTGTAGACTTGGCATTTTCCTTCATGATTCTGGCCTTTACCGTGGTGGTTTGGCTTGGTCTTGGTGGTTACCACCTTACCACGTGCGGTGAGTTCACTCACCGTAGTGGCACGGTAAGGCCGCCTACGTCTTGCGCTGGCGGTTACCACCTTACCGTGTGTGGTGAGTTCTCTCACCGCGGTGGCACGGGAAGGCCACCAGCGGTCTGGCTCGGCAATTACCACCATACCACTAGTAATGGTCCCTCTCACCACGATGTTCAAGGTGAGACTTCCAGTGGTGGGCATGGTGGTTACCGCCATACCGCAGGCGTTGGTTCCACTCACCGTGGTGTTCGCAATGAGACCGCCTGCAGTCGGCCTGGCAGTTACCGCCCTACCGCTGGGTGGCCTTGTGGCCCCCGCAGTAGTGCGGTGTGACCACCAGCGGTTTTCCAGAAGGATATCGCCATACCACAGTAAGGCTCAGATGGGTTGCCGGTAGTGTGGGATGGCTGAGGGTGAGCTCAGGCGAGCTCACCGCCATACCGGGAGGTGAGTCGAATGGGTCAGTGGTAGCATGGTGGCTATTAGTGGGCCAGAGCTCGAAGGGGCTTGGATGGCTTACCACCATACTGTGAGGCGAGATGGTTAGGGCAGCAATAGTGTGGTTGTTGGCGGGGTGAGCTTGAGCTAGCTCACCTCCATACCGCAACAAGTAATGTTGAGCTCAGAAGTAACGCAGTAAAAGCTAGGATGAGCTCAAAACTTGGTTGACCGAGTTGGATCGGTTTGACCGAAAGTCAACACAATAGACGAATGAGATGGTGACATGTGGAAAGTTCTTTGAGATCCCATTGGCGGAAGCTTTATTTCTTGATTGCGATTAGGCTGCATTATTGAATGGAGGTTGACGAACATGTTTTTAATAACCTGTTTAATGTTGCACGACTCGATGCATGCTGAATGAGCGATGCACATTATTAGTGAAGTATGGGTGCTTGCAGGTGGATAATTTATTATCTTGATGACTATTGCTGGCAGGGATGGACTGAACAAGTATGCACACAGTATAAGGATCAGGTGTGTAGTTCAATAAAGAGGAAGACGGGCTAACAAAGAGAGGCCAAGTGTGTTCAAGCGGTTCAACTGTGAACACTTAGACTCTCGGATCTATCAAGATGTGAACCTAATAGCCCAAGTGGATGGGCTATCCATGAGGCTAGCTGTGATAGTCATTGGTGAGGAGCTAAAGGGAATCTACACAGTATGTCATGAGGACATTGTAACTATGTGAAGATTTTTATTTTTTTGTATTGCCTGTTATCTTTCTCCAGATGAACAAGATGTATTATCCTGAAGAGCATAGCTTTGTGTTTGTATTGTAGCCATTTTAGTTACTGAATAATACAAGTGAGTTGAATGTTTTGGAGGTGGGATTTTTTACCTAAAAAGGTTTTCCCCACGTATATCTGTGTTTTCATTATTTTGTCTTTCATGGTTGTTTGATTCAGTTTCTTGAATCTATGCTTGTGTTGAATCTGCTATCTTGTTAAGCATTTACTTCTCTCAAAGGATCAATGGGGGATCAACTGTACCTGCTTCCACTTTATGGCATAGTTTCTAGTGTCTTTGTTGTGATTTGAATGAAAATCACTACGGCACTATCGTCTTAGACATTTTCTATGATGACAGAACCGACTCTATATCCCCAACAAGTGGTATCAGAGCTGGTTGAAGGAGGTCGGGGCTTGATGATACCAACAAGTGGTGTCAAATCCTTCTCTTGGTTACTGAAGTTCTGGGTATTTCTCCTATGATGATTTCTTAGCCTGGCAAGCTTGAGAAATTGGTTGGTGATTGATCTTTCGATGAGTGGAAGTTGTTGCTTCTTTGATTCAACACACAGTTTTGAAAGAAACTGGACTTTACTGGAGTTGATCATATTGTGGTGATGTGGTCTGAGGCTCCTGGCTCGCAACAAATGTTCTTGATGCAAAGGGTGTGAGATGTGCTTGTGGTTGTGTTGCAGCGAAGCGTGGTTTCATACTAGGTGTTTGTGTGAGAGGCTCCCTGGTGGTATGGAGTTTCTTGTGTTGTTGTTCAGCCATGGATAATTTAGCTTGTGCTAGATGTTTTGACTTAGCATTGAAGGTGGTTTCTCTGTTGCTCTAATTGCATGGAGGCTATGAAGTTGATCCTAGTGGTCTGCAACTTCTGGTTAGCCTGGCTCTCTCCTATGCTTGTGCATGACTGTGGTTTTTGGAATTGGTCTGAAATTGACCTGTTGTTCCATTCTTACCTATGTATTGTACTCACATGGTTTAGTTTCATATCTTTGGCTCTAAAGGTTTTGTGTAGATTTTCCTAAAAATTCTATCATGCTTTTTCATGTTTTTCACTATTCTGGTTAACCATGACAGTTGTGTGCAGACTCCTAAGTCATCCAGATGTGTAGTGAATATGGAGGTGCATGCGTGTTTTATAAACACTGTGGTTTTATAGGTTTTACACGGTCAAGAAAAAATTGTGGTTTGTGGAGCTGTTGTTCACCTATTTTCTAGACCCTGGCTTTTAGGGTGTGACTGGATGAGATAGTTGTAGTTCAACATGGTTTGAGGAGGTATGATGTCTTCTCTGCATGGGAGTGTTGGTATGAGTTTCTCTTTCAACATTCTTGTGGTGTGCTTTTTGGTTTCCTAGACTATGGTGCTTGAGTTGTGGATGTGACTGGAAAATCGAATTTGTTGTTGATCTGGTGTTTGAGTCATGCTTGTCTGCTTTGGCTGTTCTCTTTGATTATCTCAGTTTTGTAGTTTCTAGTACGATGATATATTTGCATTTTTTCATTTGGTTGCATTCATGAGTTGTGCAATGTTGTGGGTTGTCCTTACCTACATGTTTGTTGTGAGACAACCCGGAAGTGGACTGTCAATATCCACGAGGTTGTAACTATGTGGTGCAAATCTGTTAGCTGACCTTGTCTATGGTCACTTGTGCATTGGCGTGGTTGTTTTGAGATGAGAGGAGGGATGGCGGTTGAGTACCTGAATAGTCAGTGATGGGGACCTGAAGCATGAGAATCACGATGTCATGGAGAGTTGGATGTAGTGGCTTGTGTAAGCTTTTGACAGTGATGGTGTGGTCTGTGTGATCTGGTGATCTTGGTGTAGTTTGGCGTTGTTGTCTGATGGGCATGTTATTGTTTCGTACCTAGAGGTTTTCGGATCAGCAGATGTTTGGTCATGGTGTTTGGAGAGCTTGGTGTCACGTTTTAGTGGGAGCTTTAGCAGTGACTGTGGATTCATCACTTGGTGGTGAATGATCTTCTTTGGTGTTGCAGATGCTTCTTGAGGATTCTTAGATCCTGTTGTTGCAGAAGAGTTCTTTTGCATCTGCATGGTCACTATTTGAATATGTGTAGCATCTTGGAGCCATGGAGGACATTGGTTGTTTTTGGCTAAGATGTTGGTGGTGCTTGACAGGTGATGTTGGTTTAGAGTTTGTTTGCTTTATGTCATGGTATACTCTTGCTTGTGCATTAGATTTTTGGCATGTTGCTTTGCTCTTGAGACCATGGATAGTTCACTTGAAGCATGGTATCTCCTAAGGGGGATGTGTAGATCATGGTGTCATGATAAGTTCATGTTCAATTGGTTTGGAGCTTTGACAGTGGTCTAGGGATTCTCTATGTTTTGAGTACTTTGGTCATATGCTGGAGGACTTCATGTTTAGTGTAGTAATGTGGTTTGGAGTTAGCATGAAATGACAGGTTGCTAGTATTCATGGATGCATGGAGAATAAGGTGAGGTTGGAATTATTTTGAGAATGTTGTTGTTACAGCTGAAATTTTGAGTAGCCTGCACCTTGGTTGAATGCGAGTTCAACAGAGACCATGAAGTTGCTCTTGGGTAAGTCATAGTGACTTATATATATTGGAGGAGTATCTTTTATTTTCTTCTTGGTATGCTCCACAGTAAAGTTTATTTGAAAGGTATTCACCCATTATATCTTTCAGATGTGTGTTATGATTGCTTTCATGTTATGAATCTTGAGTTGTTTTGAGATTCTGGAGGATTAAGAATGAAAGGTGGACAACATTGTGTATATCCTTGTACTTTTGAGGATTGATAGGAGATGGTTATATGGGTTAGTCTGATCTTCTTTGAGGTTCTTACATCTGTTGGATGTTGTTAAGGCTTTTCCCTTGGGATGTGAAGAAGATCTTTCTTGTCACAACTAGCATATAGAAGTGTTTGTAGAAGGGCACGTTTTGATTTGTTGTTCCTCTCTAATCTGGTCTTTTCTTCCTGAATGTTCTTGACTTAAGATGTAAGATGTCTTTGTGGAGCTGTGGGGGCCTTTTGTGGAGCCATGGTGGCCATTTGTGGTCATGTGTTCTCACTTCGCTAATGATGCGTAGGTTCCTATGACCTCTTTTTTGGAGGACCTTGGAAGAATGGTGGAAGGTTGTTGAGAGAAACATTTCTTGCAACAGGTGGTTGTAGGTTGTCTAGATCAGAGTGGGTGTCCCTTGTAACTACATGCTTACTTCTTCTATATGCAGGGTTTGGTGGACTTGGTGTGCCTGGATCACTTGTGATGGTGCTTTTTTTGCATTCATCTAGACAGTACCCTTGCAGTGGGAGTACCTGAACGTGTGGAGTCTTTTGGTTGGTTGACACATGGTGCTTGTGTTTGTTGTTGTTGGGTTTGTTGTGTGATGGCATGAGTTTACTGATGTTCATACCTTTGAGGTATGGGTGGTTGAATGTTTCAGCATGAGCTATGGGTGTTGGTTTTCAATCATGTGGGTTTGATCAGTTGGATGGAGGGCAGCCAGTTGTATGGTTGTTGTTCTAGCTAGTTGGTTTTTTCTTGTTCTGGAGAATGTTTCTCATTTTCGTGTTTGCATTCTGCTTTGTTGCTGCTGAGGTGTCTTTTCTGTCTGAAGGATATGATGTTTGTGTTCCGGAGACTGGTGCATATATGCCTTGGCTTTTTCCTTTTTCCTGTGTTGGATGTTTGGAGTTGTAGCCTAAGATGGTGGACATTTTTTGAATGTTGTTGTAGGGGTCTTGGTTGGAGCATGGAAGCATGGTGTTGGTTCATGTTTGGGTGTTTGGAGGAAGCCTGAAAGTCTTCGGCAAGTGGGAGATTGTTGGGAAATTATGCCTCAATGTTTTTGGCCTTTCCCTTGTAGACTTGGCATTTTCCTTCATGATTCTGACCTTTATCGAAGTGGTCTGGCTTGGTCTTGGTGGTTTCTATCTGGCGGTTACCACCTTACCACATGCGGTGGCATCATAAGGCCTCTACGGCCTGCTCTAGTAGTTACCACCTTACCGTGCGTGGTGAGTTCTCTCACCACGGTGGCACGGTAAGGCCGCCAACAGTCTAGCTTGATAGTTACCTCCATATCACTGGCAGTGGTCCCTCTCATTGCAGTGTTTGTGGTGAGACTGCCAATGGTGGGCATGGTGGTTACTGCCATACTGTAGGAAGTGGTTCCACTCAGCATGGTGTCCACGATGAGACTGCCTGCGGTCAGCCTAGCGGTTACTGCCCTACCACGGGGTAGCCTAGTGGCCCTCGCAATAGTGCAGTGTGATCGCTAGCGGTTTTCCAGAAGGATACCACCATACCACGGTAAGACTCAGATGGCTTGGCAGTAGCGCGGGATGGCTGAGGGTGAGCTCGGGTGAGCTCACCGCCATATCGTGAGGCGAGTCGAATGAGTCACTAGTAGCACGGTGGCGGTCAGTGGGCCAGAGCTCGAAGGGGCTCGGATGGCTTACCACCATACCATGAGGTGAGAGGTTCAGGGCAGCGATAGTGTGGTTGATGGCAAGGTGAGCTCGGCGGTAATGGGGTAAGAGCTCGAATGAGCTCGGAACTCGGTTGACCGAGTTGGATTGGTTTGACTAACAATCAGCAGCAATAGACGAATGAGATGGGAACAAGTGGCAAGTTCTTTGAGATCCCATTGGCCGAAGCTTTATTTCCTAATTGCGATTGGGCTGCATTATTGAATGGAGGTTGACGGACATGTTTTCAACAACCTGTTTAATGTTGCACGACTCGATGCATGTTGAATGAGTGATGCACGTTATCAGTGAAGTATGGGTGCTTGTAGGTGTATAATTTATTATCCTGATGATTGTTGTTGGTAGGGATGGGTTGAACAGGTATGCACATTGTATAAGGATCGGGTGTACAGTTCGATAAAAAGGAAGACGAGCTAACAAAGAGAGGTTGAGTGTGTTTGAGAGGTTCAATTGTGAACACTTAGTCTCTCAGATCTATCAAGATGTGAACCTGATAGCCCAAGTGGCTGGGTTGGATGTGAGGCTAGTTGTGATAGACATTGGTGAGGAGCTGAAGGGAATCTACACAGTATGTCATGAGGACATTGTAACTGTGTGAAGATTTATTTATTTTTGTGTTGCCTGTTATCTTTCTCCATATGAACAAGATGTATTATCCTGAAGAGCATAGCTCTGTGTTTGTATTGTAACCGTTTTAGTTACTGAATAATACAAGTGAGTTGAATGTTTTGGAGGTGGGGTTTTTTACCTAAAAAGGTTTTCCCCACGTATATTTGTGTGTTCATTTTTTGTGTTTCATGGTTGTCTGATTTAGTTTCTTGAATCTGTGCTTGTGTTGAATCTGCTATCTTGTTAAGCATTTACTTCTCTCAGAGGATCAATGGGGGATCAATTGTGCCTACTTCCGCTTTATGGCATAGTTGTTAGTGTCTTTGTTGTGAGTTGAATAAAAATCACTAAGGCATTGTTGTCTTAGATGTGTTCTATGGTGACAGGACCGACTCTGTATCCCCAATAGTAATATGGGACTTTTGGCCACAATATTGACTCATTCATCTTGATCATCTAAGATGTATGTCGTGTTTCTCCACTAGATGGGTGTTTCCTTTGCTTCAAAAGTGAAGCTCCTCAAACTGCTAATTATATCCATTTTTCTTGCTCAATTAGTTCAAATTTTGGTTGAATGATAGCAGGCGTAAGGTTTGGTTGTTCAACCAGAGTGATTGGATGCCAAATGGTCATTCGGGGTTCAATTTATCAATTTATCTTGCTTAAATGAGTTTATTTTTATCACAAACACTTTCTCTTGATTAATTTCAAACTAAATATCTATGTCAAAAACATCATCAATTTCACAAAGTCCATTTTGTGAAAATGATGAAGTTAAGGGCATATTTACCTAGGTTAACTTTGGGAAGCATGGATTGAGATGTAAATAAAAATATTTAGAAGTCTCTAAGAATAAATCCTTAGGACAAGCATCAATATCAAGGTTTTTTCAAAGGGTATCCATACTTAGACCAAAGGGTTTGAGATTTTGAAAAGACTTGTTGATGTTTGTTTGTAATTGTTTTGGAACTAAGCAAGTGTTAAATTGACTCTCAAGCATTTACAATCCTAGATAGAGTAGGTATGTATTTCTTAGTAGGCTTACCATCATCAAAATATATAATTAATTCATGAAGATGAAGTGGAAAAATAGGCTATTTCAAGGAAAGGTAACGTCTTGACACACCAAGCAAAGGAGTCCATCCCCATTTGCTTAATTTCCTCAATCAAAAATCGGACATGGTAAGTAACTTTTGGGTGCGGTGCTACTCCCATGCACTACTTTGAAATATGTTTCAAAATTGAACTTGGTCAACCACTACAAACAAGGATTTTAATGACCATATTCGAGATAAATGGGTTCCATACATGCAGAAATTCACTCAATTAAGAGGCCTCACAGCCCTTAGAAAAATCTAAGGGTATTAATGCATCACAAGGATACTAAGGGAGACATTCATCGGTATATGATAACCACAACTAGTTGGTTAATGACTTTAGTCACAATTGATTATTTATATAGCTGAATGAAATGAAAGCATGGATTGAGTCATTCCCTCTCCCAAGTTGGGAGGCAAGCCCTCTAAAGGTAAAATATGTTTGAAGCGTAAAATACTTTTTGTCACCCAAGATTTCCAATAGGCGCAAGGAGAGAGGATAAGCGCTTCCAAGAAGAAAATGTATACTTTCATGTTTCTCTTCACCCAAGATCACATGAAGCACAAGGGGATTGGATATGCACAACAAGAATACTCAAACAATTTAGACACATTTTCATTTTAATCCATCATAGCAAAATGAGTTTATTTTAAACATCAAGTTGAAGTGTGAAATTTGTGTTGTTCAATTTTAAACCAACAAAGCATAATGATGTGAGGGTTCAATTTTAACCAATTTGAATGTTCATTTTAAAGCCCAAAAATAAATTTAGTTTGGTCCTAAAAATATGAAATGAAAAAATCATAAATGGATTATAATTTCCCCATAAGTGTCAAAACACTTGTTACAATTATAAGATTTAAACGATGATACGCTCCTTCACTTCGAATGTTATCGTCCAAATCTCCAAAACAAGTTATCCTAAAAAACCAAAACGAGAATTCAGTGACATGTTAGCAATCAAATAAAGTAGAAAAATTAAAGTGCATGTCAAAATTCAAGTTCAGTTTTTGTTTACTAGTAAATCGCAACACTGAAATCAATTGTGTCGCTAAATTTTATCAATAGCATCACCATATAGAAAGTGCGTCGCTATACTAAAAAATCGATGCTATCGGTCTGCAAAAAATAGTGTCATCAAATGCATCGTTAAATAAAAATTTAAAGTGCGATGAAAAATAAAGTTAGCATCACTATTTAATATGTGGTGAAATTTTTTAATATGCATCGCTAAATTAATTGTGTTTCTAAAATGAAAATTCACGTGTGTCGATGTATAGCGACGTGTCATCAAATGCATCAGTGAATAATCAATAGCGTCGCTATACTTGAAAACACAAGCAAAACAAATATTTAACAAGAAATTCTTCAGATTAGTTAGTTTGAGCCCTCCTTCTAGCACCAGAATGTGCCCAACGGATTAGTATGGTTTGACTACACTTGATCCATGAGGATTCAAAGTATATTCTAGCCACTAAACCTCGGTCCAATAAGATCATCCAATACAAAAATAAACTAAGCATCCATTAAAAATAACAAATAATAAATCATGAAAGATTGAAAGATTGAAAAACACCTATTCTAATTCATTGAAACTTTTCCTATTGGGGGAGTGATGTCATATTGATGTGGAATGGTGACCCTTTCCCAATCCTGTGGATAAATGAGCATGTTTCAATCGATTCTATTGAAGAGAATCGATGAAACTGATGATAGATGTGTATGAAAACATGATTTAAAGCTAAACTAACATGATGCAAGCTATTTTAACATGATTTGTGCTAAGATGATTGATATGGGTGAGTGCAAAGCTAATCTAAATGGATTTTAAGCCAAAAAGATTGAAACCTTAATTACCAAATAAGCTAAATGAATGCATCTATGTTATCATGGAAATCATTAATGGAAGCTAATCTAATTAATGCAAGTGATTTAAGCTAAAAGGATGCTAAATAAGTGCTAAATATGAGTGCAAGTGAAAGTGATTTTAACAACATAAGTTTTCTCTTAAAATGTGGATCCATTTGTCTTCAAATAGTGACCTATTTATAGGAGGACAAATGAGAAATGAAGGGTTGAGATTAAAACGGTTAATAAATGGTCAAAATAGGAGGAAAGGTGAAACATGGGTCATGGATTCTCATCAATGGATGAGAATCACCAATCACATGGATCAAGGAAAGAGTCAAGGATTCATATTCTTTCAACCTTACACACTTTAAAAACTTGCACAAGAATTCATGTTGAAAGTTTGTTATAAGGAAGAATATTCCCTTTTTCAAATGAGTGAGAAAAGAGAATATTCTTTGGAATATTCTCATGGATGAGGACAATTAGATATTTAACAAATTAAAACAAAGTTTTAATTTGCATCTGGAGGAATGTGTAAAGGAGGAATATTCCCTTGCAAGTGGGGGGATTAGATTTATTAGTAATTTGATAATTAAATAAAGTTTTAATTATGCAAATTAGAAGAATTAGACAATATTCATTAAATAAAATGATTTAATGAAAATGGGAAAGTGATATGATGTTTAATTAAATGATTTAGGTTTATTTAATGAAATAAGAGGACTTAGAGATTTAAATTAAATAACTTGATGTATTTAATTTAATAAGACAAAATGTTAGCATGAAAGGGGGTGAATTAACCCGATTAGGTTAATTAGATTAATAGATGAAAATGATGCAATTAATTAAATAGATAGGAAAATTTAATCAATTAACCAAAAAGAGGATGGGTTTTAGGACGAAACGATGTTAGTATATCTGATTCGAGTGCACGATATCATTCGGGACATTTTTAAGTGTCTACAGTAATGTTGGCCAGTAATATCCCAAAGTTAAATATATTGAAGGTGGTTCATTTTTTTGCAAAATTCCCTCCACAAAGTTCATCATGACATGCCTAAATAATGTCAAATATCTCATACTCTTTCACGCACTAACATATGACATTGTCAGGACCAATTTAGAAGATATAACAAGAGATCCATGGATAAGGAAGACTCGTTTCCACAAAGTTATATTTTTCTTTAGGTGAAAAATGTGAACAAACATTGGATACAACTAAATAATTAATAATGAATGCATACCATGGAGTATGCACTATTAGAGAGAACAAATGCTTATCAAGGAGTAAGTCATTAACAATAGGGCCATATGTATCAGGGGTAAGTCTTGCAATAAAATATTCTACTACATTGGCCTTACCAAGTTTATCCTTAATAGTTATAGTAAAATCTTATAACAAAAGAAATCATATAACTAACCATCCACTAACAATAATATTTTTCATCAAGTATTTTATGGTTGCATGGTCAATATGAACAAATACAAGTTATCTAATTATTTATTTTTGGAACGTATTGATGGCATAAATAACAATAAGAAGCACTTTTTAGTGATAATGTAGTTTAATCTATTGCTTAGAGGTTCTTATCAATAAATTTTATGGCATACTCTACTAACCTATTTTTCTGATGAGGGACAACCCTTGTAAAAAAAAATTAAATGCATCATTATATATGAAAGGAGATTGTACAATTTATTTCTCTCAATATAGGTGTTTTGATTAAGGATTCTTTAGGGATTGGAAAGCTTGTTGGGATGTAGCTATCTAAGCAAAATCAACATCCTTGATAAGTAGGACAAATAAGAGTATTTCTTTTGCTAAATTCCTTGATAAATCTACAATAGTAACTTGCACGACCAAGAAAATATTTGAATCCTTCTATTTATTTGGTACTAGAAAAATTGTGATGAACTCAATCTTAGTATAGTTGACTTGAATACTCACTTGTGAGCCATAATATTTTGAAACTATTCCTTTATCCATCAATATGTAGCACTTTTCATTACTTAAAGACATGGCATGGTATTCACACCTTTCTAATACATTTTCTTGAATATCTAAGGCTTCCTCATAGGTATTTCCAAAATATGTGAGGTCATCCATATAGAATTCTACACAATTATGAGTAAGATCTAAAAATATACTCAACACAACCCTTTAAAAAGTGGCAGGGGCATTACACGAGCTGAATATGAGGAAAGTGTAAGCATAAGTACCCTAGGAGTAGGTGAAGGCTATTTTATCTTGATATTCAAGTGCAATACTTATCGGATCATAATCACTGAACCCATTTAGAAAGGCAAAATACTTCTTTCTTGCTTAAGAGTCTAAAATCTAGTCAATTAAAGGAAGGAGAAAGTGAATTTTTCTAGTTGTTTTATTAAGCTATATGCATTCTACACAAACATGACATTTCCCTCATTTTTTTAGAACTATCACTAGAGGGGAAAGCCATTGAATATATTATATAGGGTAGATGAAACCATTATCTAGGAGCTTGTATAATTCATTTTTCACAATATCCTAGACTATAGGGTTCATCCTTCTCTAAAGTTGTCTACCAAGTTTACACTCCTCTTACATATATATGTATGTGTGATGTGTATAGAGGTTTGGGTTCATCCCTTTCATTTCATGGTAATCCCATTAAAATGTCATTTTATGGTTTTGTAACATGATAACTCATTTTGTCCTTTACTATAGGTTCAGTTGACTATTGATATTTATTGGCTAGTTGGGAAATATTTTGACTTGATTTGATGGAAATAATTAAAGCAATATTTGAACATGTTGTGTTCATAATACAGCTATGGGGTAATATATGATGGAACATACAAATATTACATGCATAGCTTAATACCATTGCTACAATATTTTTTTATAGGGGATATGTTACACATATCAAGCAATTATCCAATTATGGATTCACTCTATAATTATTATGCATAATATTTGAAATCAATGTATTATCACCATGTGCCTATATCTCAAGGCTCCTTTCTATAATCATCAAATTTTTAATGGATTAAATGTTATTGTCTTCAAGTTCTAGCCACACATGTTGTTCTTGGTAGATGAAGTGTTGTGATAGGAGGAATATAACCAACTTCTCAGTTACGTTCCCATTGGAGATAATCATGTTCCCTAAACTAAATCTAATAAAGGTATCAACTACTACTAACCAATGTTTTACTGGGATTAGACTATATCCACCTAGGTTGTATTTTAGTTGTAGGACTATAAATTATGCCGAGTATTCCCAAGAATCTAGTGTAATGATCAAATCTTCTATGACTCTTTTTGTCTTAACATTAAAACAGCCTACTAGTTGCAACACTACATAGGTGGGATGAAGATTAATGAGTTATAAATTTTGTATTGTTTCTTTGGTCATAACATTAATGGTGGTGCCTAAACCAATTAAATTATTTTGTATGAGGATACTGTTGTTGGGAAAATGTGTCTCAACCTTGCAATTCCATAAGGTACTATTGATATATAAGGAAAATTTTATTTATATTTATTATTGTAAATTTGGACAATTCGTCATTAAGTCTTAGATCTAACGATTGATATTTTATTAGCTTGACTTGCCCTAGAATGCAGCCCTATTTTATGAGGGCATTGTATTACGGTTGTGTATTATGATATATTTTGAGAGTCTAATAGTGATCGTGTTGCCTTTGGATCTCTAGTTGGTGATACTCCTTTGAGAAGCTTGCTCTACAAGTATATTGTAAGCTTTATGATTTCTAAATAATATATTGGGTGGATTTTGGAGTGTGGGGTTTTTCTCCCAAAAGGGTTTTTCCCACGTAAATCATTGTGTTGTGGTATGCATTATATTTATGTTTATTTTTGTTTAAGTTTCTATAATTGTTAAAGACCTATAAAGTTTTGCATTTTCCTCCTCTCAAGATTAGTGTAGGAATTTTTGCCACTAGCTTAGCTTCCTTACAACTATTAAAAAGGACATCCATAATTGGATTGTCAGGGTTTGCATGTTTTGGAAATACTATGTTTTCAAGCATAATGTCTACAAATTGCCAATGACTTGGATAGTTTACAGGTATTTATGTTTTCGTTTTTGTTTTTTAAAGCACAAATCCATGAAAATTTTAGTATATATTTGTACATATTTAATTTCTTGAATCAGATAATTTTCCCATAGTTATTTTTATGTTGTCCCAAAAAATTAAATTTAGTTTTGGGCTCTTGTTTTTGTGAGGTTAATCTTTCTAGAAATAGGGGATTATAATTCATGATTTCCATCTATTATGAGCCTTACTTGGGGTTTAGTGTTTGAATATTTATTTTAGGGTTTGTATCTATGGTTGAAATATCTATTAGGATTTCCATAATGATTAGGGTGGTTGGTCCATGAAGTACTTTTCTTGAGTGGAGCTACACATCATTTATTTTAATCACATAGGTTGAGTATTTAAACATATCATTAGCATGCATCAATTGAACTGACTTATTTTTGGGGTTAGGTGTAGGTTGAGTTGGTAATTGATTAGATTTGGGTGGACTAGAAGCATAATTCCTTAGCATGATAGCTAGCTATTGAGGCAAAGGTTGTGGTTGCTACTAAGAACTAGTATTTAGGGTGGATCATGATTAGTTTCCCTCCATTGTTGTTGCAATGCATTCATTAGTGCTTGCCATGATTTATTATGGACTTAGAGAGGGTATGGCTATTATGGTCATCCTCCTTGTTGAGGTTTCCAATTGGGTGGTATTGAATTCTACAAAGCTTGAGGAGGCACATGGTGCCAAGGTGTATAATACCAATTGGGGGAAATTGAAAATGATCTAGGAAATAAAGAAATATAATATAAAGGGTCTTGGGACATAATTTTTTGTGGTGTCTAGGGTTTACATTATGTCATCTAAAATAATTATCCTTATTAATCTTCCATGATTTTAAATTCATTTATTTCATGCCTATCTTTTGTTATTTTTGTCACCCATTTACATTTGTAATCAACTTTATTTTGTTGATAATGAGGGTAGTATTTGGCCAATGTTTCCTCTAATTCTTCCTATTTCTTCGTTATATGCAGTGCATCAATTTGAGTGGCCATATGATTGATACTATCCTATTTCATGTCCTTGAGAATATTATTGAGATCTAGTATGGAAAATCCTGCAGTAGATTTTATGGATGATAATGCTATGAGACTGTAGGTCTTCTTCATGGTGGGCCTTGAATATTTTTTATATATCTTACAAACATCATCAAATGACACTTTGGAGATATCTTGACTTCCAACCAAATCTAATGCATCAATAAATTCTTCATTGACCCATCTCAAGAACATGGATTTAAGAGAGTTAGGGGACAACCTATTCTATAGGGATTTTTGTAAATAAAATATAAATTGCTCCACATATTCTTCCAAGTTCTCATCCTCTCTTTGTATCTTTCTAAATATATCATCTCCCTCATGTCTCTGGCTCTAAATTAGTCTTTATACTTTATTAGGAACTTATCCTTCATGGTTCCCCAATCTTGTATATCATCCCTACCTAATCATAAATTCCACCTCAAGGCTACATTCTTAAGAGTTACAATAAATAGATTCAAATTATGTATGTTTATGGTCTATTCATAGCTTTGATAGAGGACTTCAAATTTAAATAGAAATGTGTTTGTTTCCTTTGTAAACAGACCATGGAATTTGGACAAGGAAAAAGATGGTAGATCCCTCATGAAAGCATACCCTACTTAACTAGAGATAGGAAATTGAAGGGTAGTGGGTTTAGTGGGATCATTAGCTATTGGTTCATTCATAGTGGCTCAAGGTGAAAAAACCCATAGAATAGGTGCTTAAGATATTTTAGATATATGGTTATGGTTTGTAGGAAATAATTAAGATACATTTGATTCTTGACTGGTAACAATTTGCAGAGAGACCAAAGGATATTCCTCTCCTAAAGGAAGAGTTTCACTTACTCTTCCTACTGTAGCATCTTGTATTGCTATAGATGCCCCTTTATGAGTTGTCATCACCGAATTTTCATTGTCATTTAGCAAAAATATTCCCCAAGGGTCTCTTATTTGCTACATGCAATGAACCAAAGCTACAATAGCTTCATTTTTACATAATGTTGGTGAATTTTTTAGTAGTTTTCTAATGGTCACTAATCTTAATTTTTAAATAAATTTAAATTCCAAGTAAAGCAATAAAAAATAACTCAAACCCAAAATTTCTAAAGCTTGAGACCATCCCCACAAAAATACTAAAAATGTCGAGTGCCATTAATCCCTAATAAACCTTATTCATCTAAGGCATGCATACAACTCAATAGATATTCTAATCATCCATCAAGTATCTTATTAAGTTATAATGCATAATATTTATCTTATCAACACAGGGATGTGTTCAATTGGTATAGTTATTTTTGAGACATGAAGTCGTAAAGTTGTGTGTAGCAAGGAAAAATAAGAAAATGAAATATTGAGTTTAAATGAGAAAATTTACTCTACAAATTCTTAACTAGAAATTGTATAATAATTACCATAGTTTCTTTACAAATTCTTTAGGATATTATATTGAATTATTGACTAAAATAATTTAATTTTAACAAGTAAATATTAACTAAGATAATAAGAAACCAAACTACAAGGATAAGTGCATTAAACCAAAATCTCTAATAACTCAACATTAAAAATGATAAGATAACTCATATGATAGGAAAAACCCTTTTCAAATTGCCTGTTCAAATCACTTAAATATATGCAAAAAAAATAAAATTATATCCTAGATATGTTGGATGAAATGCTATATAGTTCTACTTCCACTTCATATATTTATTGATCTAAAACAACTAATGTCACACTTTTACAATCACTCCCTATTATATAGGAAGAGGAAATATTATTTTAGAAGTTGGAATAAAATTAGGAAACTGAGTGTGAGGTAATTAAAAAATAAAATTCTTGTTCAGACACTCCAACTTATGCTTGAAAGAAGCAATTCATTGAGAATCATAGGGTTGAGTGGCTAGATTCTTCAATTCCATTGCAATTTATCACCTTATTGAAGGCATTATGCCACATGTTCACTCATCAATTCCTACTAATGATTCCACGTTGACTACAAAGAAGTAACCATTATCGTCACACAATTATAGACAATTATGACCTTGGTTGCAAGCACATCATAGGTTTAGATGTGGGTCATTATCCTTACTTATTGTAGGAATAAGTTAGTTCATATGAAATCTTACTCTAAAATCATCATACCTAGAATAATATGCTATATTATTTCTAAAATAATTATTTTATTATATAACCATTCAATAAAACATCTCATAGTTAATGATAATACATTTTATTAAAATTTAAATATTTTTTTTAAGTATGAGCATGCATGTTTATAGGAATATTCTTTTAAATTAAAAAACATATAAAATAAAAATAATTGTGAGCCTCATTAGTTGGATACAACCACATCTACTCTAGCAATAGAAAAATGGAAAATTAAATCCAAAGAGCAAAGAAAATTGGTAGATGTGGGCATTGACTCAAACATTAAAAAGATCCAACAAGAAGACTATGCAGAAGGATATAACCAAAGAAAATACTAATAGTAGGAAAAACCTATAGTAAATGGGCTCCAAAAAGGGATAAAATGATAGTCTCTTTACTCCAAAAGGGGATAAAATGATAGTCTCATATTTGAACATAAAGAGACTAAATAATCCCCACAAACAAAATATACTAAAGGGCCTAAAACTAGACATTCCACTTCTACAACAAACTAAGATAAATGTGAACATGTTCTCATATATCAGTAGGTATATATGACATTTTGTGGATTATTAGGTTGCTAATGTAGAGCTCTTTTAAATTGGAAGGTACACTTCTATCTAAGAGCAAGCATTTTTTAAATATGCTATTTAAACAAAATTAAATAATGATTCCTAGATACTTTCCAACCATAAAAATATAGAGGAGAAAAACTTGAGTAAATATTATAGATTTTGAACAAAACTTTAAATCTCTCAACTAATTGGTTTCAAGGGACTTTAATACCCCTTTATACCCCTTTGAAAATATGGGCATAATTGAGTATTACACTAAAACCATGAGAAAATGCTAACATTCTTAATAATATTGACCTCGTAGATATATAAATTCAAGGATTATCTTCCACCTAATCAAACAAAAGATTGTGAAGGAGTCTCATTCAAGTGAAACTATATAGAATGCTCATATCCACCAACTAGAACATTTTAGACAAATGTAGGTTATCAATCCTCCTCAAAATTAGGTTAGACCACTCACCTATTATACCCAAATTGGATCTCATCTTTAGAAAAATAAATCATTCACTTGGATTTAAATTTATGTGGACCCTCCACCCTAATTTAAAAATATATAGAGATTTGGTGGAGTTTTGATACAAGAGGAATGACTTTGTATAAATTTTTATGCAAAATCAAAAAATTTAAAAAGAGCATTAAACAAATTAGAACATATACTCTTTTGGTAATATCTTCAAAGAAAAGAAAGAGGCCAAACAAACCTTGAAATAAATACAAGAAAAAAGGGACTCAAAAGGATTCAATAATGAAATATATTAAAATGAAAAAGAAACTCTAAGCAATTTACACAATATAATTGAAAAGAGGAAATTTTATGGAAGCAAAAAATAAGAATTCAATGGCTCAAAACTTGGGATAGAAACTCTTTTTTTTCACCAATTAGTCCAAGCCCAGAAAAACAAACTCAATTTTTAAATTCGTAGAACATAATGGTTCTAAAATTACAAAGGAGGAGGACATACAAGTTGAATGATCTATATTTTTTTATGAAATACTCAATTTAAATCCAAATACAAATTACTCTAATCTGGATATTATTTTGGAGGTTATTCAGATAGTCTTATATGATGACAATTAGGCTGAAATGAACAAGAACGTGTTAGAAGATGAAGTGGGAAAACCTCTTTTCTCCCTAGATCCATACAAAGCTTTGAGTTAAAAAAAAATCATTGAATTTCTCCCAAACTTATTGGGAATAGATGATAAAGACATCAATAAGGTTGCACAAGAATTATTCACCATTGATGATCTACTAAATAAATTAAAAATTACCTTTTTGGTTCTTATTCTAAAAAGTATGAAGCCAACATGCTGACCAGGTTAAACTTATGCAACACAATTTTTAAATTTTATCTAAATTATTGGTTAGGAGGACTCAATATTTCTTGGACAATATGATCCACAATAATTAGAATGGTGGTTTCCCTAAGGAGAAAAATCTTGGATGTTATCATAGCTATTCATGAAGCCTTTCACTTGATAAAGAAAAGTAAAAAGGAAAGGATGAAACTCAAATTGGACATCTCAAAGACGTATGATAGGGTCTCTTTGAACTTTCCTTTAAAGGTTATAAATTTAGGTTCAAAGATAAAATATTTAAACTTATAAAAATTTACTTTAGTAATGGTACTCCTAATGGGAATTTCAACTCAATAAGGGCCTAATACAAGGGGACTTACTTTCCCCATATCTATTTATCATTATAGGTTTTTTTGGAAGGAATATAACCTCTAACATAAATTCAGGAAATTTTAAAGGTTTCAGACCATATTCAACTCTAAACCCCAACTCACACCAATAATTTTTTGATCACACTATCCTTCTTAGGTCTACCACCATTGCTAAGGCTAATTGATGGAAAATAATCCTATTGCAATATGTCAAGGTGTTAGGTCAGATGATAAATATTGACAAGAGGGTTATTTTTCTTCAATACTCCTCCAAGACTACAAAAAAAAAACTAAAACTCTAAACTATAGCATACAACAAGTTCTTACCAGTTACCTAGGTATGCCTCCAACCCCTGGAAGACTACACAATAGCAATTGGACTAACTGAAATGAAAGAATCTAGAAAAAAATTGTTGTGTGGAAACGAAGCGCCCTTAGCTAAGTAGGGAAATTTTAATTGAAAAAATCCTCTTTCCAGAGTACTCATATCTACTTTCTATCTCTATTCAAAATTCATAGTAGTTTTTCCAAAACAATTAGAACATATACAAAGAATATTTATGTGGTTAGGAATGGAGGAAAAAAAAAAGAATTTCATTGATGGATTGGGATAAAGTCACCAAATACATGAATAAGGTCCTCATAGCTAAAGTTGGGTGTAAAATCATTACAAAAAATGAGGAATGGATCAACTTAATAAAATCTAAATACATGAATAATCAAGAAGGTTTCTCCATTCTCTCAACTATACAATTTTTAAGTGGACAAAAAAATTGGAAAAATATTATAAAATTAAATAAAATTTTAAATAAGGGGGTAAAATGGAGAATCGGAAATGGATAACTTATTCACTTCTAGAAGGATCACTAAATCTCAGACTCTAAGTTGGATCAAGCTTGTTCTTGTAATCTACTAAAGGATTTATGTATATATATTCACCTTCTTATATTCATATGAGAAAGGGATATATTATTATCTAAGATTAGAGGAAATTATGATTATTATTGGAAAAAAAGAAGATAAATGTTTGGGTTGGGAACATTTGAGTATTATAAGGTATAATTATGTATGTTCGTGGATTAAACAAAATAAATATGAGATTCATCTTTTATGTGAATATGCATATGCCTTTTTATCCAAACCATTTTGTGAACTTGAATGTGAAATTATAAATTTTGATAATCAATTTTTGAAAGAGGTGTGTGAAAATATGACATATGTTTTCATCATGGAATGTGTTTATTTGATTATTAAATATTTGGCCAAAGTAATGAAAAATCATAGCTTTCATTGTCAGTTCACAATGTATGTTTATTACAAATCACTCATATAGGTCATACTTAGCTAGAGGGTATCTAGAGTTGTATGACATATTGTTTATATTTAGAACACAACACTAGTTCTTGGATGACATGGTAACCTTGATGATTCACTTTATTTGCTACTCTCATGAAGAGTAGGGCCAATTTTTTATGGAAGTTGCGTAGGAAACCACTGGTCTGTGGTTAGTGTAAATGTGCTTGGGTGATGCTCTCCCTCTTGTAGTTGATAAATGTCAAAGACTTGGTTTATCAGATACATTATCTAGATTTCACATGACTTTATATTATTGATGATTTTTGTACTTTATACCATTATTATGACACTTGTAATATGTACTAGTATACTAAATTTTTGAGGAATGATTATAATATATAATACTTGATGAAAGAACTATGTTCAATTAATGTAATGAAATGCTTAATATGTTTTGTATAAATTTTAAAAGAGCAAATATATTTTTTCTATTTATTAAAAAATTATGAATAAGCCTCTACAAAAATGTTTGACGAGATGTTTTTGATAATATAAGTAGCATTTATAGGGTGTTGTACCCTTTACATAAAACGCCCGTAGAGCCAAAAAGGAACCAAGTTCGTCAAAAAATCATAAAAACTATCTTAAAAACAATGGAAACAGGACACAAACACTGCACATTGACAGTAGAAACCCAACACAACACAGACCTGACCACTAGCTGTCCACACCTTCTCATTTCTAGATGAGGAGGTTTAAAACATCATCCCCAATCTAGTTGGGACCTTCACCCATAGTATTCTTGTCCACTTCCTCCTTGATGACATCTGAAAGTGTGACAGTCGATCTATGAATCATTTTAATAGTGAACCGAGCTAGACTATTGAATTTTCATTCAATTTTAATAACCCGCTCCTGTAGCATGTTAAAGTCCTTGTCCTTGCATTTCTTGCTCTGGGTCACCTCTTCCTCACCAGTCCTAGGATACGAGGAGTGAGTGGATTCATCCTTAAGAATCCAGTTCATGTTAGAGAAATGATTAGGGCCCTCCATGAAATCTCTTTCCATCTCCTCAACAGTGTCTTTTTTGGCTTCAATTTTGTCGCTAGTCTGCTCTGAATCACTAGAAATCTCATCCACCGGAGCCCCTTTTTTGTTCTTTTCCAATCTGTGGGACCTTCTCAAACTAGTTTTTTCCATCCCTACATCAAATCTCACAACCACCATGGTGTCACCCTTAGATTCTTTTTTCCTCAGCACTTTTTCCTTCGTTGTCAGTGGCTAGCTAGCCCACCTAGCATGAAGATTCTTTTTTCCCCTTCTTCTTAGTAGTGGGTCTATTGTCCTTCTTCATGGGTTTGTTTTTAGCTCACATAACCCAGCCACAACCTTGGACTAGGCCAACCCGACCTCCCCTTTCTTATTTTTTGATGGTGGTTTAGACTTAGGCTCAACACTGGGTTCATTTTCAAGCATGGGGGTTTTCCTCTTAGGACCCACTAAAGCAATAGGGGAAGGATTATCAGGGGAAATGTTAGGAGGTTCCAGTTCCTCCACATACATAATCGAGATAGGTTTAGGAGGGTACAAGGCTAAATGGAAGTGATAGAGCCTAAGGATCAGGCCCTAATGTGGTGGAAAGGGAGGCAAAATATCAAGATTGAGAGTGGAAACATCATGGGGATCTTTGATCGAACTTTCTAGGGAAGTCAGCAGAAAGAAAGGAAAGTTGATCATTTTGTGCCATGGGTGATTTAACAACAGCAAATAGTAAAAGTAAAACACCTTGTATCTACCTTATAAATTAACATATTTCATAAGAGCAAGACATGCCTTGTCCCATGGTTTTGGTAGTGCCTCACAGTTGAAACCCAATTGCTTTTTAACCAGCTTCTCATTGTCCTTGAAGAAAGTGTTGAGACTCTCCAAGTCTTGCATTTTGGTGTGTTTTTTTGTATTTCTTTCCGTCAAAGGAGAGGCTCATCACCTTACCAATCACTTCCTCATCCACCTCGAATGAAATTCCACCCATGGTGACCCGCCTATCCTTCCACAAACTAGCAAACTGGGCCAACAATTTCTCATTGTGGACCACAAGACTCTCTAAAAGCGGTTCCAAACCTCCCTCCATACAAATATTCCAAGATATGGGGTCCCTATGAAAATCCTCATAGTTATTCATCTCGGTCCTTATCCTATCACCACCCATCTTGACCCATAGCACACAGGAACTAGCCTAGAGAAACAAAGTTAGCCAAAAAATGGACTGGTCACCGGTGAATTTACCCTTTCTTAAACCATCATTACTTTGCCATTCGGGAAAGTAAGACACAATAAAAGCAATTAGACATTTACACACTTCAACAGTCATTCCCAATGACGCCAGCTCCACGGGACCATTATCATCTCTTAAGAACCATAAGTTAAGGCAATAAGCCATGATAATTAAATCTAGATAATTAATACCCGTCGTGCCAAAGGTCTCATTGAAGTTACACATTTCCCCAGGACTTTTAGTCGTGGGAGGAAGATTTGAAATTTTTAAGTACATCTCATAAGCTCTTATGCTTATCATAAGATATCTTAAATTGGAATTATTAAATAAACCGGCGATGAACATCACATTACACACATTCTAGGAAATTTGATAGGATGTGTAGTACATTTTAAAAGATGGGTCGTAAAGGCCAAGGACTCCACCATACATAGTTATGAAATAACATAACAACTCGGAAACCCGCTTTAAACTCGCCACCTCACCCGGCCTAGTCCTCATCATCCAAGGTCTCGACGTGCAATGCCACCTGTACCCATAATAAATAGCATTGTTAACCATCATTGAGCAGTTATATTCCTTTGTTTTGCAAGTATTAATCCTTGTATATTTTTCGATAGCGCCTTGAGCCTTTTCCAACACTTGCACAAACTCCAAGTATAATGACGAGATGCTATATAGGTTGAATATGAAAGTATAATGAACAATAATACTTAGGTTCTTATTGATCGTCCTCCACATATTAAATCTATTGTATGTAAATAGGTTTATATATTTAAGTATAATTATGATGGTTCCATTGAAAAATATAAGGCATGTATTATTATAAAATGTTATGCACAACATGAAGGCATACATTATGAGGAAAAAATTTCACCTATTGCTAATTGACACACTATTTATATGGTAACAATCCTAATAACACAAAACAGGTGTAAACTTCATTAAATGGGTGTCAAGAGTTTCTTTTTAAATACTGGAATCCATAAGGAAGTATACATGACACAACCACATAGGTTTATCATAGCCAATACTAGACATAAGATATGTCGATTGGTAAAAGTATTAAATAGGCTCAAATCAAGAATATAGATATTGCTATAGAATATTAATTATGTGTAGTGAATCAGATGACACTTTGTAAAATCATGTGCAAGGAAATTAGTTGGTGATTCATCTTATACATTTATGATTCATTTATCACAAGGATTATGACAACCATAATAGGGTCATGAAAAAGGAACTAAAATAAGGGTTTGAGATGAAAAATCTTGGTATTTTATATTATTACTTGGGAATAGAGGTAACAAAGGACACACGAATTTTTATTGCATAAACTAAGTATATTATAAGTTTTTAGAATTATTTTCTATGAATGATTAAGAACCTACACTAACACATATGGACAATCATTTAATTTAATTTTTAGATTGCAAGAATCGGTTGAGTATCCGCCCCCCTATAAACTGCAATGCGCCTGGTAAAAAAATTTCACGTGACCGGTGATGCTAGTGTGACACGCCCTCTGGTACCACGGGGATGGTGGGGAGACTATAACTCATGACCTTTTCCTACAATAGGATGCTTTATCCAATCGAGCTAGGCCCACTGCCCCAACAATCATTTAAAATTATCTAAACATGAGGAATGATATTTTTTTAATGAAACAAATATAGATAACTTATGAGATGATTGATATATTTTATGTAAACTAAGCTAGATATCTCCTTTTTCATGAGTATTTTAGTTAGATTCATGTATGATCCTAGAGAAAGTAATTAGAAATCAATCAAAATATTCCTTGATTATCTCCAAAGAATGAAGAAACGTTTCTTTAAGAACTACCAAAATAAGAATTTTAAACTTGTGGGTATTGTGATGTAAATCATAATGTTTTACAGATGAAAGGGCATCCATAAGAGGTTACATTATGTATATGAGTTCAAATATGATTGCATGATACTATAAGAAGTAGATATTGTGATAAATTCAATAACAAAATTATAGTAAATTACAATATGGGATGCCTTTAGAAAGATAATATATATCAGATGCATTCTTGAAGATCTTCAAGTTTCTCAAATTGTTGATACACCTTTATGCATGGATAATATGAATGCAATAAAGATGTTAATTCTTTTGTTTTCATAGAAAAACACATGGATATCAAGTATTATTATCTAAGGATTTTGGTGTTCAAGAAAACTTTGGAACCAACATTTTTCCCTACTGTAGATCAAACAACCAATATCTTCATAAGACTTCTTGACATAGTGAAATTTGAAAAGCTTAGAAAGCAACATAGCATGTCTAAAAAGATAATTTTGGACCACATATAGATTGGTTGGGACTTGCTCTAATGTCCTTAGGTTTAGGTTTACTTTTTATTAATAAATCTTATAAAAGGAGCATATGTTTTAATTAATAAAATACCCCTCCTTAATAATAAGCTTATAAAAGTTGGTTGCTTTCTTGTATGATAGTTTTGTTGATTGTTGTTTGGTTTATTGGTATGGTTAAACCTATAAATCCATGTTTCTTCCTTATCAATAGATAACAATACTAGACACCCTCTTTATTTTGAGTTTTAAGATTAATAAAATAGTCATTCCCATAGATAATGAGAACAAGATCCAAATTTTTTGGGTTTGTATCAACAATCCCTTCAATTTCATTAAAGACAAACAATAATAAAATAATTTCTATAATTTTATGTGAACTATTTATGAAGAGGGAGAGTAGATCAAATTATTGTTCCAATATTATTTTAGGTTGTATATATATCTTGGTTTAAAGGATAAGAAAATTATTGGAACTTATGTGGTGGATTAACAATAGTGCATAAAGTATAGAATGAATTAATCAAAACTTACGTATATACAAATTCATCTCATACATATCACATAGAATAAAAAATCATGTATTCATCATATCAACTTGTGGCATGCAATAATTATTCTCACGATACATCTGCATTCCATATATAATATACTCTCCCTGATCTTCTCATTACATATCATATCTCTCTTTCCTACATATATTTTCTTCTCTTATCTATTACTCTCTATTTTTTTGTATGTTAGCTTATGATATTTTTTTACATATACTATATGTGGTACATATATGTGCTTGATTGAATATAAGGACATGTCCCTTTTCATTATAATACCTCATTCTATGTGACACAAGTCAACTATGTGTGTTGCATTTGGCTTATAGTGGCTTTATCGTCTTATATTATGTGTGGGGTATGTTCTTTATTTTCCATCCCAAGAAAACATAACAAGTTCTCGCCACATTCATCTAATAGGATTCCCTTTTCAGTTTAAAACCTAATGGGAGTTGTGCAACTATATCTTGACAACATCTTTCGCTAGTTAAAACCATGTTTTATCCTTAAGGAAAGTTGGTTTTGTTCGCCAATACTCTATAAATAATCAGGGATATTAAAAGTCCCCAAAATTATGTATCATTGTCAATTTTTTCACAAAATTACTATGTTCCCTATTGTATTATGGTAGATTATTCTTATAAATGCTTTGCAGGTTATTGTATGTATATGTACACTATGAATAAGCTTGTCAAAGATGGATATGTCCATTAATACTTAGTAAAATTGTTTCACTTATGTTAATGGAATTCAGGATCTCAATTGATTATGTTATCTACCTTGCATTTAATAGAAGGCTTGTAATTTGTGTCAACTATAAATTGATTATTTCTCTTAACTATTTTCATTTCCTAGCCTTGGTGGAATTGACCATGCAAATTTTCAACATGTACCCAAATATTACATTATATAAAATCATGAACACCTTTTGACAAAAGGACACATAAGCAAAATTTTCAAAAAGGCTAACACGTGATAGACTTTAAGTAGGACCCTTAAGACTGTCAATTGGGAAAGAGGTTAGGAAAACCCGATGACGTTCGATATAGGTTACAAACCACACAAAAAGGTGATGAAAAAACATAGTTTGCGTCACTTAGAAGGTAGGGCGTGATTTTTGTAAGGGGGACTAAAAATGACAGCAACAATATATAAAAAGGTTTTGGTAATGTCTTTAAAGCTTAGCAAAAATAAGATTAAAACATGAGACTACAACAAGAGAACTAGTCAATTCTAATGCTCATCCTCCTCCTCTAACTAACTTTTTGTTACACCTACTTATTTCATCCCCTTTAGATGAATGAAATTCTTATGAAATAAATCCTCATTAATCCTTTTAAATTCACACTACCTAAATAACCTCCTTTTATTTCCAATGATATCCAACTCTAACCACTTTAGGATATCTTTCAGATGTTGTATTCTACTCTTATTTATAAGGGTTGGTAAAAATATTTATGTCTAGCCATATTCTATTGTATTAACTCCTTTTCTCCTTCTTCTACCCCAACACCCAAGTTCTTTGGATATTTTTCCTCATAATCTCTTTCATACCATTTTTTAATCATGAAGTTGACTCTTTGAGGTACTATAATAGATTCATCCATCCATTCAACTAACTTCCAAATGCCTTATTCTTTTCGTGGGAAATTTTCCCCTTATCTATCCAAATTTCTCTTTTACTTATTGTGGTGGTGATATTATCACATCCTTCATCTTTTGTAATGTAATGTGAACTCATTTATTAGGGTCATGGAATGGAAAATTCATCATATACCATCTTCCAAATTCTTTTCCATGCCCTCTTTTCTTTATTGATTTATCATGTCATAACTATGGATGATAAGGTCTAGTAAAATAATTGTACCTTTAATCTTTCATCACATTCCTTTATGTTATCCCATTCTCTAAGGAAATATCTCAAGTGTATCCATGGTTTAATTTCTTAATAATATTTAGATGTGAGTTATAAATCCCCCTCTTCAATTGAATACCTTATTTTGATAAGTACAATTAATATCTTCCATGTTGGAATATTGGGTTTATGAGTGTACCATCAATGAATTACACTAGATGCTAGAGTGTTGTATAAAGCTTTCATTCTTAATTATTTCTTCTTTTCAAGCTTCCTCTAATGCCTAATTAACTTGGTGCTAATGGTTATCTATACGGCTCAGTGGACCTAAGGATCCCTAGACTAAGCAATTCATCATTCACAAGAGGGATTCATTAAATCATCAACCAAGGAGTCGTAAAACCTCAGATAGTGTTGACAATGTATATGCATTCGTGGATTTTGAACATCCTACATCAGTTGAGTATAGGCGAAGAAACACATGCAAATACAGTAAAATATTTAAACCAAAATAAACTACTAATTTTCAAAATAGAGTAAAGGAATACAAATAACTATATTTTGCTACATGAGTTCAACACTATACTATAATGTGTTCTAACTTAGTTAACCTCTGGAGTATGAAACAAAATATCAATATATAGATTATAATTCAAGAATTGTAATGTATTTATTCATAATCACATAAAATTAAAACTTTAAATTAAACTCATAATGCATAATCTAATCTAGTAATCTAAATTGAAGTGGTTCAGTGGTACCTCAAGTGGCCCTTGCTTGAGTTACTACTTCCACAAGATCTTGTCAATCACTTAATTAGCAAAACATGGTATCAAATTAATTCTCATTTAATGCATTCTAAACATAGAATAGTTACACAAAATCTACAAGAAATATTATTCAATAACACACATATGATCTTCTACCACTCTACTATATTTCTTCCTTGATAGAGTACCCCACTATATAGGATCTGTGAGGGAGTCCAATTATCTATGAATTGAAAACAAACTTAAGAACATATATCAACTCTTCCTCAATAATAGGAAGAGGGTTGAGTGTAAAAATAGAAAGCAATAAGTACTAAAATAGGATTACTCTATGCCCAACAAGTTTAACCATTTATAATAGAAAATATACTCACTAGAACAACTATGTTATAATTCATAGTCCTATTGAGAATAGACTTCTTCTCCTATTTGTCTTATTAAAAGATAAAATTAATGCTCAGCGATTCATGATTTGATCATTAAATGATCACCTCCATCTTCTTCTTAAATTGTTAGCACTGCAGTAGGTTGAATCCTTTGCAATGAATTATAATCCTTATGCTACGAGTTGAGAAGCCCCTTGTTGCGGGTTGACAGATATCTTATTGTAAATGTTAGTCTTATTCCATAAGGTATTCTCATTGTTAACAACCATTATTTAAACATAAAATCCTACTAAACTTTATGGAAATTCATAAATCATACATACACATATTAACATAACATGTTTCCATTCTAAATGCTTAAAACTACTTAAAGTTATATGAAAGGTATTGGTAATGTCTCAAATTTTAGCAGAAAGTAAAGATGAAAAGTATGAAATAGCAACAGGAAACTAACCAATTCTACAACCCAACATTTCCCCCCAACTTAAGCTCTTTCTTGTCCTCGAGCAAGTTTAGGGTTGAAGATTATATTGCAATATAGTTTCTCTATAATCTGCAACTTTGGTCACTCTTGTTCCATGTTTCAAGTAAAAACCCTACTGGTCTGAGATCTTTTCCCACATACTGTCCTTTGCTACATCATCCTCTTGCTTCCTTCTTGTCCAATGTGGTATAGGGAACAGGAGGAGAGGGGGATGAAAGGTAAGAAGAAGCCAAGTAATTCCATTTTCCAAGGCAGTTGTAATGTAATTGTGTGATCTTTTATTTGTTGCCACATAATTGAAAATAGAATGAGGTTCTTTATTTTTGAGCTTTAGGGTAATCTCCCTCCATCTATTTTGGGCAAAGTCGAGTGCCTACTTGATTGTCACTGCTACTAGTTTATTAAATCTCACGTAGTCACTTTCTCTACATTCCATTATTTTTACTGTCACTCCCTCCTTTTTTATAAGATCTATTCATTGGTCCACCATTGCATCTAGATCTTTTGATTCTTCCCTCAAATAAAGAGGGGATCAATTTTCTCTTCCCTAATATTCCTGCATTAACTGACCCCTCAAATGTTCATTTTGGATATAGGAAGCTAAGGCCCTGAGCTAAACATCTCCCACAAATGTCATATGTGGGTTCCATGTAGTATCATAGGAAAGAATCAAGTTGTGTAAATAAAATTCACACATTTGATCCTACATTTCTAGTGTGGACTATTGGAAAATTCTAAAAATAATGTTGGTAAATTTATAGCAAGAGGGAGGTCACTAATTATTTGGCTAAACTAAAAAAAAAGATTTTTTTCTTGAATAAACAAAGAGTTCACCTTGCTTGGAGGTTTGCACCTCATTAACTGGACTACTTTATCTATCAATTCATCTATCTTCACTTTCAATTTCTTGATCTTTTTTTCCTATTTCTCAACCACTTTGGCATGATTTGCTAATAATTTATATTTCTCCTTTTCTCAATCTCTTTGTTTATGAGAAAATTCCCTTGTTTTGTTCCACAATTATATGGTGAGTGTTTCCATATTTGGAGCAATGGGTGCCCTCGGGTATTTAGTTGGGTTTGCAGGGTGTTGCTTCCACTCATTTCAACTATAGAAAGTTGTGCCAATACTTCCAACCTTGACCCTTGCTCAAATTTTTGCAATTTTTCTTCCAATTCTTTGATTTTGGCATCCTTATTACTCTCCCTCTATTGGTATTGTTGTCATGAAAGTGTGCACCTTGTTGAGTTAATAAAAACAATCAACCACCTCATGAAACATGAGATGATCTCCATGAGTGTGGGCTCAGATGGAGGAGATCAAATCGAGAGAGAGGGTTGGTTCCCTTGGTTCAATCACCTAAACTAAGTAAACTAATGATGCTTGTTGAGAAAAGAGATAAGGATAACATATAATGGGACCTAAACTCTAATACGGTGATGCACCAGATTATTTTTGAGACCTACACACATAATTGACCAATAATAAAGTTGGTTCTCACACAACTCAAATGTACACACATATTAATGCATCGGTGTTTCATGGGAAGGTTTACGTTTCATGATTTACTTGAGGAAAATAAATGTTTCACACTTAATGGCTATTTGAACGAGTGGCACAACCTATAACTTGCACTAAACATGAGTTTTTTTTTATTTGAATGTATTGAGATATGAGACATACAATAAAATATTTGCATATAAATCACAAGATAATACATCAATCAGTTATTACACATAATAAAATAAAATATTGAGAAGCCAAAATTTGATTTTATTGATATAAAAGGTGCTTACACAGTTGTACATAAGTCTAAAAAATGAGCTACATCTACTGTTCCAGCAAGAAATTTACAATACAATGCTCTAAGAGAGAAGATAACTAACTTAAAACTACTCCTAAAACTTGTTTATATGTTGCTCAATAGCTGCTAGATGATAGGAACATGTGTTTACTGAGTCAAACTTTCTTTGTTCATCCAAAACTACAAACCCTATTTTGCAGCCCTCAAAGGTGCTTCAAAAAGGTGTTGGAATGAAGAAAAAGTCTTCCCTTGACCATGTCCACCATCAAAGCACCTAAAATAGCTCATAGATGCTTGGGAAATATTCAAACTTGGTCAAAACTACCTCTTACATTCCCTCCATTTGTTTACACAACTCAACAATCTACTCTAATGCTCAATTTCCCATAAATGCATAGAAAGAGGTTATGAAATAGTCAAAATTTCAAAGAGGATGTAGGGGATTCTTTGAGATTCTTCTACTTCATTGTATTATTTGAAGGACAACCACTTGTTTGTTCTCATCACTACATCCTCTATCATGAAACTCTCTCTACTATTTTGCATCCTTGACTTTCCTTAGATGCAAAGATATAGCTCTCTAATGCTCTATATTCAAAGTGTTTTCCAATGACCATCATCAGCATGGAAATCTCGATATGATCTCTCAGCTCCTTGAGATATCTCTCATCATTTTGAAAGGTCATATCTTGAATGGTGTCATACAACCCATAACAGCATGCTTCACTCTAAAGCATTTAATACAAGCAAACTATAGAATGAAGTTTTCCTTTTTTCAAAGGTCTTAGCATTTTCTTTGTAACTTTGTCCCTTCTAAGGCACTATCCTTGCTACTTCCATGGTACTATGATTCTCGTGCCATCATCTAGCATTATAGAACTAAATATGGGCTACTATGTTGGTCCTTGTGCAATATATTCCATTTGATTTATTGCCACGGGGATCAATATCCCCATCAGGCCATTTCAACAAATCTGAATTGGTTATCTCCTTGAATGTATTCAAATTTTTCCAAGTCTCCAAGGTCTATTACCCAAATATTGTTAGGATTCAGGAAGATCCAAGCAATAAACATTAACAATTATATCCAGATAAATAAACCAAAAATAATAATGAAGAATAACACAAAAGAGATCAACACAAAATTTTAACGTGGTTCACCCAATATGGGCTACATCCACAAAAACTTAGCCACCCAATGATTTTATTATCCAATGCAAAATAGATTACAATCTCATGAATTCCACATCGCGGCATACATCCTAACTGCTTATAGCAAGCTTTTTGGAAGCTTCTAGAATTAGGGTTTTACAAAGTCATTTTTTTCATTTGACGTGTTAGTGACAAAAACTCGACGTGTTTACGAGAAAAAACCTTGATGTGTTAACGAAAAAAAAACCTTGATGTGTTAACAGAAAACAAAAAAAAATGGGGGTTGTGCCCCTGAACCCCAGTGAGGATACGTTACGAGTGTATAGTATTTGCATGACTAGTCACCACATACCAACAAATATAACCATGATAATTTTTTTTGTCACGTACTCACTTTATTGCCCCTATATCATCAAATAACCTCTATTGGATAGCATTGATATGTTCTTGAATCCTTAAATTCCCTTCCTTATTTTGTGAAACTAGCAATATCTACCTTGTCATTATGAGTAATTCGGAAGCAACTTATGGATCTAATTTGTGCAACTTATGGATCTGCAAAAAATGTTGGCACATTTTTAGCCTTTATGAACTGGATTGCTTAGGCATGAGCCTCTGCCACATATTCCCATTTGATTGTATATCTATTTAAAGTCTTTCATCCTCCATGACCATATATAACTGAAAATGATATGAAGGAATGAGTTCCTTATCATGATCTTTGACTTAGACAAAAGGTTCATACCTTGACATAAGATGAAGACTTCCTCTCTATAAGATTGCACACTTGCACACTATAGCAAGTACAAGGAAAATTCCTTTGGAAACTAGCAATATCTACCTTGTCATTATGAGTAATTCGGAAGCAACTTATGGATCTAATTTGTGCAACTTATGGATCTGCAAAATATGTTGGCACATTTTTAGCCTTTATGAACTGGATTGCTTAGGCATGAGCCTCTGCCACATATTCCCATTTGATTGTATATCTATTTAAAGTCTTTCATCCTCCATGACCATATATAACTGAAAATGATATGAAGGAATGAGTTCCTTATCATGATCTTTGACTTAGACAAAAGGTTCATACCTTGACATAAGATGAAGACTTCCTCTCTATAAGATTGCACACTTGCACACTATAGCAAGTACAAGGAAAATTCCTTTGGAAGCAACTTATGGATCTGCAAAAAATGTTGGCACATTTTTAGCCTTTATGAACTGGATTGCTTAGGCATGAGCCTCTGCCACATATTCCCATTTGATTGTATATCTATTTAAAGTCTTTCATCCTCCATGACCATATATAACTGAAAATGATATGAAGGAATGAGTTCCTTATCATGATCTTTGACTTAGACAAAAGGTTCATACCTTGACATAAGATGAAGACTTCCTCTCTATAAGATTGCACACTTGCACACTATAGCAAGTACAAGGAAAATTCCTTTGGACTATAGGTTGATCCTTTTACATTCCATGAGATTATACTTCTTTGAGACATTTGTCAAACATGTTTACATGCTTTGTGCATTTTCCAACATTTTGCATACATTTATAAATACCCACTGTCCTCACTGCCTATGTCCTTTGTAAATGGAATGTCAGTGTTATTATGTTAGGGTAGTTTCTTTAAAGTTATCACTCTACCCTCATATTGTTTTCATCTGCTTTTCAAAAGGTGTATTGACTATCTTGAAGGCTAAAACTATGACCATCCTTCCTAGAGCATCACCATTGATACATTTTATCAAACAACGCACATCTCTTGCTTGCAACTGTTATAGATGATGTTACTCTTTGTTTGGTACTCATGTTGACTTGTATTCTCCTCATTTGCTCTAAACATGGAAGCATAAGAGTGCATGCATACACATAGTGAGTTTTACTGTCTTTTAGCCATTCATTGTCACCTCTTCATTAACTTTATTAGGCTACAAGCCCACAATGTCTCTAGAGACTTCATGAGATAGTACTAACGCATTGTCTTCAATATCAAGACAATGTCAAGACAATAAACAAAAGAGCTAGGTCTAATAATTTTTTTGATTGAATATTCGTGGCACCTTGTAGGCACTAGACTTCATTTTCCAGGTCTTTTATCTTTGAAAAGTAATTTTAAATCAAATTCACATCCTAGCTTCTATCAGCATCATCAATCTCTTTCCATTTTATGATCATAGTATCCTCTTTAAGGACTATCATGTTTTCCTTTTGGGTGGTTGTCCTATCCCTTTTTGCATTCCTTTTCTACCCTCAATCATTGAGTTGTCCTTTATGAGTTCAACTCTTTGTGTGCCTATCTTTGTTAACCTTTGGTTGTCATATGAATAAATATCTTCTTCATGATGATTGTTATTGTTTCCACAATCTACCGTTAACATGATTTTGATTGCCACTAAACATCCATTCATTGATATTTCTCAAACTCAACTCAGTTGCTTGTGATCTTTGATAATTATAAAATCTTTCATCTTCTACTTCAAAACTTGGAGCTTAATATTGTAGCAATGATAAAAGAACTCAACCTTCGAGAAAGAATCTCCAAAAAGGGAATTATTTTCATGACCACTTACATCATTTACTATTGCACCATCCTTGCTACATGATGACCATGATTTATCACCCCTTGGCCCTAGTTTTACTCCTTGAAAGTGTAGAAAAGTAGCAAGAAATACTAGGTTATCTAGCCAAACAGTTACAAAAGAAAATCTATATTCATTTGAAGACTATCTTCCTATAATATCTGAAAATACAATAACTCTATTTTATGATGGTCATCCTTTGATAGTTAGCAATGTTTGAGAAACCTCATGAGAGGGTTTACACCACAACAAGGTTTCAAGTTAATTCAAGAAGACGTGAAAACATGTATCCACCATTTGAATGCTACTAATGAAAATAAAACAAGAAAAATAATCCCTACATAGAGTTTTTAAGATCTGGACAATTTGGGGTTTTCTTTGATAACTGTCATGGTTCCATGAATTCCCTTTGTCACTCTTTTAGCATAAATTGAGACAACTTACTTTCATCTTTGTTGTCTTCTTCCTATTTTTTTATTTGAGATGGATGATTTAGTGTCTTTTAGAAACCAATACTCGGTCTTTGCTCATTCTCTTGAACCCTCACTTCCACTTACATACCTTTGCATGGGTTAAGAATGATGATCCCCGATGATCATGCAACCATTTCAAGCCTCCTTTCACTCATTATATATATCTTTCTATGTCCATATGTTCTACAACAATACCTTCAAGGCATTGATTTTGAGAAAACAATGAAACCAAAAATCTATACGTATCTCAATATTGGAACTAAGTACAAATAGGATTAGATCTCCATTGTATCCCCTTGAATTTGGTGTTTAATAGTCTTGGTTGCACCATGAGAGCCCTTGGAAATGACTTGAAGGAAAACCTAACATAATAAAATCTAGAAGTTTTGATCAAGTCTTAAAATAAACTCAAACTTTCATTAAAAAACTTCCTCCAAAAATGTGCATGTGGAGTTTGACAAGTTTAAGGTATCTTAAAATCATAACAAGTAGTGAGACATTTTCAAGAATTTTGAACCTATACTGGAAAAAATAACTCTCTTTTACCAAGATGTGGTCCTTTAAGCTTTATCATATACCAAGACTCCTTTCAAGAGGACAAGATAATGGATTAAAACCTGATGTATGAACAAAAAATTAGACTCAAAACCTTTTCATTTTTTTAGAAAATACCATTAAAGGCTATTTAAGCCAGAGGGTGAAAATAGACTAACAGGTATATCTTGATTTTCTCTTCTAAAACTTTTATTCTCTACAAGGCCTCTTACAAATCCTTGCTTACATTCCTTCCTTTCAAAAGAAACTCTTTTATTTCCAAAACCTTTTCTTCTTCCACCTCCTTTGATGGTACAAACCCTTCTTCAGAAATAAGGCTTCTTGGAGGTTTATTTTTCTTCTTAGCCATGAAAATGTCTTCTAAATCTGAATCAGAAGTGCTACACATGTACAAAGGCTACAAAATTGGTGTTTTTGTGTCACTATCTGGAATCTTTTCTTCATAATAATTTGTGTCAGTTTTTACCACAACAACATTTTCTTGTTGCTTTTTAACCTACCCTTTTACATGCCCTTTTCTTCTCAGGTGATGTGATCGCCTTCTTGGTTGTGTAGGTTGTTTATTTTTCTTCACATGTTCATAGTAGAGGCCACACCTTTTTTTTATTTGGCTTAGAAGGGTTCTCAACTGAAATGATGAAAAAGTGGAACCCTAGGGTTTTACTTTAGGGTTTGGCACTTTTCCTAATGTGTTTCATTTAGAATTTGAGGTAGCGAGGGTTTGATGAATTTGGAAAAGGTGTAAGATTGAATTACAACCTGAAACGTGAGTCAAATTGCCCTTGAACAAACTTGAGATGGATTTTAGAATGAAATATAAGGATTTGACTAGGCTAATGATATAAATGACTATTTTGATACAAAAATAGTAAATCTAGAAAGTCACAAACAAATTCAGACTTCAAAAATAGATTAAGCAGAGTTTTGTGCACTTGTGATATAGATTTGGGGCTGAAAATGGAGAACTAAGTCACCCAGGGCGACAGTGTCTTGGTAACTAAATTTTAGATCTGATTCCACAGTCCTTTGGAGCCAGATCAAATCCTTCTTTCTTTTGTATCTTACTATTAGATCTTTGTCAATTGTCGAGATAAGTGAATTTTTATATGTTGTCAAGTTGTAGGGTTTGAATGAAACAATGAATAATTGATCTTAAAAATTCTCCCAATCCTCTTTAGATTTGAAACCTACACATTCAAAGAGAGAAGAAGGGTTGTGCCATATAGGGATTGCCTCAGTCAAACCTCATGTTGGTGTTTCCACCTCCATAATGACAAAGTCAATGAAAGAGAGCTTATCCTTTTGAGGGATAGAGGCTAAATGATAAATGAAAGATGAATCAATAATGGACTATAATTCACCACCCAAAATGGCTTCCTTGAAGGACTGAAGTCATACAAGTCTCCTCAAGGCTTAATTGTTGTTTCACTTGATTTGCTTAGAGACCTACAAGGGTTAGTTTTCACAAACAAAATAATAATATAACATGAAAAAACTCACATAAAACTTGGCATGATGTTTTGATATTGAGTTGCTATGATAAATTTGATCTTTATGACTCTTGACTTGCTTGATAATGCTCTTAACAATAATTTCTTGCTAGATTTTCTATTCTTGCTATTTAGTTTTCAAATTGTGAAATGAATAGGTATTTATAGGCATTTAATCTAATTTCCCAAAAAATAAATCTTGATAGCTAACATCTGACATTTGAAAATCAAATAATAAAATGGCAACTCCAACATTTTAAAATTTGGAAGTAAAATATGGGGAACCAAGTCACCTAGGGAGACTAGGTTTTGGTCCTATTTTGTGGGATGTAAGGTGTTGGGGGGGAAATATTAGATGTGTACATTGGTTTTCTTGGTAAATGTCCAAATGGGCCATAAAATTCATAATTTAGGAAATTAGGTGTACAATTAGGTCCAATCACTTAGGGGGAGAAAAATATATTGTGAAATTATCAAGGGTGATAATTTACAACACTATATTTAGCCCCCACTTTAGTGAGAGTATGAACTTATGCTCATACTCACATAAAATATGTCAAGAGGGGTTCGATTGTCCAAATTCTAAGGAGATTGGATGATAGTGAGTTTAGGGCAAGTGCACAAGACCCCAAGATCTACTATCTCATGGAAAACCAATATAAGCACAAAGTAACATGCATGTATGCAATGTAAAAAGATAACACAAAACATACACAATGCCAACACAAAAAGGAGGGTGTGAATAATCACAGACTAGCAAGTTTTGTTATGATAGGATCCACATCCAAAGCATTCATGACTCGCGGGCTAACAAATTCTGATATTTGATAGGTGAATCATGAACCAAAGTCATGACTAGCTAGTGAAGTCCGATATTCACTAGGTGAGCCTTTAATAAATGTAGAAAAATGAGAAACATGCAAGGACTAGTGAGGACCAATTTTCACTAGGTGTGTACCCTTGGTCAACCATACCAAGAGTTATACTCCCTAAGAACTTCGATAGGGTGTTACACAAATGATCAAAATGTTATTCCAACAAATCACTAAGTCTAGTGTGTGTGAACAAAGTGAAGCAAAAATACTATGCCAACACATCATTAAGTCTAGCGCATGTGAACAAAGTGAAGCACATAATAGAATGTATGCCCCACATTAAATTAATTGTTAAACACCATGATGTGAGCAATGTGAGAAATGTGAGCAATTAATTTAAGGTAGAAAAGATGATAAATTCCATGTGATACGAGCATGAGAGCTTATTTGGAAAGCCCTATGCCAATGATATGCTTCTAAATAAATTTGGCTTATGATAAGGGGTTTCCCCCAATATAATATGAAAAACAACACAAAATATGAACATAAAATGGATCTATGGATTTTGGGTTAGTATACATCTTTGGTACAATGTTTAATAGAGCTCGAAATTGACATCATTCACCAAATACTCGTGGAACAATGAACACAATGGAAGAATGACACATAGAGAGAACAAAAAAAAAATTGGGTCAACATGGAAGAGACCTAAATTTCTTAATGCTCTGCATCATCCCTAAAAGGAAAACACAAGACAAGTTCATGACATAGAGAATAATGGAGCTACAAATAGATGAATGTCATGACAAATTCATTTCGTTTGTATCCTTGCACCAAAAAAGCAACAAGGGTCATCCAAATAAAACTAAGAAACATAAAGACACACTAATGAGCACAACACATGAGATCACATCACATGCAAGAAAACATAAAGAACACATAAAGCAAACACAAAAAGTTATTGCACATATGAGTTGATCTAAAGAAAATTGTCTACATCCCAATCTCATTCATCGTATATGGAAGGAAAATAAGTAGCTAGTACAAAAAGTGTTGTACAAGGAGCATCACCAGGTTCAACATGTGGTGGGTCAACCTCAATAGAAGGATCATCACGGTTGCCCCCATCTTAATCCATAGACTTCAAGAACAACAAAGATAACTCATTATGCACTTGTTCATCAATATTAGCATCTTCATCCTCATCATCCAAATTTATATCACAATGGGTGGTTTAATGACAATGTTAGTTGTATGTTCTTGTTTCATTATTTATTTTGGTTGAGACATGTAAGATTCATTGTCATGGTTTGGTGAATTTGACAACTAATTATAACTATTTTGGATAGGTGTTTGGTCATTTTTATTCTTTTCTTCTAGCTAACGAGCAATAACACAACATCTACATCTACGCTCTCTAGTATTTGTGTTTCTTCTTGCATGATTTTCAATTGTGAAGGTGTAAGAGCGAATTTCTCAACCATTGGTCTCCTTTATTCGCTTAGGGGAGGAAATGAAGGGACCGCCGTGGGTTGGAAAATCAATGTCTCCTTAGGTCTATACACTTATTTTTCCTTTGGAGGCACAAGGGGAATCATGTGATTATCTCTTGGTCTTTTTATGATATAGGTGGTGGAATTACAATATATTTACCTTGGTTACTTGGAAGGGAATTTCCCTTGTACATGGGTTCATCCGCGACCTATGAGGTGGGAGGAACAACCATAAAATGATCATTCTCAAGTGGGATATTGCTAAGGGATAGTTCTACTATGTTCTTTGCCTTAAAATTTGGTATGACCTAAAAAATAAATCCTCACGGGGCTTAATGGGTTCCATAGGTTGAGTCCAAAAATATTCCAATGAAAATTTTGCACATGAAGACAAAGGATTAAATCCACTATGATGAACTGTAAATATTTGATTCTCAAATGGGGACTTTATGCACTTATGGATAACCGTCGAGATGGTATTCATAGAGCATAGCCATGGATAACCTATATTCACATATAATTGGTCTGATGTCGAGATGATAGTGAAGGATACGTCTAGTTATTTAGGTCCAACTTTAAGTGGAAGAGTTATCAAACCTATCCTAGGGTAAGTGAAACCATCACGAGTGTTTAACCATACTTTTAGTCATCCATAAGAATCTTGATAAATCTCATGTACACATAAGAATTCATCAGTGATCACATTCTCTAGACACATGAGATCAATGAATATCCCTGATTTAGGCTTGTCATTGATACGTCTGATGGTATAGAAAGGACCATCAGGCACATGCATAGGTGCATCAATATGTGAAATAAATTTTAGTTAAAAAATTGGTTCAGTCCTGACAAGGTTTGACATCTATTAGAGTAACCATATTATCTAGACCATCCTCATCACCATTCTTATCATAAAAATATTGCACAAAGTTGGATGTGTGATTTGGCATCGGATTTGTGAAAATTTATGTTTTGATTGGGTGGGCCAACATACTTGTTTCTTTTATCATTAAAATTGGCCAATTAGATGTGATTAGAATTGATGAGGTCTTGCACTTGATGTTTAAGACATACATCATTTTGTACCATGTCCATGTGTACGATGATATTGAAAAAATTATTTTGGGTTAAATTTTGGAGATACAAGTTTTGTTGTGTCCATGGGTCTAATAAGAGGCAATTGGATTAAGTTCTTGCTCAGTAGGTATGACATGATTGAATTAAGGGAGTCAGGAAATTGGGTAAATTGTCTATATCTCAACCTAAACTAATAAGGAGTTAAAATTATGGTTGTGACTTGTGGCTCAATGTGGTTAGCTATTTGATTTGTACTTATCTTGATAAAGTTCTTTTTTTATTCTTGAATGGTTGGTAATTGTTGTGAGGTACAACTTCAAATAACTTAGTAGGAGTCAATAAAGATGTTCCTGCATACTGACTAACCAAATTTTGATAGTCATAAAGAGCTACACACAAGTGTGTAAAGGTTGGATAATTAATTAACAAGATCTTATCCCTAATGTCAGGTTGTAAATTTTCTATGAACACTCTTTGAACATCGGCATCAGGAAGAGTGTAACTGATTTATGAGTAAAGTAATTGATATCATCCTATGAAGTCAGTTACCTTTTCATTTTTCCCTTGTTTGCATTGTACTAAATCAGTTAATATAGTTTGAGGTCCAATGTTTTCTTGGAAGTGTTGGAGGAATGCATCAAAAAGTTCATTAAATAAATGTATTGTGTTATTTGACAATGACCAAAACCAGTCCAAGGCCATGTCTTTCAATGATCGAGGAAAGAGTTTAGCTAGAAGCTTATCTTAGAAAATGAAATTTCTACACAAGGTAATATAGGCTGATATATGACTATTAGGATCTCTTTACCATTGTACTTCACAAATCATGGTATTTTTATGTTTTGCAAAATGGGTGTTTTCAATATTTCAAGTGAAAATGGGCTCCTTTTGACATATTGTAATGGTTTTCTATTTTGAGTTTGATTCAATATGGAGATTTATTGTTGAAGTGATGTCACATTTTACAAAAGTTGGTTTATGATTGAATCATTTTTTGACATGTTTAAAGGGTTTGGTGAATATGGTGGAATTTTGTAAGTGTTTGGTGGACTACCATGTTGCAAGTTTATGAGTGGTGACAAATATTGAGTTGTCACATGTAAAACTATAAGGATTCCCATTGGAAAGCCCTAAGTTTGAAGGTATGCCATTGGTGTGTTGTATTGTTGAAGCTACAATTGACAATGTGTATGTAGGAATAAAGGTTATAGTTGTGGGGAGGGAGATTTAGATTCCTCCTTGGCCTTGAGTGTAACCCAATGCTTGAGCACAACTAGCTACTGTAGGGATTTTGACATCAACTATATGAGCTAGACTACACAAAACCTCTAGCCCTTAACCAAACTTGGGATGGATTTCAAGATGAAATGCAAGGATTTGACTAGGCTAATAATGTAAATAACTATTTTGATACAAAAATAGTAAATCTAGAAAGTCACTGACAAATTCAAACTAGAGAAACGGATTGAGTAGAGTTCTATGCACTTGTGACATAAATTTGGGGCTCAAATTGGAGGACTAAGTCCCCTAGGGTGATAGTGTCTTGGTAACTAAATTTCAATTCTAATTTCATAGTACTCTAGAGCCAGATCAGAGCTTTTTTATTCTATGTCTTATTATCAGATCTTCGTTGGTTGTTAAGATAAGTGAGTTTTTGTATATTGTCAAGTTGCAAGGTTTGAATGCAACAATGAATAATTGATATTCAAACCTCTCCCAATCCTCTTCAGATCTGAAACCTGCACATTCAAAGAGATAATAAGGGTTGTGCTATATAAGGTCTTGCTTTAGTTGAACCCCGTGTTAGTGTTTCCATCACCACAATGGAAAAGTCAACAAAAGAGAGCTTATCCTTTTGAGGGACAAGGGATAAATGATAAATGAATGATGAATCAATAATGGAATGCAACTCACCACTCAAAAATGACTTCCTTGAAGGACTAAAGTCATAAAATTCTCCTCAAGGCTTAATTTTTGTTTGGCTTAATTTTCTTGGAGACCTACGAGGGTTATTCTTCACAAACAAAATGATAACATAACATGAAAAAAATCACATAAAACTCAAACATGATGCTTTGATATTGAATTGTTGCAATAAATTTGATCTTGACCACTCTTGACTTGCTTGATAATGCTCTTGACAATATTTCTTGCTAGATTTTCAATTCTTGCTAGTTAGTTTTTGAATGGTGAAATGACTAGGTATTTAATTTAATTTCCCAAAAATGAAATCCCGATATCCGACATTTGACATTTGAAATTCAAATAATAAAATGCAAACTACAATATCTTAAAATTTGGAGGCAAAATAGGGGACCAAGTTGCCTAGGGTGACTAGGTCTTGGCCCTATGTTGTAGGATGTAAGGTGTCAAGGACAAAATATTAAATGTGTACATTGGTTTTTGTACATGGGTTTTCTTGCTAAATGTCCAAATGGGCCATAGAATGTGTAATTTAGGAAATTAGGCATACAATTAGGTCCAATCACTTAGGGGGGAGCAAAACATACTGTGAAATTGTCAAGGGTGAGAATTTATGATGCTACATTAGTAGAAGCAACAGTTTTTGTGTCTCCTTCTACTACAGGTTGTTCCCCAAAAGCTATAGGTTGAGTTTCCTACTCTTATTGTTTTGCATGTTCCTCTATGATGTGAGTAGGTGAGGAAATAGGGGAGTCAGAGGGTATGTATCTCTTTGGTGCAACCATATAAGGTTTGATTTTTTCTTGTTTTTCACCCACTTCTTTTGCATTTTTCCTTGAAAAAATATTATTAACATTGTTGCAAGCTAGAAAATTCTCCCAAGATATGTTGGGAAATTAGATTTTGAGGCTTCTATTAATCAGTAGAGTGACCAAACAAAAATGCGAAATAGCTAACTTTTTTTTCTTTTTGTACTCAGCTAATATTCTTTTTAACAACTTGTACCAAAAATTGGGCACATTCACAATTCTCTGATGACATAAATGGCTAAGAAGCTTAAAATATACAGTATACAAAAGTGACTACCTGTCATCGCAGGTTAACTATTTAATAATATATGAGGGAACTAAAGCCCAAAGCCAAGGTAAAGAGAGGAGTTTTGTACCTTGGGATGAAGAATCTATATTTTCTCTAGGTAATAAGAACTCATTTCTGACAATAATTGCATCCGCCCTCATTGGGAATTCCTCTCCTACTCGTAACAACCCTGACACTTCTACTATGGCTTCTTTGGAAGCATCAACCTTAATCCCCTTATAATTGCATCATCATTTTGTAGGGTATTTACAAATTGTTGAGTTGTCAAATCATTATACTACATGTAAGCCTGAGAAAATAGTCCAACCAACTTGCCTACTGGAAAATTGGCAAGCATTACCTATCTCCTAATAGAAAATTGTGAGTTGCAGGCTCTATCCTCGCAATATCTCCTCCCATTATTATAATTCACCCAATTATGTTGTTTTCCACTGTTGTACTCTATTTTTGAATAACCTCTACTTAACTATGTTACTCTTGATACTTCTGCTCTAAATACTATCATTTCTTTGTGATAGATAGAAGGAAATTGAAAATGGTTTATGAGATAATAATAAATACCTTTTTACTACCCCAAATTAATTATGCTATTTGTCCTAAAATAGTAGGTACAGGAAGGTCGAGGATAATAAATATAAAGCATTGAAATTATGAAACATGAAGTTGCAAATGTGTGCATGGATATAAATGTATAAGAAATTAGTAGTCTTAAATGTCAATTATAGTTAGCTAATGCCAAAAGTACCTGTGATCATGTTGTGAATTGAAAGTCGGTGCATGTGAAGATGATTGAAGCTTCCATGCAACATGGTAAAATATTTGAAATGATAGGAGTTTATGGTGAAGTATTGCGGGTGGTTATGGATGAAAAAGTAACTTAACATGAGGCATAGCATGTGGTGAAGAATGGCAAGTGGTGAGTGAAAGGATACAAAAAGTGTGTGATGCAAGAGTGAAATTTATTGATCTATAATGTACAAGCGATATGAAAGTAAGTGGTGGTGGCTGCGTGTGATGGTATGCATAGGCTACATGATATAAAAATAAATGGTAGTGGCTATAGGCACAAATAAAATGTAATATATTGCAAGTGCTACGAGCAACTGGAGAATCAAGTCCCATATAAATGATGTGCCTCAGGGCTTGATGTTGCAAGTATTTTGAACTTATTTTGAAGGTCCAAAAATACAAAGGTTGTTGAGTTTGACTTGTGCACGTGATAAGTATTATAGAATTATACCTAAGAAATATCAATAGGCAAGTTGGGTGGCTCATCTGTTGAGACTTCATTTGACGTAGTGCTTGTAGTTGTTGATGGTTCATGTAATTTTATCTCAAATTGATGTTTTAAAGTATGTAATAAATCATCCTTTTGTAGTGGATTCTTGTAAAGCTTAGATTTATGGTCATTGACTAAGAGTAAAAATCTTATTGCCTCAATAGTTTTTAGTTGAATTGCTCCATTGGGAAAAATATGTTGAATTTTATATGGACCAAGCCATCTTATTTGTAACTTCCCTTTATGATATTTATACCTAGAGTGATAGAGTAGGGCCCAATCACCTGTATTGAACTATTTAGTCTTGATGAATCAATCATGCCATCACATCCTCTACTTTTGTATGATCTCAGAATGATGAATTTGTTCCATGTGTATCCCATCTAAAGCATTGAGATTATGTAGCCTCTCTTTCTATGTTACAGATGTATCCATTCCCAATTGCATTGTCATTATTAGAGTTTTATATTTATATTCAATGGGAAGTATTTCCTTCTTTCCATACACAAATTCATATGGTGTGAAGCATGTTGTAGTTTTCTAGGTTGTTTTATAAGCCCAAAAAGCTTCAGGTAACATTACTGCCCAATCCTTCCTATGGAGTTGTAATATTTTTGTAAGAATACTTTATATTTCTTTGTTGGTGACTTCCACTTGGCCATTAGCCCATGGGTGGTAAGGTGTAGATTTCATATGTTTGATCTCATATTCTTGTATTAATCTATTGATCAGATCTAAAGTAAATTGAGGCCATTGGTCTATTACTTTTTCCCCTAGGAACATTATACCTTGTAAAGATATCTTAATAGATAAACTTAGCAAAATTTCCATCCCTTACAAATTTCAAGGATTTTACCTTCACCCATTTATAAGAAAATTTGTACAAACCAAGATATATTCCTTGTTATTTGATGTTGGAGCTATATGACCAATAAAATCTAGTCCCCACTTGTCAAATGGTGAGATGACTAGTTGTGGTTGAAGTGGCATTTTATCAACCTTAGTAGGTCATCCCATCCTTTGGCATCTGTCACACCTTCTTGTGTACTTGACTACATCCTTGTGAAGTGTAGGCCAATAGTAGCCAGTGTTCAAGATTTTGAGATTCATCCTTTTGGCTATAAAATTTCCTCCATAAAGTTCATAATGGCATGCCCTTAGAATTTCACAGACTTCATCTTCCTTGATATACCTCCTCATTATATCATCAAGCCCTATGTAGAATAGATATCTAGATACCCATGAATAAGGAAAAATTATTTCAACTAGATGTCTCCTTTCCCTTGGTGAGAGATGTGGTGGTGTTTTCCATGCAAATAGATAACTATCTATGTTTGCATACCAAGGCATATGCAAAGAGAGGGAAAATAAGTGTTCATCAGGAAATGAATCATCCATAATATTCTCTATTGATTTTGTTGGTAGTCTCGAGAGAAAGTTTGCTACTACATTACTTCATTCCTAGTTTTTCCATAATTGTAATATCAAACTCTTGGAGTAGCAATAACCATTTGACAAGTTTGCCTCCAACTACTGGTTTATTCCTCAGGTATCTAATTTTTGTATGGTATGTGTGAATAAATACAAAGAATCATGTGATGTAGTGCCTAAATTTATTGATGGCATAGACCATTGCCAAAATTTAATTTTTAGTGATTATGTAATTGAGCTTTACACCTTGAAGGTTCTTGCTTCAACATAATAGATGACATATTCTAAATTTCCTTTTTTTTGTCCTAAAATAATGCCAATTACAAAATCATTTGTATCAGTGTGAATATGAAAATGTATTGCCTAGTTTGGTCCTCTCAAGACTAGAGTCTTAGTAAGCGTTGCTTAAAGGGCTTCAAAGGTATTTTGACAAGCATGTGTCCAGTCAAATTCCACATCTTTAGATAGGAGAAAAAATAATGATGTTGCAATCTTACTAAAATCTTGTATAAACCTCCTCTACCATATAACATGACCAAGAAAGATTCTAACATCCCTTTTTTTATGAGGAATAGGCAGTGCAGAGATTACTTCAATCTTGTTTGGGTCTACTTATATCCCCTTGTTGGACACAGAGTGTCCCGAGACCACTTCTTCAATCATCATCATGAAACATTTTTTATAAATTAAGGAAAGTTTGTGATCTTGACATATTTGAAACACTTTCTCCAAATTATTCAATGCTTCCTCATAATTAGTCCCATAGGTTGTAAATTCATCCATGTAAAATTCTATGGAATCATGAGAAAAATCTAAGAATTTACTTAAAACTATTCTTTGAAATGTGGCAGGGACATTACATAACCCAAATGGCAAGACATAATAATTATATGTACCCCAAGGGTAGGTAAAGGCTATCTTATCTTCGTACTTTGGATCTATTTTAATTTGGTTATACTCATTGAACCCATCTAAGAAGGAAAAAAATGGTTTCCTTGCTAATGAATCTAACACTTGATTAATAAAAGGAACGGGAAAGTGGTCTCTTCTAGTTGTTAAATTTAATTCTTTGTAATCAAAACATACTCTCCATTTTTCTCTCTTTGGGGGTATAATAACTAATGGAGACACCCATGGTTGTCAAATATTGGATAAATGAACCCTGCATCTAGTAACTTTTATAATTATACCTTAACTATGTCACATACAATTGGGTTCATTCTTCTTTGAGGTTGCCTCACCGATTTGTAGCCTTCATTAATGTAAATTTTGTGCATTCATAGGTTAGGATCTATTCTTTCATGTCATGATATTCCCATGTGAATGTGGTTGTGTGTGCTTGCAACATGTTTAATATTGAAGACTCTTGTGTAACTGTCAATTGACTATTGGCATTCAATGTCCTACCTGATGTAATTTCTATGGTTAGGGTTTATGTCTTAATAGAGGCAATATCAAGCCTTATTATATTGAGACTACAATTATAGGGCAGTAATGTATAAAAAAATTGAGAGATAGATTGAGATGCATTGACAGGGATTATGTTTTGCAAAGGGTCATGCAAGCATGTTAGACAATCGTATTGTTGTGGGTCCCTACCATAAGAGTTTTGCATAATGTTTGCAAGTAGTCCATCTTCATCTTGGGTTTCCAATATAGGACTATGTTCAATGGTCATTAATTCTTGTAATGAGTATTGATCATCCTCATATAGGATATGCCATATAGTTTGATCCAAATCTATATGTGGTTGTGTAGGTGAGTAAAGGACTAGATTTTCGGTCACAACTCCATTGGAAATAATCATATTACCAGACCTACAACTAATGAATGCATGTGTAGTAGCCAATCAAGGTCTCCCTAGGATTAAGGGGTATCCTACAAAGTTTGATTTAGGTTGTAACACCATAAAGTCTACAGGGTATTCCCATGAGTCCAATGTGATAACCAAGTCTTTAATAATTCTCTTTGGTTTTACTGTTGACCCATCCGCTAATTAAAAAATAGTAGGTGTAGGTCAAAGCTCCATTAACTATAGTTGCTTCATGGTTTCCTTTTTCATCACATTTATGGATTCTCCTAGGTCAATTAAGGTGTTTTTGATGAGAGTTCCATTGATTTGGACATCTACCACAAGATTCCCAAGGTCTACATATTTAGGGACAACTATATTTCCTAACATGATATCAACAAGATGCCCTAAAACATGTACAGTTTGAGGGTCCTTCCATTTTTTACTTGGCTTCTTAAGGAATAACTCTCTCACGGTATTTGTATATATTGACACTTCCTTAGTTTCCTCTATCAGGGATATTTTTATGCAAACATCTCTGATTTTTCCTAACATGTCAGATTCAACTTTAGAATGATGCTTTTATATAGTCAATATTTTAGGGAATGGTGGTTCTAGACTTATGTTAGTTGATTTAATTGATTTTGTTCAAGTTCCTTGGGTTTCTTGTTGATATTTTTTGTTGGGTTTTCCTCATCAGCCAGCTTTGTGATGTGAGGATATGATGGACCAACTATAATTTTTCTTGAATGAATGTGGACATCACTCACCCCATCCCCATAGGGAGGGTATTGGATGGTGTCATTAGAATAAGCTTGTTGAATAGGTTTATTGTTGGGTTTAGGTGTAGTTTGTGTTGGTGGTCAAGGTTCTCTTTGTTGTGGTGGTGTAGCCATGACTAGATTTGGCATTATGGCACGTTGTGGCTGTGGGTAGTTTGTGTTTTGGTTTTTCCATTATTGACCTATGTGCCACTATAATGGCCATTGGTTCTATGGGGGTAGCCATTGGTAATTATAGTTTGGCACCTTGTAAAGTTGTGGTGATCATATCCCTTGTTTTTTAGTCCAATTGGAGGATTGGGTCATTGGCCCTGGTGGATTTTGTACATTAGTCTAGGACTGAGGGTTCCAATTTATGAAGTTTGAATTACTACCTATAAATGGCATATTGTAGGTCAACGGATCTTAAGGCATACCTTGTCTTGGTTGTCATGGCTTGTATTGATTAATATAAAACACTTGGCCTTATTCATCCTCTAGGGCATGAAACTCTAACTTCCCTTGCTTTTCTTTAGAGATGCTAGCTAGCTTTTTGTATTTGCAATTGATCCTCTTTTGTTGACAGTGTGGATAGAATTCTATTAGGGATATACCTCTACTTCTTCCCATTTCTTCTTGATATGGAGGGTATCTATTTGGGTAGCCAATTGTCTAATGATGTCCTCCTTCATATTGGATAAGAAATTGCTAAGCTTTATCCTTGAAACTCTAGTGGATATCTTGCTAAGAGAAGAGGTTCTATCACCCCTGATCTTCCCGATGAATGATTTGGAGTAGTTTTTGCACACTTTACAAATATCATCAAAGGGAAGTTGAGAGATGTCCCCTTCTCCTATGATATTTAGAGCATCCATACAATATTCATGTACTCCCCTTAAAAATATGAATTTTAAGGATTCAAGAGAGAGTTTGTTTTGATGAGATTTCTTGAGAAAAACTAAAATATTTCAACATAATATTCTATTGGCTTATCTTCTTTTTGTGGCATCCTAAATATGTCACCCCTCTTTCTATTTGTATCCCTACAGTAATCTTGACATTTATCTAAGAATTTTGTCTTTATTGTATCCTATTTGGGAACATAATTCCTTCCCAACCCCATGAACCAATGGAGAGCAACATCCTTTAGCATGTTTGGGAATCATTTAAGTCGGTGGGCATCTAAAGTGTAGTCGTAGCTCTAGCATAGTACATCAAACTCAAAAAGAAATGTGTATGCGTCCTCTATAACCAGTCCATAGAAAATAGGTAGTGTTGAAGGAGTTATATTTTTAAGAGAAATATCCCTTTCTTGATTTGTTATCAGGAATTCAAATGTCACATGCTCTCCTTGGTTATCCATGGCTTCTTGAACCATGATATCAAAATATATTTTGGATGTCTCCTTTGTAATTCGTGTAGCTACTAATATAAGGGATAATTCTTCATTGATTTCCTCAATATATTCGATTTTCCCACTAGTGTCTTCAAATGCTTCATGTATTGAGGTGAGAAATCTTCATGAAGTGTCTCTTTGCCTCTACATGTAACGGTTCTAGCTCTTTTAATCAACGATTCTTGCACATTGTTAGTAAATAGTGTTTTTGATTCCTAAATACCTATTTACCTTAATGTTGAAACAAAGTTTTATATCCTATGAAATATTGAAAAGAATTCAAAACATACAAAATAATTTTGAACTTAGCACCATCCATGATAACGGTGCCAAAAATGTTGAGCTTCCTCTAATGCCTAATTAACTTGGTGCTAATGGTTATGCACACAACTCAATGGACCTGAGGATACCTAGACTAAGAAATTCATTATTCACAAGAGGGATTCATTAAATCATCAACCAAGGAGTCATAAAACTTTATATAGTGTTGGAAATGTATATACTTTCATGGATTATAGATATCCTACATCGAATGAGTAGAGGCAAAGAAACACATGTAAATATAGTAAAAGCTTTAAATCAAAATAAACTGCTACTTCTCAAAATAGATTAAAGGAATATAAATAACTATCTTTTTCTATGAGTACATAATGCTTAATACTATAACCATTTATCCGCTATACTATAGTATGTCCTAACTTAGTTAACCTTCAAGGAGTATGAAACAAAATATCAATCTATAGATTCTAATTCAAGAATTGTAATGTCTTTATTCATAATCACATAAACTAAAAACTATCAATTAAATTTGCAATGCATAATATAATATAGTAATCTAAATTGAAGTGGTTCAGCAATACCTCAAGTGGCCCTTGCTTGAGTTTTTTCTTCCACAAGATCTTGTCAATCACTTACTTGCTCAACAAAACATGTTATCAAAGTAATTCTCCTTTATTATATTATAAATACATAATTTTCACACAAAATCTAACAATAAATATTAGGAAATATTATTCAATAACACACATATTATCTTCTACTACTCTACTAGATTTCCTCCTCAATAGGGTACCCAACTATATAGGGTTTGTGAGGGAGTCTAATTATCTATGAACTGAAAACAAACTTAAGAACATATGTCAACTCTTTTTCAAGAATAGGAAGAGGACCGAGTCTCAAAATAGAAAGTAATAAATATTGAAATAGGAGTATGGAAATCAAACAAGACCTCTATGCTCAACAAGTTTAACTATTTATAACAGATAGCATGTTCAACAAAATAACTTTGTTATAATTCACAATCCTATTAAGAATAGAATTCTTCTCCTGGTTGTCTTATTGAAAGATAAAATTAATGCTCGATGATTCAAGATCTAATCATTAAATGATCACCTCCATCTTCTTCTAAAAGTGGTCACACTATAGTAGGTTGAATCCTTTGCAAAAAATTGTAATCCTTATGCTATAGGTTGAGAAGCCCATTGTTGGGGGTTGACAAATATCTTGTTGGAGATGTTAGTCTTATTCCATAAGGCATTCTCATTGTTAATTTCCATAATTTAAACATAACATCCCACTACACTTCATAGACATTCATATATCATACATACACATATTAACACGACATGTTTTCATTCCAAATGCTTAAAACTACTTAAATTTATATGAAAGGTCTTCGTAATGTCTCAAATTTTAGCAGAAAGAAAAGATAAAAAGTATGCAACAAGAAACCAGCCAATTCTAAAACCCATCACTTCTCAAATATCTATTCCATGTTTAGGTATCTTATAAGGATATATATTCTTAAGTAAAAATTTAGTTTGATATGGGAAATGATATGGTATAACCTAGGGCTTTATGGTGTTACTAAATTTTTATCATTGTTTCTACTGGAATTGTTTTTGTAGCACATCCTTTTCTCTTAGAATAGTATGTTGAACTATTTTATTAAGCCTCATGTGACTATGCACCTTCCTAGCTCCTAAAACCCTTCTTTCTCTTATTTTTGGCTCTTTAGAAGTTTTGCTTCTATCACATCATCAATTTATACTATAGTGACCACTTTTTGTTGTAATTTCCCTCTTAGAATTAGAATCTTCACCAATATCTATCTTAGGGATCCTCACTAGGGATTATAAACCCTTATAATCCTCTTTATCATCTATATCCTCTTCTTGTGCTATCTTCTCCATATCAGTGTCACACATATCTATATATAATAAGATCTATGTACTATCATATCCTCTCTACAAAATATACTTTCTTTATGGGAATCAAATGCACCATTACAATAGATAAACCATTCTAAGTTTAGCAAGACATTGAATGAATCAAAAGTCTCTTTCATTTATTTATATGACCTTCAAGTCTACCTTTCTCTTTAACCTTGAAAAATTTACTTATATATTCACACTCATAAATGTCCCATCAATCAACCCAATATCATATAGTATCTCATGTAATATTAGTCTACCTAAAGCCTCCTAAATTTTATTGGGAATTATGCTTACATTAATGCCTAAATGTACCCATACCTTCTTCATCCATTTAATTTACACTATTAGTTCTATTAAAATAAGTTATTCTTCCATTTTTCTATGGTTTTAGTTTCTCTTCTTAACTTTTGTGTTGTATTAGCCTCTTTGTGTTTGTTTCGATATTTGGTAAATTGTCTCAATTTTCCTATGATATCTTTACTTTTGTAAAGTTAGCCAATTCCTTTGATAATAAATCTTTATTCTCTAAAAAAATATCTATTTGGTCATCTTCCCTCTATTTTTCTTCCCTAATGGTTCTCTTAACCTTGTCCATAATCAAATCATGTCCCCTTTTGCTAAGAAACTCCCCCCATCCTCTTATTTTGAATCTTCTATGACTAATTTATCTTTTGTGGTTTCTATTTCACCTCTTGTAACTATAACTACCTTATTTTTGTTTATATTTTCTATTGCTTCCTTTGCAATGACTATTTTTTTTTTTTCTAAATTATCCTCTAATCTCTCTAATTTTATCAAAAGGTTTTGTCCTTTCTCCTTGTATTTTTATACCTTTATTCTTTGGCACGTTCAAGAATTTAATGAATTTTCTTTAGGTATTCTCATAATTAATTTTCCCCACTTGATACATTTGACCTATATAGCTCTTCACTCTTAATGGTTGCTTGACCATTACTATAATATTGTGCTCCTCTTTAATAACTAAATGAATCATGGGTAGGATATTGACATGGTCCATAAATCTCCTTTGTCTCTTTCATATAATCATTAGCATGATGCCTTGTCTCACCACATTTATAACATGTTACCTCCTCTCTTCTTTGTTAAACTTGACCTCTACCTCTACAATGTCCTCCTTTAAATTCATTTGGTTAGTTTTTATTATCATTACAATCGTCCATATAGTTGGTAGAAGGTCTACCATATGGGATTTGAGGTGTTGTATTTTATAAATTATATTGATGGTATGTTGATTTCTCTATTTTGGTTGGTGATACTCAAAATATTATCTATGGAAGCTCCTTCTACCAGTCATCAAACCTCACCACCCCTTGTGTATGGGCTCGCTATCATATGGATTTGAGGTGTTGTATTTTGTATTATATTGATGGTATGTTGATTTCTCTATTTTGGTTAGCAATGCTCACAAGCTTATTCATGGAAGATCCTTCTACCAGTCATTGCCCCTCACCATCCCTTGTGTATGGGCTCATTATCTTTACATTTGTGATTACACTAGGGTTCATTTTCCTCTTCATCTCTTATTAGAATGATAATAAAAAGATATCATTTATTTGGTGGTCATCCTACTCTTTCCAAATGCCACAAAAAAAGAATATTTAACCTCATTGGAGGTTCCGCAAAGTCCACTCTTACTCTTGTATCCCTTTTATTTCCCTCCATGACTAGAAATTAATTTTTTATATTTATTTAACTTAAACAAAGGTACACCAAATTTTCTTTCATCTATTAGGCCTCATATCATGATGCTATTTTTTTTTGCTAAAATTTCTTGTTTAATCTTTAGTTGGTTGAATTCTAGTTTTATATTTTGTATTTAATGCTTTATTCTACTTCATTTCCCTCCTTGAAGATTGTTCTTTGATTTTGTAGGATAATTCCACCGCTTGTACATAAATATAAAAAATGATCTGATCTAAGAATATTTTGATTTCTCAATTCTTTGTTCCTTTGAGAGTGGTCCCTTAAGTTTTCTCACCGCTCCTTTGAATATTTGATCAAATTTTATTATGGTCTCTCCTTTCTTCATACTATTTCCATCATCATAATCATACTTGTTGAGGGGAATTCTATTGATTATAAATTGCTTAAGGATCCTTCATTTGATTTAGCCCATTATTTATCATCTAGTATGACTTTTTTCATATAAAAATTTAGGGCCTCATCCCCGAGGGTTCCCACAAAGTCGTATAGTTTTATTTGATTTTATCTCACTCTACTTCTCCAAGTGGATTCTAGGAAAAATATGTGCTCAAAACTTGTTTTGTATGTGTACTAAAAATTGGTAATTTGGTATTATTATTTCATTATTTTGGTGATATGCACCTATAATGTGTCATTATTCAGTGAGATTTCTCCTTTACTTACTTTTTTCCTTTATTTTTATCCTTAGTTATTTAGGCTCTTTATTTTTAAAACACTTGACCCTTCTACTACACTTTGTAGTTTCCTTTTCCTTGAGTAAATTTCTTAATTTGCTTCACCCCTAGGAACTTTGTCTTAAAGAACTCCTCTCCCAATGAATCTACACAAGATTAACAACTCCATTTTCCTAGTTCCTTCCTCTATTTGGAATAGTTTACAAGATATATCCTTAGTTGAAACCATTCTTGACTTAAACACCATGGGGTATGACTCTTGGTTTGGGGGGTTCATTTTTCTTGGTGACACTTCAATTTAGGAGATGGGATTTTTAAATTTTTTTATTTAGTTAATGATATTTTATTAAATAACTTAATATTCTCCCATCCTTCTCCAATTTACTCAATTGTGTCAATGAGTAATTTATTAGACATTTCATTGAATTCCTATTTCTTTGTATTATTCTCTCTTTCCCACAACTCCAACTTTTTTATCATCTTTTCATTTGTAATCCCACACTTTTACTTACCACACTATCCAAGTATTTTATGTTAAATTCCATAGGTTTTAATTATGTAATTGGGATTAATAAGCCCTTAAAACCATCATTAAAAATTATATTACTATTTGATAAATTTAATTCAGAGTGTGTATTTTGAGTAAAAAAAATTAAAAAAATGGAGCACCTTGCTTCTATGCCCCAAACATTGCAACTCCCAAGCCTTCCCTTCAACGACTCTTTAAATTCCTCGGTCTTTCATTTGGTCTATCAATTTAGTCAAAATTTCTTTTACTCTTTTAATATGGGTGATTATTTTCTTAGATGTGTCAATATAGTTGAGTTTTATCCTTATAGGGGCAAAGTCTCAACACTTTCCACTTTCTTGATATTCTCAACACTCCTAAAACTCATAAATCTCAAAATTCCTAGTAGTAGCCCTCGTAATGTACTCTACAAAAGATTACATAGCCTTCTTCATTCTCTTTCAATGACTTTCATGTATCTTCATGAATTTTTTGAATCTCCCCTCTTCCATTGTCCATTTACATTGCCATCTTGATCTTTTGGACAATTTATCTTGCATTCTTGTTGTCTCCTTTCTCCATGGGTGCTTCTAATTTGGAATTACAATAACAATTTTATTCATCCTAATGGATCAATCTAGAGTTATCTTTAGTGCTTGCATCTCTTGGGGATCCATTTTAGAATCCCTTCTTTCCATCCATTGTCCCTTAGGTGCATAACCCCTCTCACAAGATAACACCTAGTGTATGTTGTTAAAAAAATCAAAGATATTTTTTGTATCTATAATCCTTTATTATTGAAGCCTTTATTACACATTTTCTTTCCTTTGAGTTCTGCTTACTAATTTCACAACAACAAAACCAAAATTTTAACAAATGAGTAGTGCAAATTGAATTTCTATGCCTATGCTATTCTATGTTGTATTTATACCTTAATGTAAAGGATAAGAAAATGATTAGAACTCATGTGGTAGATTACATGGTAGTGTGACAGAGTATGTAATCAATAAATCAAAATATACAAATATACATATTCATCTCATATACATATCACATAACATAAACCATCATATATTATTCAGATTAACTTTTTGTATACAATAATCAATCTCTTAATAGATCTCCATTCCTTATACAATATGCTCTCCCTTGTCCTCTCACTTATACATCATATCTCTCTCTTTCTTACATGTAATTTCTTATAGTATTTGTTACTCTCAGTTTTCCCTATGTTACCTTGTGTTATCTTCTACATATCACAAATGTGTGGATATATGTGCATGATTGAGTATAGGGACATTTCCCTTTGCCTTGGAATGCCTATTTTTATGTGATGAAAGTTGAATAGTGTGTTGATTTTAGGTTGTGATGATTTTATCTTCTTATATCTTATTTTTAGTGTGTTCTCTTGCTACTAGTTTTTGGAACCATTGTGGGTTTTTACCATTGGGCTTCATTAGGCCACCCTTTTGGGTTTTCTACATAATGGGATTGGCATAGCTTTGTCCTTCCAACATGAAAAAAGACTTATTGAATGGTTTGGAGATGATTCTTACATGCATTGAGGAAAATAAAAAGGTTGGATGTTTATTGCATATTTCAAATAACTTGAGGTTCACCTCCAATATTTAGTGAGAATTACAAATAAAGGATCCATTGAAGGAAATACGAGTGTTTAGAGGCTATTTTTGATATATTAAAGGATTATTTCCTACATATTTTTTCCTTGGGCACTAGGCCTAAGAAGAGTCATCATATCTAGATAGAAAAAACATATGATTTATAATATTAGGCCACTAGAATAGTGGAATGGTTTAAATTCTAGCCCTAACACTACAAATACCTTAAATAGTTTTATCATCATATTTTTGTGTAGTTAATTTTTTTAACTACTAATTCAATAACTAAATAACATTATTATGCATTACTTTTCCCCTAGTTGGCTAGAATAATTACTTTTTTTGTCATGCCATAAGTGGGAATTATTTGTATTTTTGGTGATCATTGGTTTAACATAGGACATTGAACCTACTTCCACTTTCATGAATAAAAAACATTGCACACATCCAAAAATACTTTATAAAAATAGTCAAACTAGACCTATTATCTTCCAAATCCCTTTTGATGCTATGTTCCTCAAATTTAATAAAAATATACAATTATAATTATTCCTAAATAATTGTAGGGATAGACAACTCAAGAGGCTTGACGGGTTGTAGAATGAGCTAGTTTCCTATTGTTGTTTCATACTTTTTATCATTACTTTCTGATAAACTCTAAGACATTACCAAGACCTTTTATATACTTTTAAGTAGTTTTAAGCATTTGGACTAGAAACATGTAATGTTAATATGTGTATGTATGATTGTATGAATGTCCATGAATTTTAGTAGGATTTTATGTTTAAATTATGGTTGTTAATAATGAGAATGCCTTAGGAAATAATATTAATATTTGCAACAAGCTATCTGTTAACCGCAACAATGGGCTTCTCAACCCATAGCATAAGGATAACAGTTTTTTGCAAAGGAGTCAACCTAATGCAATGAGACCACTTTTAAAGGAAGATGGAGGTGATCATTTACTAATTAGATCATGAGTCATCGAGTATTACTCTTATCTATCAATAAGACAATCGAGAGAAGAAGTCTATTCTCAACATGACTGTGAATTATGATAGAGTTGTTCTACTTAGCACATTTTTTGTTATAAATAGTTAAGTTTGTTGGGAATAAAGTCCTTATTTGATTTCCATACTCCTATTTCAATAGTTATTATTTTATATTTTAAGACCTATTCCTCTTCCTATTCTTGAGGAAGAGTTGACATGTGTTCTTTAGTTTGTTTTCAATTCATGAATAATTGGACTCCCTTGTAGACCCTATATAGTGGGATCCCCTATCAAGGAGGATATCTAGTAGTAGCAGAATAGTAGAAGATCATATGTGTGTTACTAAATAATATTTCCAAAAGATTTCCTGTTAGATTTTGTGTAACAATTATTTGTTTAGAATGCAAAAAAGGAGAAATGAATTGATAAGTGTTTTGTTGAGTGAGTGATTGACAAGATCCTATGGAAGCAACAACTCAAGCAAGGGACACTTGAGGTACTTCTGAACCACTTCAATTTAAATTGTTAGATTAGATGATACATTGTGAATTTAATTGATAGTTTCCAGTTTATGTAATTATGAATGGATGTGTTATAATTCATGAATGAGAATCTGTAGATTGATATTTTATTTCATCCTTCTAAGGCTAACTAAGTTAGGACATACTACAATATAATGATTAATGGCTATAGTCTTAAGCATTAGGTACCCATAGCACAAGGTAGTTATTTGTATTCCTTTACTCTATTTTGAGAAGTAGCAGTTTATTCTTATTTAAAGCTTTTACTATATTTGCATGTGTTTATTTTCCTATACTCACTCGATGTAGGATTTTTAGAATCTATGAATGAATATGCATTGCCACCACTATATGAAGTTTTACAAGTCCCTGGTTGATGATTTAAGGCAATCCTCTTGTGAATGATGAACTACTTAGTCTAGAGATCCTCAAGTCTATTGAGTCGTTTGCATAACCATTAGCACCAAGTTAATTAGGCATTAGAGGAAGCTCCGCAAGGCCCAAATGAAATCTTATAAATATCAATCAAATTTCTTTTTAATTTTCTAAAATAGCTTCTAGTTTGGTTATTTCATTTACACCCTTACTTTTATTTATAATTCTATCTTCACATCTTCATAATGGGTATAAATAAACATAAATCCTAATAATGTTCATGATTATTGCCTTTGTTACCTAATTTTATTTTCACCATATTTTTCATATTTAAATGGTCATTAAATATATTTTATTGACCTAATGGTTATTGCAAGGTTATATTATTGGGGCATTTATTAAGCGTGTATATGAAGGAAACTAATTTAACCAATGGAATTTTCTTCTTGGGTACCAAAAACCAATTGAAATTTATTAGGGAGCTAGATTTATAATATTTGTAGGTTAAGAAGAACCAATACCTTTAGATTCCTTGCAACTTGAAATGTGGCATAGGGTGGATCCTAATAAGATTTTTCATCAACTTGTGTGTGCCCATGTGGATGTTTCTCATTTGTCAATATTTTAAAAGTGGTATAATAGATTGGTTATGTTGGTTTCTTTTTAAAATCCAACTAGATCTAGTAGGTAGCCTATGGACTTGCCTTTTCCAATAATCAGTAGCCTACAAGGGGTTGGCCAACGAACGAGAGAAAGCACTTTAGCTTTCCTCCTGCACTTTGGGCTCTGCAAAACCCGAGAGGGTAATCCCACTGTGTACTTATAACATTAATTCATAATACCTCCATGTACAGTGTAAATTCAATAGATACATTCTCAAATCAGGACTTGGAGCACAACGACCTGCAATAATCTGGCAAATTTTTCACATCCAATGACTCAAAGCAGAGAATGGGAAAATTAGTGGATAAGTTCAACAACCATCATCATTATAAGTGAAATTTGATTGTAAATGAGTTTTTCTTTGACATAATTTAATTGGATAGGTACACAAAATTCCAAATGATGCATAGAACAGTGCCTTATCAAAGGGTGATGGGGTCAAAATTGCAAATAACATTAAAACACTAATTATAGCATAAGCATCAATATACCGTTATGAATTTACATTACATATTCATAACTCAAAAGATCAGAATAGATAATTCTTAGAAATCCTATGTCACAATACATGAATCAATGATCGCACTAAAGCATTTAGTCAATTCCTTGAATTGAATCATATAATGCAAACACACATCTAATTGCAACAATCAGAGACCAATGAAATAATCCTTAATTAATTCATTGTTAATTCATATATCACTTCGGAGGAGAAAATACTCTTTGAGTTTTCCATTAATTGATGTCAAAATGCTACAACTATTGCAGAAAATTTAAGCTACTTGTAAAGATGAACTCACAATCCTAGACTCAGCTATCAATTCTATATTACTTGCATATCTCCTGGTAGTGTTCACGAAAAGGTACCTGAACCCAACAATATTTCAAAGACCCCTGCACAATAGCCTTGAATTCCCTTTTATAGGATTAAGGGAGCAAAACAAGCTTTGGGCTATTGGCGTACCAAATTACATTTCATGTTGCATCTTTCAATATTTCATTTCATTTCAACCCCTTGGCAGTTATATTTGCACTTTTACAAAATGGGGGGAAAGAACCAAACACAATCATTTGGATGGGCACATAATAATTTCTCACATGTTGTTTAAAGAGTCCATGTCATTACATTATCCAAAAAACAAACCGAATTGAAATGAAAGAGTAGAGAGCATATTCAAGAAAGCTTGATTAGACCCTCATGTGTATATTCTACAAAGAGGATATAGATTTCTTTATGAAAAGTTTGTTTCAAAGGCTAGACCTGTATTATACTATACCATGTTCTATATCCACTTTACCACTCCCTTGGTGGTTTACTCAACACACTTATCTAACCAATCCTTGTACTGTTCCTTAGCAGGCCAATTGTCACCTACAACTTATGTACTTTGACAATATAAGCATTATACCTTACATCTAACATGACCCGGGCCTCCTTCACAAAGGTGTCCATTCCTATGTCAATTTTGATAAGATTATCAATTAAATCATTTAATGTTGATAAATCCATCTTACCCTCAACATAAGTAATCTCAGGACACTTAGTTGTCGGATGCTTGAACAAAGCTTTCCATGAGTCATAATCATTTAACTTCCCTTCCTCATTGAGAACCTTAGGCATGCCATGTTCCTCCATGTCCCTAAAATCCTTCACTTTTCCTTGCAATAATCCCTCAATTCTTTCATGGAAGCCTGTAATTTCCCCAACAACTTCAATTCTTTTGATTGATTCATGGAGTTTCTTTGGGACTTCAGGATCTCCCTTTGCATTTACTTGAATTTCTTTCAAGCTACTCAACCTGCTGCTCCACTTGTTCTAGGTGTTCATGAAAACCTCTTGGGTATTTTGAAACTTCTCATAGGATTCGTGGACACCCTTATATGTCAACCATGTAGTTTTTGTCTTTAGAGCAATATTATGCCATCTATAACTGAGGAGACCCTTGGCCATGTCTTTGGAAGTGTTGATCATGCCTTCTTGGAGCTTATCATTCTCAACCTTGGTTGTCTAGAGCTCCTTCTTTAAAGAACTGATTCTCAATTTCAAAGTGTCATTATCATGAAGTGAAGTATTAGATGGAGAGGCTGGGAGGGCCTTCTAGCTAGCCTTAGCAAGAGTAACTCTTGCTTTTTTATACTCCTTGACCAACTTGTTATGATTCTCTAATAATTTTGAGTACTTAGCTTGACTAATCTTTGCAGTATCAACACTTAGAATGGCCAAATGCATTGTCAACCTTGTAGCTTGTGGGGGTGTCATTTCTAAAGCTCTTCCAATGATCACATCACCCGAGAGGCTAGTCATTGTTCTGCTAAGTACACATCTCCTTGAGTCTGGAGTTAGAGACTAGATAGCCAATGAAAGTAAACTGGGACTAAAACCTGAACCAAAAGTCTTTTCATTCAAACGTCTCTTCAGACACCGAAGCACTTGGGTCACTTCTAATTGCATCCAAGGCAATTATAGAGGATAAACTCCAACCAGGCATAACCAACATCCCACTATCATTAACTAAACTCTTGGCCTCCACCAGATTCATCTGGGAAATCCCTTGAGCAATTTCTTCTTCAATATGCCTTTTCACCTCCTCCTGCTGAGAAGGATCGACTAGCTCCACTACTCTTAACTCAGTAACAAATTCCTTGAATTCCTTTGAAGCCACAAAAGAGTAATCTTCCAGGAATTTAGCATAGGCTAAAAGCCTTGCACCATTATCTCGGCTCTCATCATACTCCCAAGGAACAAGCCTATCATCTAGACCAAAAGGTTCCATTGTATCCCCAACATTAGGGTAAGAAAATTCTTGTTCCACTCTATTCTCAATGGGATCTGACTCAGTGGAAGGTTGGTGTGTGTCAGCTTAAACATCCTATGTCTTACCAACATCTTCAGGGGGTAATTCAGTGGTAGGGGTGCCTTCAACATCTAACGACTATTGTTGAACCTCTGGTGCTACCAACTCCATTGACTAGCCACTAGTCTTCATCAAGTACTCATGTAAGGCAGCCTAGGCTAAATCCTCTGCTTGTTGTACCTTCTCAAAGAAAGTGCCATCGCTGAAATCACTGAGGAGTATTCCCATTTTGGTGAATTTATCATCAATGTGTTTATACAGGCTTTCATAAAAGGAATTCTTCATTCGAGCTCTTTGCTCTATGTCAACAATTCTCATCCACACTGCTCCCCTATCCTAAGCAGCAGTTGTTGTCAACAAGTTTCTTACCACATCTTCCTTGAAAAGAAACTGGTGAGACCCATACCCTAATATTCCTCGTTTAATCTTCTCCCTGCCAATGACTCCTTCAGGGTCAAACTTCCTAATAGGGGCTACATCCATCCTCAAGTTATTTACCATTATACCAAAAACCTCATAGGACTCTTTAGCAGTGACAATAAAATGATCAAAATAAAAGGTACTAGCAATGATTGAGGCCTTCCTAGAAACCCTAAAGTTCTCAGCATCACTATTATCCATTTGCCACATGATCTCCATAAATGTCAACCTATTAGGTACATATATAGAGAGTAGATGTGGGGCCACACCAGTTCCATAGCATCTGATAACAGTTCATTTTTTGTAAAAATACCAGTCTCCCCAATTACATTCATAATTGGGATCATCTCCATATTCTTTTGGCCTTAACAAAGCTCTAATTGTTTTAGAATTTATTTCACTGGCGCCACCCTCATTTGCACCAAGATAGTATGCTTTATTGTACTACATAACCGAGTGTAATATGAGGTGGAGCAATGAAAATCCCATATGTAATTCCACATCTGCATAGGTAATTTATGGTTATTGTTATCCACTCACCTCAATTGAAAATACCTACTGGAAACCTCCCTTCCTTGATATAGGATCATGTGCATCAGCACAAAATAATGCCTGAAATTCCATGGGGTTCTTCTCTCTTTCAACCTCATTAAATCATAGTGCAATTGCTCAGCAATGCGGTGAGCATAATCGAACCACCTATGTTGATACATGTGTTGGATATCCATGATCATAACCAACATAGTCGATGATATCCTTCCATCACACTTAATCCCAAGCAACTGACACAACATATAGTATGTGTTAGAATCCAAGATCACCTGCATGCAATAACACCATGTTAGAATCCAAGATCACCTGCATGCAATAACCTGTTACATGCAAAAGACATTCAGAACAAAACAAGATCTGTAAACCTCAAAGTGTAAAATGCATTATGAGAATCTCCGTTATTACAAAGAGATCAATCCTTATGAAGGAGATCAAGAAACCCTAAAAGGGAAACCCTAAATGAAACCCTAGTGTGCACACTTAATAATTAATCAATTATTAATGTGCCTAAGTTTAGCTTAAGTAACTAGAGGAATAAGTGACTTAATTAATTAGCTAGTATGATGTAATTAATTAAGCGTAATAAATTATTACTCTAACACCCCCCCTTAAGATGAACTTAGGAAGAAGCTAAAACACTAGAAGAAGATGCATGCAAGAAAAGATGGGTCCCGGCAACTAGGCCTGATTAGGTACCCATTTACAAATGCAAGAAAGAGGTAGAGGAGGAAAACCCAGTGGGACAAAACCCCCCTACAATGATATGACATGCTGCAAAGAAGCACTGGAAGAACACTGTAGAGTAACACTAGAACCGCAATCTGGCAAGCAAGGAAAGATACTTTTGTCTACAAGAAACCATATCGGAATCATAATGATGCAACAACAGACCCGATGCCACGGAACACTAGAAAACTCCAAACGGGAAAACAACGCTGGAATCTATGAAGCAACAGTCGATTATTAAATGAAGTATCACTGAAAATGAAGTGCAAAGATGCAAGAGGCACTCTCCCAACTGTCAAAATATCCAAGTAATCTCCAAAACAGCCATCGGGTCAAATCTGGAATAATGAAAAACTTGGGACAGATACAGAAAAAAGTGCATGGACAGCAACATAGAGCTCCTCAATACCTTTCCAACGCCGCAAAGATAGCGAAAATCAGAGATTGTGGCAAAAAGTTATGAGCTCGGAAGCATAAAAAGTACATCTGACTTCAACCAGAAATAAATGCAGTAAAATAGGAAAATAATGTAAAATAAATAGCACCACAGGATAGTGCTCGGAACCAGCTTTCCGGCGATATCTTGTTTGCCCGATTTTGATACCGTATGCCCAAGTTATACAAAAAAGAAAAAAACTGCTTCTTTAGAGAAAACTAGGGTTAAGAGGGGCAAGGAGGGGCCGTACGGATGTTGACGTCATGCTGATGTCAGCGGTTCACGGGCATAAATTTAATGGCCTACAGGCCGTCGCAGCAAAAAAACACTCCCTGCAGAAAAATTTTCGGCCCCTGGTCGCCATATGATCGTGGGCGGGGGCTGCAGTGGGCTGAAGTTGGGCGGGGGCCGGGCGCGGAGCTCCCGGTCCCCCATGTGACCCTGGCTGCAGGGCAGGAGCCCTCAAGGGCTGGCGGGCGGTCGACGGAGTTGGGTGGCGGAGCCACCGGCGGGGGTGGCTGCTGGGTGGCCGCTCGGTGGCGAATCCGCTTATAACTGGGAGCGCCAGTCCGATTCCCAAAAACTTCATTTTTAAAAGTTTTTTTCGAAGTTTGTGCCTCGTGAAGCGTGCCGAGGAGGCCGTACGACCTCTCTGGCAAAATTTTTTTGCCTCAAAAACCAACTGCTCGAAAATGGACGATTTGACAGGTGTTTCTAAGGTTTTAGGGCGCTGCGAACACGATGGCGACGTCCGTTTGAGCCGATAGTGTCCTGAAAATTTGGCTACCCCAAGATCTTGCAAAAAAAGATGCCTGTGGAAACCCTTGCACTTGAAACTCACTGAGAAGCCATATCTTCAGATCACAAATAGGCAACGGCAGGTCTGGAGCTCTGATACCATGTTAGAATCCAAGATCACCTGCATGCAATAACCTGTTACATGCAAAAGACATTCAGAACAAAACAAGATCTGTAAACCTCAAAGTGTAAAATGCATTATGAGAATCTTCGTTATTACAAAGAGATCAATCCTTATGAAGGAGATCAAGAAACACTAAAAGGGAAACCCTAAATGAAACCCTAGTGTGCACACTTAATAATTAATCAATTATTAATGTGCCTAAGTTTAGCTTAAGCAACTAGAGGAATAAGTGACTTAATTAATTAACCAGTATGATGTAATTAATTAAGCGTAATAAATTATTACTCTAACAGTATGTGTATTTGAAATAGTCAATAAATTCTTCACAACCGAAGGGCTCAACCTCTTTGAGTGAAAATGTGGAATCCTTCTCTAATCTGCACTTGGTAAATCCACTTTTTTTGTACCCAACCCTATGTGCATTGTAATTCTTCTGCAAGTTCTCCATGCTAATTTTCTCAATAGCATTAGGGTTCATGTCGAAGACCTCTATGACTTTGCTTCTCTTTATTTCCAAGAGGGTTTTCCAGACATGTTAGTAATAACCCTGTTGACATCATCATATCTGTCAGTGAGCTGGAACATTAAATCCACCTCCACAAAGACGTTCGGGATAACTAGTTTTCCCAAGTCATACCCCCAAACATTTCAGCTAGGGTGAGGAGCATCCCTCCTTGTAAATGCATTCATGAACAACTCCCAACCCGACTTCAGCACAACAATGTCACCAATCTCTACCGTGAGGTCTTTAAAATTAGAGGTTAACACCCCATCCCCTGTGGCCTTTCTGTCACTCGCTTTGACATCTGGAGGTTGAAATTTGTCCATAAAATGGACATAATTCTTTGATTTCCCCTTCTTCCTTTAAGGGCCTTCAAACTCTTGTGTTTTTTCATGAGAGGCTTGTTGCCTCTTTCTTTTCGACATGGGCCTAGAGGTGGAGGGCTCCCCTAGTTGGCTCATTCTTTCCTCAAACTAGGGTTTCCTCCTCAATTAAAATTCGAGGCAGGTGCTGAATTTCTGGTATAAAAATCGTGATTGCAATTACAGAGCACTACTTAACTTGTCAATATTACCCTACCCCAGGATATATCCCAATTTTTCACAATACAAAAAAAACCCTATTTTAAACCCAACATATGACTATAGGCACACAAAACACAGAGACTATTCAACAAGAGAAAAATATTTTCAGCGCTTGATAGGGACTTACCCAGGAAATGACCTCTGTAAATTTATTTTGCTTGGGTCTTCACCTTATCTTTGCTTCGTTTAGCTCCTCATAAGCAAGGTAGAGAATGAAAATTAAATCTTCATTCACTTATTTGGTTCAGTAGAAGCACCATTAATGGCACAAGGCAGCTCGTGTGAGCAAAAATACCCACTCTGTGAGTTGCTCATTCTTGTTTGAATACACACCATTGATCTATGGGCTGGAAAACTTAATTGTGTGGTTCGCGTGTACTCACCACCTCATAGTGTCCTTTTGGCGATATGATACGTACTAAGCGACGGGCGAGGCAGATAATATGTGTCACCTTTATAGGTATGGCATCGGGCGTCACTGCTTCTGAGTCCATTTTAGAACTTCAACTAGCAATAGTTGGGAGGCCAGCGATGAGATAGAAGTCGTCGATCTATAATAGAGAGATTTTGGCCATTGATCTTACTTGTATCGATCATCACTTGATAACCCACATATGGCCAAGGTAAACCGGCAAAGCACTACATCTCAATGATGGGACATGACTTTCACATCGGTGGTCGTGGGTTCAACTTTATCCTGCACAAAACAACTAGCGATAGTTAAAAGGGGAGCGATGGGTCAAAATGTTGACTGCGTCGCTCATCAAACGTTACTTCCTCATGGACGTAAATGGACAGGCGAAGGCATATAGGCAACCGATGCAAAAGAGACCAAGGGGGGATTGCTCATCGCGGGTTTGACATGGGAATTTGAAAATGAACAAGTGATGAGTGATGAGAAAACATAAAGCTCAACTTAGAGAAACTTACAACACGTGCGCCAAAGGTTGTTTTAGAAGGACTACCTAGTCACGACGAGTGGGATAAAGAAGGGGTCGGTAAGACCATGGGACTCAAGGCCATGAGGGATTAATAAAAAGATCGGGAACCGACATGACCAGTCAACTCAAAAATAGAAACTCGGTGCCCGAATGAGGGTGTGGACATGAAGAATTTTGCAAAACCAAAACCCTAAGGCAACGATAATCAGGGTTTAACCTTACTAATTCAATGGAACCAAGAAAATTTGAAGGGTTCCACTAGATTACATGAAAAATTATTGTTACTATTTAGATATATGTGCCTAGTTGGTGTGTCCCTTCACAATATCTTCATATATCTCACACCCACATGGCTACCTTAGATTATTCTTGGAGTATTTGTTAGATATATTTTCTCCCTTATCTATGAAAATATTTTTGTGGCCCAACAAAAGACTTCCTAGATGTCAAGTGATCATTATCCTCCACACATTGAGTGATAGGTTTTGGGTTTAATACAAAATCTTGAAGTCTCAAGATAACCATTTATTTGTCACTTAATTTCTTATGAACTTAACACATGGAAATATATGTAGTAATTCAACAAATCTCTACTCTTCATGGATCTATTTTTATTATCTATTTGCTTGATAAATGTCCCTAATTATTGGATTCACTAAAGTTTTCAAATGAGATAGGATCTTGTCATTTCCTTATTACCCATGAAATGACTACAAAGAAAAAATGGTGAATATTTTTCAAGACTCATATGTTATATTTTATACTCACTAAAATTTCCATATCCAAAGAGGAGGTCTCCATGTATCTAATGGGATTTTAATTTTTAGAGATGATAAATGTTGGGAATAGGATGCCATTTAATTGCATTCTAAACATATTTCATGTATCTCCTAAGTCCTTAGAATGTGTTGCACAACATTAGGATTAAGAAGAGATTAATTTGGAATGAAATAAACATTTAATTTGACATTTGTAGTTATTCCTAAATAATAGGAGCATGTGGGGATGCCTTGGGAGAGCTCCTAAAAAATAGGAGCAGATGGGCACCTTATGTTTCAGTTATCTTTAGTTGCATGTTAGTTAACTTCAGTGGCTTGAGTTGCATGGACAAATAACAGGTGGATACATTCAATTAACAGATGGAGTATCACTCATGCATATTGTTTTGCATGAATCGGTGACAAATGTGTTTTAGTTAACAAAGATTAATTTGGGCCCACCTTGGGCGTCCAAGTTGGCATCTTTGAGTTATAAATATTGCATGGAAAATATATTTTCAATTATTAGTTAAGTGGGACCCAGTTTGGGTGCCTACTTTGAGGATGAGCTTGAATGAGATATTTTTGACAACTACGAGGTTAACACTTCAGTGTTGGGCGCCAAATTTGAGGGAGACTCTTGTTTGACTTGTGCATGCATATGAGAACTCAAATTGGCAACCCTAGGCATGGATTTTCTCAAGAGGATTTGTGATTATATATTTGATAACTCTTATGAGTTTGTAAGCAAGAATATTGTCTATTATTGCAACAATTATATGAGAGTTTTGTGAGAAAATATTGAAGGTTGTGAAGAAGATTTGTTGAAGAACAAAGGAAGCATATCAAGGAGAATTGAATCAGTGTTATTTTAATCTTAATCAAAGTTTAAATAATACAGCAAGACCAATTCTAGTGGAGTTTTTTCCCGAAAGGGTTTCTCCACGTACATGATGTTTCCTTTCTATTATGTCTTATATTTCTTCTACAATATTTTTTCTACTTTCTACAACATTAAAATTTATCTAATTCAAGATTAATCATACGCAAGAGATTGTGACAAAGAATACTAAAATTGAATCTACAGTTACACAGGATTTACAAATTTTAAGCTACATTTTTACTACAGTTTTACCTTCATTTTCAACAATAAATTATTATAAGGGGATGACTATCATCTTTACTCAAATTTATTATTTTTTATGGTCTCTAAAATTTGGTAAAGAGGTAGGTCATGTCCTCATTGACTTCTTCTCAATCATTGGTATTTGACCAAGCATAATATTTCATAGAAAGGATATGAGGTTGAGAAAACATTGAGTATATAATTTGTGAGACTCAAGAGGAGATTGATGTTATCTTCTTCTATGTTTACAAGACCTCAAATTTTTATGTTTAAATAAAGGAGAAAGTTTAAAATATAGAAACATGTTAGTTCATGTTGAGGCAAACTAATTCATGATGAAGGATAATTTAAGTTTTGTAGAGGATGATATGACCACCTTGAGTTTCATAGGTGAGGCCTTGAAGGACTAAGGGGAGCTCAAAATTATAGTTTTTTCCATGTCTAGTTAATGCATCAATATTTTTTGAATTTGTGTAGTCAATTGGGAGTAAAACACTTGACCCTTGGGCTTAAGAGATAATTGATTCATGTTCATTGGCCAAGGGTTTAGTTTAGGTGTAGACACTTAAAAATATCTTGAATGATATTACACACTCGAATCTGATATACTAACATCATTTCATCTTGAAACCCATCCTCTTTTCACTTAATTGATTAAATTAGCCTAACTATTTAATTAATAGCCTAGCTATTGAGTAGGACCCATCATTGTTGAAACCGCATTCTAGGTGCTAGACCTTGATCTCCCCTACAAAATCTTTCTTGGTCAACCATGGATTCATGCCCTAAAAGTTGTAGCTTCAACCTATCACCAATGTGTAAAGTTTCCTTTTCAGGACAAAGAAGTTACCATTTGTGGAGATCCTAAACCTTTTTACTATTGCAAAAACCTTGAGGCCAAGTTCTATGAAATCCCCCAGATACCAAAGAATGATGAAGGCCCCACACCCTCTACCTCATTTTTTGAACCATCTACCATTGCATCTACTTCAAAAACCAAAGCACCCATTGTGCAAAACATACCCGATATCAAAGCAGTGATCTAGGATGATGGTTGTGGAGATTATAAACTACAAAAGAACACTTTTTCTGTTGGGAGAGCTACCTATTTCCCCCAAATCTCATGGGAAACCCACGCCTATCAACAAAGTGGATGAAATGTTGAAGCTTGCATCTATCACCTTCACCAAATGGGGGGATTTGAACAAAGAGGATGTCAATGAGGAATATGTCTATAAACTGCTCTATCAAGATGACCGACTTGTGCTCGTTCTTCCCATCGAAGATGACAATAAAGTCTTACAGCTAATGCAAAGATGGGGATACAAAAAGAATTAGAAACTGGGACAAAATGATAATGGTTTTCTAGAACCCTTCATTCTTGAGAAACATCCAAAGAATCTTGGATTACGTTGTACTACTGGTAAGGTTACCATTCTTGGCAAAGGTACTTCTGCTAAATGTGTTGAGGCTTCCTCTTGGTTACCAACATCGTGTGATACCACCCTAGATGACTCCCCCCTCGATGTTGTTGACCTATTTGATAATAACTCTCTCTTCATGATATCCACAACATCTTTCACCCCAAACGATCAAACCACTGAAATAAGCCTAGTATACCCACAACTCATTGACTAGGAGAAATGAGGACCACCAATTCTAGATTTATTCAAAAATGATGAAGTAATATAAGAATTCATGGGACTCCATGGTAAATTACCATGGGCAGATCACAAAGCTAGTCTTGATATAGATCTAGAAACAGGGGCATATAAGGGCATACTAAGGGGAAATGATTGAATCCTTCAGTCATAAAATTGATGACATGAAAATAACATGCCAATCTTTGAGTGAAAACCACATTAAGGCACTCTTTGATCCTAAAATAGTAAAAAGAAAGGACACATCTGATGGTGAAAACCTCTCTGAGGTGCCCAAGGATGAGGGATTTAATCTCCCCCTTAGCGCAATACATCCAAAAAAGCCAGCAGTGTTAGCAGAGAAGGCTACTCCAATCAATGTGGGAATAGAAGAAGCATCCAAAATAAATTTTTATGTCGAATCCTTTTTGGATGAAGAGTAGAAAAACCTAGCAGTGTTCTCGAAAGATCGAAGATCCAACTTTGCATGGTCATACATAGATATGTAGGGCTTGATCCAAAAGTGGTTGTGCATCATTTAGCAATCTATCCTAAGGCCAAACTAGTGAAGCAAAAATTGAGAAAAATGCACCCTCAAATAGAACTCTTGGTGAAACTTGAGTTAAAAAAGCTTCTTGACGTCGGATTTATCCAGCTAATTGATTATCTTGAGTGGGTTTCAAACTTGGTACCAATCTCCAAACCCAGTGGGGGCATCATAATATGCACATATTTCAGAGACTTAAATAAAGCAATCCCAAAGGATTATTTCCCTCTTCCTAAAATCAACATCATTGTGGAATTAATAGTTGGACATGAAATGCTACCACTCATGGATGGTTTTTTAGGCTATAATCAAATCATGATCGCTAAGGAGGATCAACACAAAAATGCATTCACTTGTCCATGGGGGACATAATATTGGAACATGATGCCATTTGGGTTGAAAAATGTAGGGGAAACCTATCAAAGAGAAATGACCCTCATATTTCATGATATGATCCATAAAACAATCAAAGACTATGTGGATGATATTTTGGCCAAATCAAAGAAAAGGAGTGAGCACATATAAGTCTTGGGACCCATCTTCGACAGGCTCAAAGAATATAAGGTACGGCTGAACCCAAAAAAGTGTGTCTTTGGGGTTACATCAGGGAAGCTTCTTGGCTACATTGTGTCACAAAGAGGGATAGAGATAGATCCAGAAAAATTAAAAGCCATCCTAGACATGGAACCGCTGCAAACATTGAAGTAGATGAGAGGGTTACAAGGAAGGTTGCAGTCCATTAGAAGGTTCATAGCACAATTATTAGATAAAATTCACCCTTTCTCACATCTTCTCCATAAAGGGATAACTTATAAATGGGATGAGAAATATGATAAGGCCTTCTAGAAAATTAAGGATTACCTATTGAAACCTCCAGTGCTCATGTCATTGATACCAAACAAGCCATTGATCTTATATATCTTAACATCAGTAGCACCAAGTGCTCTTTTAGCCCAACATGATGAAAATGGAAAAGAAAGAGCCATCTATTACATCAGCAGGACCTTGGTAGGCTATGAAATGAATTACTCATCCATTGAGAAAGCATGCTTAGCGATGGATTTTGCTTCACAAAATTTTAGACGTTACATTTGTCACACCAAATCAACTTATTGCAAAGATTAACACATTGAAATATTTGTTATCCAAAGCAACTCTCATGGGGTGAATGGCCAAATGGGTAATGATCTTGATTGAATTTGACATAGAATACATGGAGCACAAGACAATCAAAGGACAAGTAATCATAGACCAACTAGAAAAAGCACATATCTATGTAGAGAATCCTTTGATATTTGAATTTCTTGATTAATCAGTGTTCCTTTTCAATACAATAGATAAGTGGAAAATGTACTTTCATGGATCATTCATCCAACATGGATCAGGGGCGGGTATTCTCTTTATCACCCCTCAAGGTGACTACATTCCAAAGTCATATCGACTATCATTTCCATGTACCAATAATATTTCCAAGTAAGAAGCTCTAATAACAGGTCTAAGGATAACAGTTTAATGGAAAATACAAGAGTTAAAGGTCTATGGGGATTCACAACTGATTGTCAATCAATTCAATGATGACTACCAAACTAAGGATGATAAAATCACTCCCTATAAGAATATGGTAGAAAGTCTCAAGGACTTTTTCATTAACATAACTTTTGAGCAGATACCACACATGAACATCCGAGTAGTAGATTCCATGGCAACAATTGGATCATTGTTAGATATGTTGCACAACGTCCTTCGATGTGAATTTTTGGTAGAACAACTTCTCATGTCAGATTTTGAAATTCCATTATATGAATTCGCATGTGTGATCATTGGTCTTGGTTCCCCATGAAATCATGATATATTCACCTACCTTATCAGAGGAACCCTCCCAGTTGATATTACCTCCAATCTTACAAAGACCTTTATTAAGAAGGCATCTTGATTCATGATCCTAGGTGATACCCTTTACCGAAGAGGCATCAAGGGGACATTACTACGATGTCTCAACCAAGAGGAAGCCTTGAACGCCTTAATAGAATTACATGATGGCATATGTGGTTCCCATTCTAGTGGCATAAATTTAGCTAAGAAATTGTTGAGGATAGGGTATTACTGGCCAACCATGGAAAGAGAAGCCCATCAATATGTGCAGAAGTGTGTCCAGTGTCAACAACATGGAGATCTTATTCATGCTCCAGCTCAAGAGTTACAACCAATGGTCACGCCTTGGCCTTTCTCATAGTGGGGGCTTGACCTCATAGCAAAGATTACTCCCACCTCATCTAATGGCCATAAGTTCATCATAATGGCCATTGAGTACTTTACCAAGTGGGTCGAAGCCATACCTATGACCTACATAATGGGGAATCAAATTGCCAAATTTATTCTGAATTACCTCATCTACCGTTATGGTGTTCTACAAGCCCTTATTTTTTATAACGAAACACTCTTCAAGAATCAAGATACAAAAGATCTATGCCAACAATTTAACATCCAACATTGATTATCTACCCCATATTACCCCCAAGGTAACAGTCAAGCTGTGGCTACAAACAAGACCATTATGAAAATCCTAAAGAAAATGGTTAATGAAGCTAGTCGTGATTAGCATCTGCAGTTAAATCCCACCTTATGGGCCTATCGAACTAGTATCCACACACCTATAGGTGCAACCAATTTCTCCTTGGTCTATAGATTAGAATTCATCCTACCTATTAAGGTCAAACTTCCCTCACTACGAGTGTCACTGCAAAATTTGATCACCGATGAAGAATACATAGTATCTCAGCTAAATGAGTTATAATTCCTGGATGAGTGTTGTCTCGATGCCCTTAATCATTTGAAAGCATACCAGAACTGACTAAAACAAAGCTATAACAAGAAGATCAAGAGTTGGTATTTCTAGGTAGGGGATCTTGTTCTCAAACAAAATTAAAAAAATATTCCAGACCAGGACAGTAAAGAAAAGTTTGAGTCTAACTGGTTAGGCCCATTTTTTGTCACAATAAGCTATGGATCAAGAGCATATCAATTATCAACACCTAAAGGTGAACCCTTGTAGGAACCAATCAACAATTTGCATCTTAAAAAGTTTTTTGCCTAGGCTTGAAGGGTGTAAAATCTGAAAATACAAACAAAACAATTAAAAAAATGATCAAAAATCCAAAAAAGAAAAGAAAAATGAAAGCCCCAAAACATTTGAAAATTGAGAACACCAAAACATTTGAAAAACTTGAAAAAACCCTAAATAACCTCAAAATAATTGAAAACCAAAACATTCACATGAACTTTCAAAAAGACCAAAAACAGCCTCAAAACATTTTCAAAACACCAAAAACATTGAAATATTCTAGAAAAATCCAAAAGTATCCATCCCACTTCACTTTCACCCACAATAAACTTTCATGCATAATAAATCAATCGTCATATTCAACCTTTGGCAAAACAAATAGAAAACAAGTGTCGCAAGTTATAAAATGAAGACATAAGTGTCAAAATCTAAAGTCTAGATCATAGGTAAACGAGTTAGTAGAGTTTGTATCAATGAATTATCGCAAATCAATCTTCATCAAAACACCTGATCAAAATTTCCTAGGATATATCCTTCCTACAATGGGCATCAACACCAGAAATCACCTTAACTACGTTAAACTAGAAAAAGATATAGATAACACTAACTCTTTGTCTTTGATCTTTTCTTATAATTTATCTTATTGACCCATTATAAGTACCTATTGATGATGTCTCAATGATTTAGAGAGAAAGGAATGGATCATTGATCATTATATTTCATTTGTTGTTCTTATGGATATTCTTGTAAAATAATCTTGGCGCATACTTGCTTAGTTGTGTGTAGGGAGGTTGTTTGGAGTAGATTTTTAACTACTGTGTATGCTTTGGTCTGATATATTCTAAAATTCTAAACTACATTCCGATGAGGTTTCCATATGTCAAGATGTGAACAAGATCTATCCTATCTATTTGCAGAGTCAAAGTCCATTACACTAGATACAACGCCATCTTGGTTATCAATACCATGATGCATCGTGTCTATGTGTTATATCAAACATAAGGAATGAAGGAAAGTCCCAATCCCAAGATATGAGCAAAAACATCCATCTCATCACCATATCTAATAAAGTCTCAGTGGATCATAGACTTGTTGGACTTTTTGAATCAATCTCAAATCAATGACCAAATCTTTCTTATTTCTTCTATCTCCCTTTTGCACTAACCTAGTATCATGACAGTCAATAAAATAACATCGTCATGCATCCATCCCACATCCACAAATAATCAACATTCATATATCTCACATCATCACAACATATCATAATAATGGATAACATAATCCCCTACATCATCATTATTGTCTAAGTTGTTTTGAATTAATATAGATTTGTTATTCTAAGCATCTTAATACATTGCTTTATCATCCATATCATGAAAATTCATAACATCCATGCATAGATCCACATACATACATCATAAAATTATAAATAACGTGATAAAAGTACACAAAAAATACATCCATCCATACATCCTGCATAAGCATATCATATCACATCCATCTCATAGCATGTCATAAAAAACTATTGAAAAAGAAGATAACACATCCATTGCATCACATTGCATATAACATTGTATCGTAACATTTGCATCCATACATCCATAAAGAATGAAATAAAGGCACATCACATCATAAATCTGAATCATCTCATATATATCAAAAAATGATGACAGTCATGATACAATATCTAAATCAATGTGTATGAATATCAATCAAAAGTATAATATACATTAGGCTATCAAAAAAGAGCCTATGAATGTGTATCTATATAAATAATCAGGCAAGTAATAAAAAAAGTGTCTATAAATGGCTAGCTCTGGTGGCTACTCGACTCTCCTCTAATTGACGCCTGATCTTTGGCCCTAGGAGGTGCCTCGCTCCTCTAAGAAAAAATAGGCTACCACAACTCTCTAGGAACATCCCTATGATAGTGCATCTGATAGTACACAACCTCTATGACTGTCTCTCTATACATGCATGCTAGGACCATTTGTCCCTGAGATTCCGCTATCATGGCCTCGAGCTGTTGCCTTTGCCCAATATCCTAGGCCATCTGTACGTCCAAGTGTTATTGCAACTAAACCTCATGATCCCTCTGTGTAGTCATATCTTGTAGTTGTTGTAGTTGATCCCTCTCTGCTCTAAGGGCAACAATCAACCCATCTCATGGATCTGGCTGCAAAGGTGGTGGAGGAGGCAGTGGTGCCCCTGAAACCTGTCCATCTTGCTGATGTCTTAGGTCCTAGTGACCCTGATCCTACTTAGGCTGCTCTCCATCCCCTAGCACCTGTGCCCTATCCTGCTCTGGCTACTATTTCCCTTTACCTCAACCACCATTATGGCCTCTACCTTTGCCTCTACTTCTGCTTCTGCCTTTGGGGTATCCCTCGTTGGGTCTATCAACTACACAGGTGGTCTAAACCATGCATCATAACCTAGGGTAGTCCCCGCATCTGGTAAGCCCTGGTCATAGGCCTAAGGCTGTGCAACAAGTTGTTGAAAGTCATTGACCACCAATGCGAGGTCAATCTAAGCTACCTAATAGACCTCTCTTTGAGATATCGCAAATACATTCATGTGATCCTATGGAGGTACATCCTGTACCTCCTTGAACTGTCTGGCAACATGGTTTGGAAGGTATCGCTCTATCATGGTGTGCTTGTGCCCCTGGAGATAGCAAGCCTGACTAGCAAAATATAGCTACTGCTGATCATCATATTGTGTTGGAACTTGTAGCCATGATCTCCATCAAAAATTGGTCATGTCATCAATAACCCATCACCAATAAGATAAACCTGTCAGCCCCATATGTTGTAATGTCTTCAGTACTCTGTATCTAAATACAATGGGATCATCCTCATGAATATCTACCAAAACAACCAAAGGTCTCAGTATTGCAATGTGCTCATATGCCCAAATATGAAGCGATGTAACCCCTGACCCGATGCTCTTGCCCTCGTAGTAAACAATCTGGTTCATATCATGGTATAGAGAGGCAAGTAGAACTAAACCCCATGCATACATAATGGTCCTCCAGATCATGCCATGCCAAGCAAACCCCTAGCCCGAAATGAAGCCTTTACCTTGTCGATTTGGGGCAATCATGCCAAAAATTAGTGCAATCACGAACAATCTAAATGTGGGTACTTGGGCTTTGTACAAGTCCAAGTATATTTGCGAATTGACCAATATAATATTTTTTCGTGACAACAACAAATAACATGTGTCCCTCCCAACCTTTGGTTCATAAATCACTCGCTCCCCATGAATAGGAAGCCGTAGGATCCGCTGCACATCCTCAAGTGTGACAATGACCTCACTAGTAGGCAAGTGAAAAGAAGAGGTCTCGTTGTGCCACCTCTCAATAAGTGCCATCATCATGGCCAAGTGAGTCCGGACCTTTGGCAGGAAGGTGATGAAACCTAATCCCAACATACCTAGCCGCTCCACCTCCAGGTCATCGAAATCTCATGTCGCTGCCAAAATATCAAAACGATGCTCTCGCGACATCAAAGGCGGTGGATCCTCTTGCACGCATCATGGGTAAAAGTATAAAGCCGTGACACACTTTTATAAAGGAAATGGCCAACACTGATCTAACTTTTAAATTTGAATCACTAGAAAGTGGCATATATGTTTTGAATTTTGAAATATGTAAACTAATAAAATATGTATTTTTTAGTGTATTTTATGTTTGTTTTTTTGACAAAATTAAAAAATTATTTGAATATAGTTTTTTATAAATTAACATTATAATTTAGTTGTTGATAAAATGCTGAAAAATGATGTTCCACTCGACGTCAAGATTTATATAGTAAATTTTTTTTTTTTCCTTCATTTTTTTTGTGTATATTTATAACTTGAAACTTTAGGGCATGGATATTTTTTTTTGCAATTTTAATAAATATATATTTTTAAATAAATATTTAATTGTGCATGTATTAAAACACAGTTGTTTCCACTCGACATCAACTTTTATATTCAATATTTATCTAAAATAGAAAATAAATTATACTATCTTAATCTAGATTCTTTTATCTAGGGCATCATATTTTTTTATTTTTTTATAATAAATTTTAGTATTTTTCTTGACATGGTAACCAACCTAATATTTTTGTGTTGATAACCTACTTTTAGTAAAAAATAAAAAATAAATTAAAATTAATAATTGAACTATTAAAATAAATATATATTTGGAAACTACACTTATGGATCTACAAAAGGGTATTTTTACATTTTTTTAAATATGTTATTTATATGAGTAAGAGTTGTTGAAACATTAAATTTTTCAAATAATTTTATTTTTTTAGTAAATTGGCCTCAAAGTGGTTCTAAATATGCATTTAGCCAACAATTTTAGTTGGAAAATTTGTGGACATATTTAACGTATCTAGAATGAATATTAATAGATCATATGTTTGGTCAAAATTGAAATACTAAAATCCACTTGTGTTGATAAGTTAGCCAAAAGTGTGACACAACTTTGTACTTTTACCCTCATGTAGAAGTTGATAATCCGACCTCACAGATCCCAATGAACACCTGCAAGCAAATAACCTATCACCAAAGGAGATCAAGATACACAAGAATGTTGCTATGCAAACATGAAGCAAAAGATGCATTACCTGAGAAGTGAATAATTACAAAGAGATCAATCCTTAAGAAAGGAGATCGAAACCTAAAGTGAGAACCCTAGGATGAAGATTAAATTAGCATGTGACAAGTTTCAAGATCATAATGAACGAGACAACATGACTATTTTAATAATGCAAAATAAAGATTCCTAAGTTTAGCTTAAGTGAAATAAAGTAAAGGTGACTTAATTAATTAATCAACACGATTAAATTAATCAAGTAAACAACCTATTACTCTAACACCCCCCCTTAAGATGAACTTAGGGAGAAGCTAAAAAACTAAGGACAAATGCATGAAAGCAAAGATGGGTCTCGACAAACAAGGCCTGATGAGGTACCCATGTACAAATGTAAAAGATCTCTCACAACAGGAGAAAAAGAGAAAACCTCATGGGAAAAACTCTTCTCCAAAAGAGAGAAATACAAGTGAAGGTTTAAGAAGCCTCCAATCAAGAATAAATTGTCCCAAAAGATAGGAACAAAGGATGAGCATGAAAAACACCACCGAAGCATGAAGAAGCTGCAAACACTGTCGAAGAATGACTGCTAAAATGCTAAAAGAAAAACCCTCTCTAAAACAAATGATGATCAGGATCAAGAAGACAAGAATCTACATGAGTGCCCTCAATGACACTACTCGAATCCGATGGAAAACTAAGGCAAAAAATCAGGAAATCAAAGATACAAATGACACAAGTGCCAATAGTCTGAAGAACTGATCAAGTGAAAATGGAAGGTCGCCTCCAGAAATATGAATGCAAGAGTGTCCATATGGTAAGTGCTCCATCTCATTGAAATAAATGGGTAACTAGCCGTTGCATCCGCCTAGTATATTGGAACAAATACTATATACATAGCTCACTCCAATGCGAAACCATGGAAGCATTAGCACCAACAGTAGAAACCCCCCCATAATGCTAACAAGGAAGAGGTATGACAAAGACAATAAAATTGAATGCTAGAAAGAAGTACATGTAGAAGAATCAAGAACATCTAAACGTGCAAACAAGAAAGTACCAACACATATAAACCTGGCTTTGATACCATGTATAAGTTGATAATCTAACCTCACAGATCCCAATGAACACTTGCAAGCAAATAACCTGTCACCAAAGGAGATCAAGAGACACAAGAATGTTGCTCTGCAAACATGAAGCAAAAGATGCATTACCGGAGAAGTGAATAATTACAAAGAGATCAATCCTTAAGAAAAGGAGATCAAAACCTAAAGTGAGAACCTTAGGATGAAGATTAAATTAACATGTGACAAGTGTCAAGATCATAATGAATGAGACAACATGACTAATTTAATAATGTAAAATAAAGATTCCTAAGTTTAGCTTAAGTGAAATAAAGTAAAGGTGACTTAATTAATTAATCAACATGATTAAATTAATCAAGTAAACAACATATTAATCTAACACATCGCACACACAACGTCAATTTGCTAGCAATTTGAAAACATATCAAAATCTAAGAGTCTGCATCCTAAAACATCAATTGTGTTGCTGAAATCAATAGCGTCACCATTTTACGGGTGTGTTGCTATATAAATTTTGAGGATCCGTCGCTAGTTTTGTGACACACGTCGCAATAATCAATTGCGAATCAATATTTGCATGTGTCCTATAGCTAAAAATTGGGGCGTGTTTCCATTTTCTATGTGCGTCGCCCAACGCTTTCCAACGTTGTTAAACCTAAAAACCCTATGCATCGCTATTTCATAATCGTGACACCCTAATCAAAAGCGTTGCCGAAACCAAAAATGATGGTGCACTACTATACAACAAGTGCATTGCTAAAAAATCAATAGCAACGCTTTCAACATATTTTGCGCATTGCTATATGACGACACTCCTAAAAACCTAATTTTGATGTGTTTTTAAATGCACTAAAATGCAAAAATCCAGGCAAGTACTCACGAACCTGCTTAGAAAGGTGAAGTGAAAGCACATGGTGAGCCATCTCGCCAAGGTGTTAGAGCTCCAAATGCACAATTCTTCTAAAGGATAAATGCATGAATGAATGGGAAGTGCAACCTTTTCACATATTTAAGCCCAAAAAATAGGGTTTTTTGCCCTAATTTAAGCCAAAAAAAGGGTTTTTTTGCCCTAATTTAAGCCAAAAAATAGGGTTTTTTGCCCTAACTTAAGCCAAAATCTAGAGTTTTGGCCTATTTTATTTATTTTCGCACTTCGCTACCTATTTTGAGTTGATTTTTATGTTTTTGAGGCCATTTTTGGCATCACGAGGCATGTTTAAGCACTTGAACCTATATTTTACCTTTGTCGAGAGATCAACCCAAAATTCAAAAATTTCGCTTGATCTCTCAAGGGGGTAGGGAACTAGCTTATTCCTTTTTTTGGGGCGGACCTAAAAAATAAGATTTTTTATTTATTTTTGATCTGAGCAGTAGTTTTAATCAGAGAAGCACCAGTCTTTGAATCAACGTAACATGTACCTTGCTTCAAAAAGGGGAAAAATGTAGACACTTAAAAATGTCTTGAATGATATTACACACTCGAATATGATATACTAACATCATTTCTTCTTGAAACTCATTCCCTTTTCACTTAATTGATTAAATTAGCCTAGTTATTTAATTAATTGCATCATTTTCATCTATTAATCTGATTAATCTAATTAGGTTAATTCCTCCCCCTTTCATGCTAACCTTTCATCCTGTTAAATAGGATAAATCAAAATATTTAATTTTAACACCCTTAGCCCTCTCATTTAATTAAATAATCTTAATTATTTAATTAAATACCATTTTGACCCTCATGAAATAAGTTAATTATTTAATGAATATCCTAAATTCCTCTAATTTGCATAATTGAAACTTTGTTTTAACTATAAAATTACTAATTAATTCTAATTCTCCCAAAATGCAAGGGAATATTCCTCCTTTGCACATTCCTCCAAAAAGGGAATATCCTCATGGAATATTCTTTCCCTCTTCACTCATTTGAAAAAGGAATATTCTTCCTTATAACAAACTTTCAACAAACTTCTTGTGCAAGTTTTGAAAGTGTGCTTCTTTGCATGATTGTGAGACCTTGATTAAATATCAACTTGCATTCTCAACCCTTGATGGGAATCCATGATCCATGCCTTCATCTTCTTTCCATCTTGACTGTTGATCGATTCTTTCAATCTTGACCATCAGTTGCTTTTTGCCTATTCTATAAACAGAGCTTGCATCTATTGAATAGGGATCCACCTTTTTAATATCAAACTTATGCTATTGAAAATCACTCTCATTTGCATCCATATTTAGCACATATTTAACATTTTTAGTTTAAATCTTTATCATATTAGCTTAGAGCATCCATTAATGGCTTCCATGGTAACTTAGTTGCATCTATTTAGTATATTTTGAATCTAGGACTTGCATCCTTGAATCTTACATACATTTAGAATAGCTTTGCATACATTTACATCGACCATCTTAGCTTTTATCATGTTAATCTAGCTTTAATCATGCATTCATTTTGTTTTTTCATCAATTTCCAATGATTTTAATCAATAAAATTGATTGGAAAGGCTCATATTATCTAAGGGAATGGGAAAGGGTCACCATTCCACATCAATGCGACACCACTCCCCCAATAGGATAAGTTTCAATGGCTTAGAGTAGATGTTTATCAAGCTTTCATGTTTTAGAATGATAGTTTTAATGGCTTCTTCGCTTTGTTTACATTGAATGATGTTATTGGGATTGATGCTCAGTGGCTTAAATATGCTTCAAATCTATATGGATCAAGTGTAGTTAACCTATACTATTCCATTGGTCACAATAGGCTTTAAATTCTAATGTAAAGTGATGGACAAAAAATAATCTTCCTTTAGATAAGCATTGATCAAATCAATACAGGTAGAAATATTTCCCCTCAAGTCTAAATCTCTTGCCATTTTTTGTGTTTTGGTGTCTATGTATAGTTTATTGTGTTAAGTATAGTATGTCTTAGGTTGGCAATTTAATCAATCAATTTCTTTGTCTTTTTGAAGGGTGATATAATGGAAAGTCATGATGTAAGGACAAGCTCTCCCAAATTAGCATATTTTTTCTAGGGGTATTTATATTTGAGCTTTCATGGTCTAATTTTTTGACTTCATATATCTTTTGATTAGTGGTTTGGTTAGGTGTTCTTTGGAGAAGAAGATTCCAAGTATAGACATGAAATTAATTTTTGAAGGATATGTAAGGATTACTTTGGAAAAATTAGGGATAAAAAATTAAATAAGTCTTCATATGATACACTCAATTCTATTAATTATGGTCTAGAATATATTTGTAGTTTGACTAATTAGATTTTTGAATAATTTTTGTTCATAATTGAAGCTTATATACATTATTTACATACTTTTATAATTCCAACTCTAGCACTTGAATGGGTAAGGCACTTATCACTTAGAAATTGATCATTCTTCACCTCTTGGAGTCTATTAGGCTTGAGAAACTAAAATACTATAAATAGTTCAAGATATTTATGAAATATATGTCCTTTGTCAATCTTATTATTACTAGGTTTTTCTAATTTATTATGTTTAAAATTTCTCGATTCACATAACCATAGTAAAGCTAGAATGGATAACAATTAGTGACAAACGATTGGCTTATTACCACATGCGTAACATATAGTTTAAAGTTTTTCTAATTAAATTATTTATTGCATGTAAATATCATATAGGATGTTTGAGGATCACCTTCCTTGGCCTAGAAAATCCTAGAGTCTAGAAGGGTTATTTTCCCTCATCAAGTGGCTCATATCCACTTGTAATTTGATCATGAGAAGTAGCTTAACTTAATGATTATCCTTGGGAGCTCTATTTGACCTATTTTTCTAGAACTACATGAAGTGAATATAGAGGACTAATAAGAACCATGATGATAAATGAGCTTTAGAATTGTGGTGACCTCCATAAGATTGACATTTGATGGTATGGTGATCTATTCTAAAATATCTCTATATACCTTAAATATATACATTGGATCCCAAAGATAATTTTTTACTAGTGTGCTATTGATTTAATCAACTAAATCATATTCTTTATGTTCTTTTGTTGTCAACATAGGTGGAGGAAGCAAGGCTATATTTTTAGATGACACAATTGATTGATTTGATATAAATTTTTGTCCCCTAGCCATTTTTTGATAAGCATACCAAACTAAATGATAACATTGGAAAGTAGACACTACATGGATATCATGCATAACATACACCATGAGAGGGAAAAAATGATCAAGTTACAATATTAAAAAAAACCTCGTATAGGGTGCACATAAGTGGTAGAGGTCTATATGTGAAAATATTATGATCAAGGGATCATAAGAGAGGAGCATGGAAATAACTAGCAACACTAAAATCCATGGATGGTTGCCTAATTTTTCCTATAGAATGACCACTAGAAGAAAAAAATAATGAAGGTAAAGAAAACATTAATCTAGAAACCATATGTAATGTTACAGTGAAGAATAAACATCTAAGAACTTATTTGATAAAGCTAAAAAGTGATCTAATATCATATAAGTTCAAGGAAAATATACACATCAAAACATATGGATGTGTAAACATCATAAATCTAATGCTTGTTAGGGTTTAAAATATATACGCATCAAAAAGATTGTACACCTAAGAAAGAAACATAAGAAATATATCATAAGGGGAAACAACATGAAAATGCAATTATTGCCAATCATATCATTATGAGACAAAGAGTAGTCATCACTAAATAGCATAGAGATATCCATTATGGTATTTAAATCTAATATAAAATAAACATATTAGGAAGTGATTATAATTAAAAATAATAATTAAAATTTAAACCTTAAAGCCAAAGCCCTTCATTGGTAAGATTGTAGCTTAGGTTCACTAATTTATGCATGAAAATTAAATACTTCCCATATAAATTATATAGGGTAAACCATTTATTCTACATTAATAGATAAATATAACCATAATTAAGAGTTGAGTTAGATAACACTATAAAAACATTATGGACTGTGGAAATCATAAAAGGGCATAAAGTCTAACAAAACTCACACAGTCAAATCCAAAAGTTTCTTGCTCTAACATTATGGACTGTGGAAATCATGTCTACAACAATAGAAACATGTTCATAAAAGACAATAAACACTAACAAAGAGGATATGTTTTCTTAGTTTTAGGGTTTGATGAAGAATATTTAGTAGCATATGGTATTATGTAATCCATCATCATGCCTAACAATGCTTGCATCAACTAAATACTCATAAATTATAAAATTAATTGTGCTTAATTTTGGTCAATCTTGCAACTATGCATTTGATCTTTACATCTAAAGTCATAAATCTTTTTTATGAATTTGACCTTCTATTGATAGTTCGATCATGTAACTTGTTTTTTTCATAATTCTATTTGTCTTGGCCAATTGAACATGGTGTTGTCAATATACATTGATAGAGTTGATTATGCTTGGCATGAGATGCACTAACTCCCCACCTCTCGCCTTAGTCAAACACTTGGATCAACTCAATGTTTGTGTTAATTTTGAAGATACTTTAGGCAACCACACAAATGCTTAATCTATTCTTACCAATACAAATGCTAACTCGATGCTCTTGTAATGATGATGCAATGTGTAACTGAGCTCTCTATGATCCCCTTACATGATTTAAATGAACAAGGGACCATCCTTTTATACAGCACCCTAACACATAGATTCAAATACTTTTCATTCAAGTTAGTAAGTAGTGACTAATTGAAAAGGGTGGATTTAGTTTTGTACCTACAGTTACATTTCAATTTGAAAATTTGGGGCTCCAAAGCTGCAACTACAATTATGAACCATGTTCAAATGAATACCTACAGGTTCTACTATATATATAGAAAGAAAAAACTATAAATCATATCTATACCCTTGAGATAGGTAGAATTAGGTTCAACATATCATTTACTTATTTTTACCAATAAACATATCACTTAAACATTAATTATTACATTTGACACAAAAAAATTTCAAAGTATATCCAAAATAAACATATCACTTAAACATTAATCATTACATTTGACACAAAAGAATCAAAATATATCCAAAATAAATAAAGAAAAAATACATACCATGAAATGGTTAGAGTTCAAATACTCGAAGTATTGTGTTCTATTTTGTTAAATACACCTAAAAGTTATGTCTTAAACTGATCTATATGACAATATAATCCTCAGTCATAATAAAGAAAAAGTTGATATTCTCTTTCTTCCACTACAACAAGCTCATGCTCATCAACGCCGCGCATAATGTTTTAAACAATATGCGGGTCTCCGTCATTGCAACAACTACTGAGTTTAACATATGCTCAGCGGGGCAGAACGCAAAACTCAGTCCTGAAGGAACAATGTTCCAGCTGCATTAAATTATATTTGCATTGGAATAATTATATTTATTATACAGTTTGTTGCAAAATGGAGTGCTTTGTTGTGCCCAATTTCAAGTGTCTTTACAGCCGGTCATTATCTTCCTCTTCTGTTGCGTCTGATAGGCATTGCATTTTGAAGCCTGGGATGGACCTCAAAATTAAGTATTGTTGTTGTTTGCCACCTTTTGGAAGAAGTAGGGTTTATGCCAGCAAAACAGATAATTTGAGCGCAGCTTATTCATACAGCAACGGAGAAGAAGAAGTAGAAGAAAAATGGAACAGTAGTAATAATCTGTCGCAGAAAGCAGATGATTTGTTCTCAGTGACCTCATCGGGCCCTTTCAATGCGGATTATTTAGGCGAAAGTAACAAGGGAGACATGAACCTCAAGCAACCCTATCGTCTTGAGACGGCATCTGGTTCGTTCCTGTTGAAAACCTTACTACTTTGATAGTTTGTGTTAAAGTTTTTCCATTCATAGCTGATCGAAAACTCCAATATTCGAAACCCTCTTTTATTTTTTTGGGTTATATGTTAAATTTTATAGAATTTTGTCTACTAAATGTACAACTTGCATAACAAAGACTTAGCATCTCTGTTTTCATTCGAAGACTAGAATAATTGTTGTTGGAGTCTGCATTTAATACAACGTACACGGAGTCCTCTTCTTTCCACGCCTGGGCTTAGAGCTACTTAGAGAGGTTTTAAATTTTAATAATAATTATTATTGATAAGAAGACTGAAGTGGATGGAACATTGTGGAAAGATGTTGCCCTCTGTACTCCCCACAAGTTGCGTGGGACTCACACCCAGCATCCTTTTTTTCGGGGCCTCTGGTTAATTGAAAATTCGGTGGGCAACTAGTATACTTGATTGGGATGCGATTGCTTTGCCGCTGCTTTGTTTGGAATTTAGTCATTACAATTGTAGTTACATAGTTATCAGAATCACACTCTGACTCTGCAGGATTGGTATTCCAAGCTTACTCTAATTCAACTAAAAGAACTCTGCCAAATCTTTGCAAAAGACTCTGTTACTCCAACTGAAGTCACAGACGTGCTGACAACGAAGGGTTGTTGTTTCTCAACTTTCTAGGGAAGCCAAGTGTCATAATTGAATTTGGAGATTCTGGCTAGAACATATAGAGATTTGCCAAAGCTCAGAGTCCAGATACATAGCAGTAAAATCTTTTGGGGTAAAATTGGCAAACTGAAAGATTAAGATTTTTTCAAAACATGAGAGTTAATCGGAAAAATTTAGATTTAAAAAAAAATAAAAAAAGGCAAAAAAAGAGAGGAGAAAAACCTGCTGTTTTTTAAATTTAAAGATATTTCATAGCATAGAGATAGAGAGAACACATAAAATTGAAAGCTTAGACCATGAGTTGTGGAACATAGATTTTTGTCTTTTATGTTAATAGCGGCGATTGCATTGCATTGCACAATGCATACTGCATATTACATAAATGCTAACTAGATGCTAAGAGTTTTCAAAATTTCAATTATAATCTACTTTGTACAAAGTCAACTTACAAACTAAATACAAAGTTTCAAAAAATCAGACACATAGCCAATGACTTTTGCTGCTACGAAGAGAGCTACACTAAAGGACTGAAGGTCCTTATGATGAAGCTCTGGGTCGAAGCCTCTCATTACTTGTTCTACCAGATCATTATCAAGGTCAGTCTTTGTTAGGATATCAAAATCATTAGGATCAAGAAAGACATGATCATTTGCAATCCACTCAGTATCTGGATCAATCTCGTTGAGGTCAATTGGCTTGTTTACCTCAATGTGTCAAAGTATGTGTGTCCTAAGGTGGGGGCTAAATAAGTTGGGATATATGTGTACAGGGATAGGTAAAGACTAAGTGAATGGGTCCAACTTTACACAAAATTAAACCATTTGTCATATATATCAGGACATTTCTTCAATATAGATAATAAACTAATTGACATTGATATGCAAATTTCATCATTACAAAAATGTAAGTAAGAGTAAAAAGTAAAAACATATCGAATAATATTTTGGATTGAAAAAAATGCTCCAAGCTCAAAAACTTGGGCAATGTAAGGTGTGTGTGTACACTGTCTTGTATAGGAGTAATTTGAACCTCTTTAGAGAATTTCTTATAAAAAGTCCGAAAAAAATCGTACAACGAAATCGGGCATTTGCCATGACTGTGATCAATTTTAGTTTTCATCATTGTCGCATTTATTTTCTATCTAACATACTCTACATCTTAAAATATCATTAAGAAAATTGAGTGATTTAATGCAGTACTAATTAAAAGGTGCCACAAGCGAAAACAAATGTGATATCATCTCATATTTGCTTCCCTTAACTTTGCATTCGATTTTACCATGAAACTTCCCAGTTAAATCCACTTCATAGAATCCATAATTTTTTCTTTGGCTTCCTACGGCTAATAACTATTATAGGTAAATGTGATTCATTGCCTAAACTGCATGAGCAATATCGTTAGCATAGAAGAGTAAGAATGATATATTACATGAGCACATATAGAAAGCGGAAGAGTGAAGAGGCTAGCATGTGTCTTGGGTGTGGAGGGGAGCTTTGTTATAAGCTGGAATGCAAGCAAGTAAGAAGAGGCCTAGTGGGTTTTGAACTCCAGCCATAGCTTTCAACTCAACATATAATAACGCAATGTGCCTTCAAAATGCAAAAGAAAATCTGAGAATTCCTTCAAATGAATGTATATGTTGCTTGTAAAACCCTAAAATGAAAAAAATTGTGTGTAGGTGAAAAACACATTGAAATCTGTGTTAGCCAGTTTTTTCATGCTTTTATTGCAATTTATATGCAATTACATGACAAATAAATGGTCAAAATTGTTGGCTGTGATTTCTGCAGAAATCAGCAATTTAAGAGGGAAAATTGTGACCATGGCCATTTTTCGGTTGATCATGAAATTTTCCTATCTTTTGCTTCTATGCTTGGAGAGAGTGTTTGAGAGTTGATCCATCTTTACTCATTTTAGCTCCCTCACCATTTTGACTTGGGAGTTTTCAGAATACAAAACTTCAAGAACATCTGGATGATAAACTTAACATTTCATTGGCAGTGTTGTTTCTTCTCTTGGATGGATGCCATGATAAGTAAATGCCAATGGAGCTGTCTTCTAATTGCTTTTTTCTTGTAGTTGTGTATTTTCCAGTAGGAGTTGAACATCACTAGGTTTTTTGATTTTGAGCTTGGAAGGGTTTAGGGATTGAAGGCTAGCCAATGCTTATAAGAATGCCCAAGTTCAAAAGCTTTGTTGTGGACAATTTTTCTGGTAGGTATGCACCAGTTACCAAAGAACAGTAATCCTTGTGATGCAGGGACTAAACCTAATGTTAGGGGGAATCCTTCAACCTGCTACCTGTAAGAGTCTAACTCTCATGACTATGTGCTTGGCAAGAGGGTGTTAGTAAATTTCGTTTGAGACAAGGGCTGCTCAGAAATTAACATACACACAAAAAAAGCTTTTCTTTGTTCTAAAATTGACTATCTTGAGTTTGAATTACAACCTGAATTTCCCTCTCTGAATCTCTTACAAAACTTCTTCAAAAACTTCTTGCAAACAGATTGAAAAAATGCATCTAATATAGAATTTGATTTCCATAAAAACAGTTAACTATCTCCTAAGATAAGATGCCGTACATGTTCTCCTACTGGGCGTTTAATGCTAAAAATAGTACTAAAATTTGAGTGAATAAATCAGCAGACTGTGTCCTCCAAAAATAGTTCCTAAGTATCCTAAAACTTTGTCCTATACATAGATCGGATTTCTTCTAAAACAACATCTACTTAATAAATAAATCCCTAAACTTAGTTTCCTAAAAATAATCTTAGATTGTTGGCTAAGTAAGAACACCTAAAACAAAATCTTCTTTTATTGACTACGCCAAAATTCCAGTGAATTGTAGAATGTATTAAAATGTCTTCAACTGAAATGATAATTGATATTCGATATTCGTTATTCTACAAAGGAGATGAAAGCTCCTTAAATAATACAATACAAGATGATGTTTCTAAAAAGAAATAGACGTTAACAAAAACAAAGAACTGAAAGTTACTAAAAGCTAATTGAAGCTAACAAGTTTAATTGAAAGTAAACTACTGACTAACTAAAGTCTAAGATGACCATTAAATAATACAATAATACTTTAATACCCTCCCTTAATGGTCATTCTACTAACTACACCAAGCTTATCCCAAAATTTTACAAATTTATCTGGATTAAGAGACTTGGTGAGAATGTCAGTTGTTTGATCCTTAGTTGGAACATATTGCAACATCATAGAGCCATCTTCAACAAGCTGTCTAATGAAGTGACATTGAAGCTCAACATACTTGGTTTGCTTGTGGAAGATTGGATTCTTATCAAGTTTTAAGAACCCCTTGATTATCACAAAACAGGGGTGAAGGCCCTGCTTGAGACGTCTGCATGTCAGCAAGCATCCTTCGAAGCCATACTGCCTCACATGCTGCCTTAATTGTTCCTTGATACTCTGCTTCGGTTGAGGAAAGAGCAACTGCCTGCTGCTTCTTGCTTGTCCATGTGACTGCACTTTTACCAAGATTGAAAAGATACCCAAAAGTGGACTTTTTGTCATCCACTAAACTTGCCCAATTTGAGTTTGTAGAGCCAACTAGTATAGGATCTTTGCTTTTTCTATACAGAATGCCAAAGTCAGATGTCCCTTTGACATATCACAATACTCGCTTTGCGGCAACCTAGTGTTCCGCCTTAGGAGCAGTCATGAAATGAGAAATGTAACTCACAACAAAATTGAGATCAGATCTAGTGGCAGTAAGATAGATGAGGCTGCCCACAGGTTGCCTGAATGCAGACTCATTTACCATTGGCGAGTTTGTTTTGACTGAAAATTTCAGCCCCTTCTCCATAGGAGTGAATGAGATTTTGCAATCTTCCATCCTGAATTTTTCAAGCAAACTCTTGGCATACTTCGATTGAGAAATGAAGATACTGCCACCTGTCTGCCAAACTTCTACACCAAGACAATATTGTAGGAGACCCAAGTCTGTCATCTCAAACGCCTGACACAAATTTGACTTGATCTGTACAATCAAATGTAACCTATTGCCAGTAATGATGATATCATCCACATAGATGACAAGAAGGATGATATCACTACCAGTGTTCTTGACATTCAAATTTGCATCAGAGGGACTCTTGTGAAACCCCTGTGCAACTAGGTGCTATCAAACTTCAGGTACCATGCCCTGGGTGCCTGCTTGAGGCCATAAAGAGCCTTCCATAATCTGCATACCTTGTGCTCTTGTCTTGCAACCTTAAAACTAGGAGACTGCGTCATGTATACTTCTTCCTCTGCGTCATGTATACTTCTTCCTCCAAATCTCTATTGAGGAAGGCACTCTTCACATCCATCTGATAAACCTTCCAACCAAATTGTGCTGTCATGGCTAGGACAAGTCGGATGGTGCTCATCTTTGTTGTGGGAGCAAAGGTTTCCTCATAATCAATACCTTCTTTTTGTGAGAACCCCTTAGCCACCAGCCGAGCCTTGTATTTATCCAGTGTTCCATTGGCCTTGTATTTGACCTTGTAGACCCATTTGCAGCCAATGGGTTTCTTCCCTAGTGGAAGATCTGACAAAACCCATGTGTTGTTTTTCAAAAGACTATGATGCTCAAAATCCATAGCCTTTTCCCATTTAGGTTTACCCTTGGCCTTCGAATACTGTTGGGGCTCATAAATACTTTGAATGTTGGCCATAAGAGCAAAGTTTATTGTGTTCTTTTTGCTCTTGCCTCTAGATGATCGTTCCTCAACTAGCTCATCATCATGAACATCACCAATAAGCTTCGCCCACCACTTAGGACGAGGAGGAGAAGAATCATCTTCCAAATTAGAATGAGCATCATCATGACTTGGACTGCCTGGAATAATACCATCCATATTATTCTAAGGAAAATCTGTTGAGACAAAATCTTGCCGAGGAGATTCCACAATGTTAGAATCATTAGAGTCCCTCCTTGCAGGTAGAGGATTTGGTTTGGGAGATTCTACAATGTGTGAAGCATCAAAACCCCTCCCTTCAGGTGGAGCTATTGATAGTTTAGCTCCCAAATCATTGATCTTTAGAGGCTAATCATTAGGACTCTTGATGGGAGAAGGGAGCAAAAAGGGCCCACCTTCCTCATCAAACACAACATCCCTATTGAATGTCAAACGGTCAGTAGCCACATCAATTAGCCGATAGGCCTTGTAATTGTCACTCTATCTTGTTAGCATCAACTTTTGGCTCTTGGAATCCAGTTTGGTTTTTTGGCATTTGGAATCCAAACATACGCAGCTGAACCAAAAACCTCGAGGTGGGTGATTTTTGGTTTCCTCCCAAACCATGCTTCCTTAGGAGTCATCTTCTTAACGACTTGTGTGGGAGACTAGTTAAGAAGGTATACTGCAGTATACACTACCTCAACCCAAAATTTCTTGGGAACACTCTTGTTTTCCAACATACAGTGGGCCATTTCTATGATAGTACAATTCCTCTGCTCAACAACACCATTCTGTTGAGGGGTATAGGGTGTGGTAAGCTGGCGTCTAATGTCGTGTTTTGCATAGAAGTCTGTGAATTGGTTGGAACATAACTCACCCCCATTATCTGTCTTAAGAGTGATGATTTGACATCCAGATTCTTTTTCAACTAATGCTTTAAATTTTTGAAATTCATTAAATACTTGGGACTTTGCTTTGAGAAAATACACCCACATTTTTCTGCTCAAATTATCAACAAACAGAAGGAAATACCTGGCACCAGTGACCGATGTAGTATTCATTGGTCCACAAATGTTTGCATGAACCAGCTGTAGAACCTTGGATGCCCTCTAAGACTTCCCATTTAAAAATGGAGTATGATTCTGCTTCCCTGCTTGGCAAGCTCTGCAAACACCATGTGTCTATTGTTGAATTTCAGGTAAGCCTTCTACCAAATTTTCTCGAGCTAGTTGAGAGAGGTAGGCAATATTGAGATGCCCATACTGCTGATGCCAAAGAGTGCTGATGGATGAACTCCTTGCAACCAACGCATGCTCTAGAGGATCTCCAGTATCAAGCAGCCGATACAAACCATGATCTTTGAGCCCAACTGACACAGTTTTCTTGGACTCCCTATCAACAATTTGACACTTGTGAGAACTGAAAATGATGTCCAACTTTGGACTGTGACGCATGATTTGACTGACAGAGAGCAAATTAAGCTCCATGCACGGTACATAACATACATTGAGAAACATTAAATGTCTTGCACTAGATGTGATTTGGACATTGCCCTTGCCGACAACTGTATACTCTTCGCCACCACCAAAGATGATGGAATCAAAGCAAGCCATATACTCCGTGAACCAATCTCTCCTGTTTGTAAAATGCCGAGAGGCTCTAGAATCAATGTACCATGCAGATGATTTTACACAATTTGCTAGTCTTTTGACCATTAATGTAGAAGAGGTAGGCACCTGCTCAGAAGAAATAAATGCCATCCCTCCCGTCTTTCAAAAAATCGTAAAATATAGGGATGCATGCCAACAAACCCTCAAATTTTAGGTAGGAGGAGGCCACTCAAAAAAACTTGCACCTAGTTGCACAAAATGCAGAAACCCAACAAAAATGAAGTCCCATGAACTTCAGAAAAAAAACTTTCGCAGAAAAATCCCTCAGAAAAATGAAGAGGGATGCTCACGATTTGAAAACACGCTCAACAGATCCACGACTTTGAAAGAGCAAATAAATGGCAAAGAAGTAAGGTTGCGTGCTAGAAAAATCGCCCAGGAAACTGCAATAAAAATGTGATTCAAAACAACGCCACAAATATGAAGTATCCACCTTCAAAAAATCCAAAAAAACGTGACCTTTCTAATTAAAATCTTCGTGCGTTTTAAAAATGCGATTTCCGTCTAAAAAAATCCGCGAAAATCTCAAATAGGCGGTGCGAATAGAAAAAAAAAAAAACGGCTAAGAAAAATCTTCACGTCTAGAAAAAATCGTGCACGAACAGGAAATAGTCGCACGATTTCCTTCAAGAATGAAGCCCTTGAAATCTTTGACACGATTTTCAGAAAGAATGACACGATTTTCAGTAGATAAAACCCACAAACTTCTCTACAAAAAAATCCTTCAAAAAATTCCTCGAAAACTTCCACGGAAATCTGCTTCAGAAACCCTAGCAACCAGCTTCGAAAAAACCTTTGATTTTTAAAAAAAAATGGTTCACAAAAAATTTAAAAATTTCTTTGATTTTTATTTTAAAAAAAATCGGCTAGAAAAACATCTAAGAAATTTCTAAAAACTCCTTAGGAAAACAACGGATTTTTATTTTAAAATTTTTTGCCAAAAGAGGCCAAGCCTATGCTCTGATACCATGAAATGATAATTGATATTTGATATTTGTTATTTTACAAAGAAGATGAAAGCTCCTTAAATAATACAATATAGGTCAATGTTTCTAAAAAGAAACAGATGTTAACAAAAACAAAGAACTAAAAGTTACTAAAAGCTAACTGAAGCAGACAAGTTTAACTGAAAGCAAACTACTGACTAACTAATGGCTAAGATGATCATTAAATAATACAATAATACTTTAACTGAATGTATTAAAATGTCTTCAACAACAACTGTTGTCATGTTCGTCAGCAATTCTCCATTATATTTGTCAGCAATTGTCTGTCATGCTCATCAGCAACTATTTGCTATTAGCAACAACTATTTGTCATCTTCAACAACAACTGAGATATTTTCATCAACAACAATTCAACTTCAACATCTCTTAACTTTGTCAATGTTTTGCTGTTTGACATTATTTCCTGCATTCTCCCCATTGATGTCAAATTTTCCAATATTTGTAATTTTGTCTTCAAACCTGAATGTATTATCTTTCCTAGCCCTTTAGTCATGATATTTGCCAACTATTTTTCTGACCTGCAAAACTGAATTTCTACTTTTTTCTCTTGTGTTGACTCTCTTATTTGATGTTGCTTCAATTCAATGTGTTTTGTCCTTGCATGAAATATTGGATTTTTGCTTAATTGTATTGTTCCACTATTGTCACAAAACAATACTATAAGATTTATTTGTATTTCTCCTAGATCTTCCAAAGTTCTTCTTTTCAACCAAATTACTTGTGTACATGCTACTGTACATGCTTTTGTACTTGATAATGCCACTGTATTCTACTTCTTTGAACTTCATCTAACCAATTCACTTCTAGTGTAAAACAATGTCTTGATGTCATCTTTCTATTATTTGATGATCCTGCCCAATTTGCATCTGAATAACCAAACAAATCTGAATTTTCAACTAAACAATATTGTATGCTGTGATTTTTTGCTTGTTTCACACTCATACATGAGTATTCTCTTTGCTGCTTGTAAATGCCTTTCTATAAGTTCACTCATTTACCTTGAAACCAATGATATTGCAAACATAATATTTGACCTTGTAGCTTCTAATATATTAAGCTCCCAAAAATGTTTCTATATTTCCTTTCATCTGCCTTTTATGACCCATCTACTTTCATCAATTTTTTTTCCATGTACAATTGATTTATCAACTGCTTTACAATCTAGCATAGGAAATTTCAACATATCTTGCACTTACTTAGCTTGAAAAATAAAGATCTTACCATGAGATTAGTGTACCTCCATGTGAAAAAAATATTGCATCAGTTCTAAATCAGTCATTTCAAATTCTTTTATCATTGCCTCTTTGCATTCTTTCCTCATCTTGTGTGAGCTTTCTATATAAATTATATCATCAACATATAGACAAACATAAAATGTTTCATTTCTTTCCTTCTTGAAATATAGTGTGGCCTCATTCTTGCTTCTCACATATCCATTTGCTAAGAACCACGTATCAATTATTGAATACTATGCTCTTGGTGCTTGTTTCAAACCATAGTGCACTCTTTTCAACCTGTAAACATATCCTTCTTTGCCTTCTTCAAATCATTGTGGCTGATCCACGTATATTTCCTTTTCAATGTAAATGTTCAACAATGCACTTTTCACATCTAGCTGATGTACTTTCTTTCACTTTTACTTTATCAATGATAATATCAATGTTTGTAATGACTAACCCCAAAAATATATATATTTTTTTCTGATTTCAAGCTTGCTGTTTGAGTGCTTATTGAGAATGTTTTTTGCAAGTTCTTAATATGCCATTCATAGTTTTAACATGCCACATGATAGATAACATATATGCAATAATAACACTTGAAAACATGCTAGAAAAAGATCATTTTCTGACTAAGAATGCTCAAATTTAATAACAGAAATATTCTGAGATTACAAAGTATTTTTCAGACTTCTTAAACAATTAAATCAGACTCAGAAATGTACGTTTTCAGACCTGGAAATGGTGTCTTAACAGTAGATTACACTTTCAGAAAATGCTTTGTAACGTCACCGGCAAAAGGCTTCGAACACCATTGACTTATCACCACCAAACATCCCTTCCATCGCCCTTAAAGTGCAGATTTCTGAACATCACAATACATACCCAGAAACTTCTAAAACACACCAAACTAGGCGCCTAGTAGTGAAGGGCGATTTGCTCCATAAAATCAGTATTGACTCTAAAAATTCGTGTGAATATATGTACTGAAGCGCCTTGACTAGGAGAATGCACAAAACCAATACCCACGTTGCAAATAAAATCAGATAATGACTTATGAGCCAAAAACCAGGTTCAGGTCTAGTTGCTAAAGTGCCCAGAAATTGATGAAACCACTCCCAAACTCTTTGAAATCCACACCAAAAAGAGATTAAGCCATCACAAAACCAAACCAAACTGAAACACATAAAAAATGCTCGAAGATCTTCATTCTAAATGACTGAAAACTGCAACTTGAAGCTCAGATTGTGACTCTTGGATGGAACAGCGCTTTCACCGGCTAGGGCAGGTCTTGCACTACTGAAACCAATCCATGATGTCAAGGGTTTTTGTCCTCAACACTCATTTTCAGACTTTTTGGTGAAAAACCAGCAGCATCTCTTTATGCAACCAAAATCATCCATAGCCAAATGAGAGCCAAAACTCATATTTATAAAGTGAGGGAAGGATTAAGGCAACTTGCATTTGAGTTTGAATACATTTCCCTCTCATTTCACTTTATGAAATGTCATGAAATTACCCCAAAAGGGCGTCCAACTTTTTGCCTCCAAAATTCCACTTTTGATTTTTAATTAAAAATTGACTTTTAGCCCAAACTAGGTGTCCCACCTTATGAGGCATAACATTAGCTTTTAAAATGATAAATAAACCTCTTTTCAAGGCATCCATTTGAAATACATGGCCCCTCTTTTAAAACAACGTTGTGCAACTAGGCCAAGGGGTTCCGCTCATAAGGAAACCATTTGCACTTTTGTAGTCTTCTAAAATGACTTAAAGTTATCACTTAGGCATCAAGGTACTTTTTAATGTCCCCTCCGACCCTCAATTTTAAATTATAAAGTAACTTTATTTTAATTCATTTTTGAAGAGGAAAGCAAATATTTAAATATTCCAACCTTAGCAACCAAGAGCCTCAACTAAAATAATGCTGCTGAGGAGTAGCTTGATCGGGTCCAGCTTCTAAAAATAGTAAAAACATCAAAGACACAAGTTGGAAAGATAATTGATGCACCAATGAGCTCATTGTAGACAATAAGCCACTAGATTGGTCCCTTGCTAAAAATAGAAAGCCACGCTTGAAACACCGAAAAACCCCACAGTAAGGATTGGCATAAGGTATTAAAGCTCATCGGGCAACTTCCACACATTGCCCAATCAAGAAACTGTACACTGCTTTGCCTGGTGGACCAATTACTAAAAATAACACTTACTAAAAATAGTAAGTGTGTCAGAACCAAACTAATCCGAAATAGGACATGGAAAATGGGGACATTACTACCCACCCTTTCCAAAGATTTCTTGTCCTCAAGCAGTGCCACTAAAACCTTGCAACCAACAATTTGATCCGCACTGAAACCAAAAATGATCCAAGGGTCCCAAGTAAATTTAGGAGATCTGTAGCACCATCTGCTCAAATCTTTGTTCTGCGAGGTACCAACACATGAGACTTCCTGAAAACCTCATGTAAGAAGAGTAATCAAATGCCGCAAAGACTCGATCAACTCCTCAAAAGAATGCTCCTCAAGAGAACCAAACTGATGTGCCATAGGAGTAAGCTCTAGAAAATTAACACTGACTCTCTCATCCCAAATGGTAGTTACACTATAATTGAGTGTGATTCCCGAGTTCCAATTGAGTCTCAGAAAGGAACCACCATGTTGAAGCTACGCCACACTGATCATAACTGTCAAACCAAAGTGCCCATACTACACTCTCCTACCTTGGACCTCCAAAGAGTAAAAATCATCAAAGCCCATATTGAAATACTTGAAAAATTTGAAGCCAATGCCAAAAAATATATCCTACCAAGGCAACTTAGAGTAGTTTGTCAACAAACTCACTGCCAATCACAATCTTGGTCAACATTAGAAACACCCTGCTCAACCATAAGAAATTAACCCCAACATGACACCTCATGATGCCCCAAAGAAGCAAGTCAATTTCGGCTATATCACTAAAATCAGCCAACCAGGAAATGCCTTTGCTGATGCAAACCAAAATCATAACATCGACACTCAACCTCCAAGTGTCAAAAGAATGGTCCCGAACACACCAGCACACCCAAACAACTGCAATCAAAACAACATCATCTGAAATAATGCATATCATCTCCATGAAGTAACTGCAATGAGTGTCACTCACCAAAGTGGAAACAGTAAATGAATGAATTGTGCTTGGAAAAACACTCTTAGCCAACTGTCCCAAAGCCTGCCCAAACTCAAAATCAATTTGTTCATCAAAATATGTCATCATAACCAACGAAAGAAAGGGCAACAGTAATCAAACTCAAATCCCACTGAAAACATAGGAGAGATGACTTTGGAGGTAGCAACAAAATCATCTCCTAGGATCAATTCATCATTGCCATCCAGGCTCAACCATGAACTACTCAACTGCTGAATTGAAGAAACCATCCAACTCATCTGCAGATCCGAATCCAAAGTCATATGCAAGTTGATCGGAAAGTGGGCAATAGTACTAATACTAGAAGCTGACCCACTACTCCAATCCTGAGACAACACCTCATGTCTAGAAATTGCACTTGGGTTCCAAGTCTTGTAATCAAATCCACTTGCATCACTGAAATTTTTTGGGTCTCCGTCATCCAACTCGAAAAGTGGATTGTCATGAGTTAAACCAACATCCCATTCAAATAAAGGATTATCATACAACTGACGATTATCCTCAACTCCCAAATCAAACCAATCTTGCTGCTGATCCAAATTCCTATTTTCTGATTTTTTTGGACAATGGGCGAGATCATACTCCTCCTGAATGAAATCAAACTCCTCCATTACATGTTTGATCTCATTAGCCCTTTCTCTGTTCTTGTGGTCTATAAAATGTTGAGGCTCATAGAGCTGATCATTTGCTTCAAGAAGTGCCCCTTGGACACTTTCCAAAGCAAGCTTTGTAGAGTTAAGCTCAATGGTGAGCTCACTAACCTCTCCCCTTAACTACTTAGACATAGACAAGGTTTCATCTACAAACTTGGTAGCTATATTTCTATCATGCATCATGTGTAAGTAAGCTGTTTTAAATTCTTCCATAGAGTTCTTCAATGTATGTAAATCAGAAAATGAAATATTAAGCTCACTTTGTCCCATAGATGCATTTTGAATTAATTTTTCCACATGCATATGTTCGCTGTCCAAACCATAGCAGCAAAAATCGTTTGGGGAAAAAATCGGCAAACCAAAAAATCAGGATTTTTTGAAAAATCGTGAAAAAATCGGATTTGTAAAAAAACATATAAAAATGTAAAAAAATAGTCAAAACCTACTTTTTTAAAAAAAACTTAAGGTCATTTCCATAGCATAGAGATATAGAGAGCAAATAAAATAGAGATTTTAACTTGTGAATTGTAGAAATTAGATCTTTTTTGTTTATTTTCATATCGCTGATTACATTGCATCAATGCATTGCACAAAATATACTTCATAGATAATAAGTAGATGTTGACATATGACAAAATGTCAATTACAATATAGGGTATAACTTTGTACAAAGTTAACCTTTAATCTAAGTACAAAGTTAGAAAAATCAAATGTAGCCAATGACAACTACGCTAGAGGGCAGCATGTCCTGATGATGAAGCTCCTCCTCTAGTGCTTCTAGGCACATGTTCAAACACGTGACTAGGCACTTGAGCCTTTTGTAGTAACTCGATATCTTCAGAGTCATAAGAAAAATCATCAGCAATCCAATCATTCTCTGGATCAATCTCATCAAGGTCCATTGGCTCGTCATCCTCAATAGTACCTGTTTTTGTCCATTTAGAAATTAGTTTTGGCCTTACAAGTGAATAAGATAATGAATACAATTTCAACTAACTGAAAGTATATTGAAAGTCTAACCTTGAGCTTTCTTCAGCTTCAAGCGGAGGTTGTGGTGAACAAACACCAAGTCGTTCATTCGTTGTTGTGTTAGCCGATTGCGTTTCTTGGAGTGTGTGTGTTCAAAAACACTCCAACTATGCTCACAGGCGGATGAACTGCATGGCTGGCTCAAAATGCGTCTCGCCATCCATCTAAGGTTTCTGGTTTCATGACCAAAATAATCCCACCATTGTGCTGCAAAAACACATTACATGGAGATGATATCATGTAAGAATATCTTAAAATAATCTTAAAACTTAATGATCATGTCCACAAAATAGAGAGACTACCACAAGTTTATAGAGTGTACCTGGTAGCAAGGTATTCTTGCCTTCGATGGCGGCCATAGATGAGAGAAAACCCCTTGCTTGCTTGTACGTTGCTAACTCTCCCATAGTTGCCTGTAATTGTTCTCTGGTATCAAACATTTTTTCCATGCACATGAACAAGCCTTGTGTTACCTCACCATCATCACGTCTAAATGAAGGGTTATAGAACAAACTTGGATTAAGATAGTATCCTGCAACATGGAGAGGAGAATGCATCTGTTGATCCCATCTTCTATCAATTATGTCCCATAATGGCATATACCTGTCCCTGTCATTTTGCATCCTACCCCTCATCACCTCCTTGGCCCTATCCATGGCCTCATACAGATAACCCATGGGGGATTTATCCCCATCCACTAGTCTTAAGACTTTTACTAGAGGCTCTGAAAACTCTACAACTTGTTCAGCTGCATCCCAAAAAGTAGAAGAGTACATATAGTCTGCCATTGCTATGCCATCTACTAGATTTGCGAAGCCAGACTCCATCCACTCATTTGAAACAAACATTTGTTTCAAATTCATTTTTTGTTGGCATAGAGTCTGTAGTGCAAGGAAGTGTGTTGCAAATCTTGTCACCCCTGGTCGAACCAGCTCCCTGCCCTCTGTGAAAGTACGCATCATGCACAAAACCCTCGTGTGATTATAAATGAATTTTGTAACTTTGCGGGCATTTTGCAATACCTCCTTAACCCATTCAAGTTTTCCAATGTCCTCAAGGGTTAGATCAAGGCAATGTGCTGCACATGGGGTAAAAAATATAGAGGGGTATTTGTTTGTCAAGAGTCTACCAGTAGCTACACAAGCAACAACATTGTCTGTAATAAATTGAACCACACTTGGTGGCCCAACTTTTTGTACCACACAATCAAACATCTCAAACAATGCAGCTGCAGATTTGATAGTATCCGATGCATCCAGGGATTTTAAAAATATAGTGCCAATTTCACAAGAGACAAGGAAGTTAATGAGGGTTCGATTCCTTCTGTCTGTCCATCCATCTGACATTATGGTGCAACCAGTCTTTGCCCACTCTAGTTTATGCTCTGTAACAACATCTGTAACATCCCGTACTGCATCATTGAGCATACCAACCCTCAATGTCTCGTAAGATGGGGCTTTGAACCCGGGACCTGCAGCTGCAATAGCATCCACCATACCTTGCCAATATGGTGATCTAGCAACATGAAATGACAAGCTAGAGTAGTACCAAAAGTTTCCAATTGCCTTCCTTGCTTGTTCATGGACATTCTTCCTCCACCCTATACTCTCCAAAGTGGTTTGTGATCCCGGTGTAGTACGAGGTGCAAAGAAAGCATTAATGTTTCCTCCATCTGTGTTTGGGCCATGCGCTATAGAAGAATGTGTTGACCCTGATTCCCTTTACTATTTGTAGAATTAGAACCTATTTCAACCCCGGTTCTTGCCTTTTTTGCTTTGTTCTCAGGAATTGCATGAAGCTGTAGTGCCTGGTGAGTGACATCTGCAGGGCATGCTATACAAGGAGTGCTGTTATTTCCTGGCTCCTTTGCCAAGTGCCATTTGAAACGATAAATGCCCCCGGTGATTTCACTCTTACACCAATTGCATTTAACCTTCGTTGTACTCGAAACTGAAGTACAATGTGTCCATGCAAAATCTTTTGGACGTGGCATTATGATCAAATCTGCAATAAAATTTTTAATTCAGTCTACTTTGCCATCAAAGGCCACTAGAAAGATTGAACTTTGAAGGAATGAATGGTAAAGTTTGAAGGCAACATGCCAATCTTGGATAAGGCAACTGAATTTCAAAATCCAATCTACCCAAAAAACCCAAACTCATCAGTTTTTAAACATGCTTATGAGAAACTTCCAAGCACTTAATGACAGTCAACAAAAGGCAATATTGCTCTCCATCAATCCACTTCACAATGTCATGAATGTGTAGGAAATTTACAGCCATGTGGAGCTTTCTTAGTGCATGACACTTTACTTTACTAAGCATCAATTATTTTTCACTATTTATTTTTGTTTTTTACTAAGTTTTCTTGGTGCATCAAGAAAAACAGTTTGGATTTTTGACTGTTTATTTAAAAAAACATGCTTACACTTTACTTTTTTATCTTTGACTGTTTAATTTTGTTTTTTACTAAGCTTTCTTGGATTTTTGACCATTTTGGATTTTTGACTGTTTGCTGCTATGTCTAGGACATAAAATTCAAAGGGAAATATTAAAAGATAAATTAAAATGATTCTAAACATGTGTAAAATTAAACTGCTGAATACAAGATAAATTAGGATCAAACATTTTTTAACTCTTAGCATGTGTAAAATTAAAATAGATATATAGTGATTCCTTCTAATGTGATAAATTTTTTTGAAAATATAGATTGACTGAAAATATAAGGAGAAATTATTTTTTATGATTACACAATTGATTTTTAAAATAAAAATGGTTTTTTATAATTTAACTCATAATAATTTAGTTACTCATAAAAATAGTATTCAGCATTTTAAATAAAATAAATTATACATACATATATATTTTATCAACAATATATTCATAATAATTCATAACAATATATGGAGATATTATTTTTTATGATTACACAATTTATTTTTAAAATTAAAATTGTATTATTTATAATTTAACTCATAAAAATCATATTCAGTATTTTAAAATAAATAAATTATAAAATATATATTTAATCACAATATATTCATAACAATATAAAAAAATTAATTTTATCAACAGTATATATTCACAACATAAATGAGGAATTAGGAAAAAAAAAAAAACCTCTATTTGCCGCTCACGACTTGGCTGGCTGCTCACGAATTCGAGACTATGCTACTGCTCACGAATCCGAGACTATGCTGCTGCTTACGTCGTTCCAAAGACGCCTTCAACACTTCGCCTTCAAAACTTCAATAGACGCCTGCAACACTTCTTTACACGCCTTCAAAAATTCAACAAACGCCTTCAGCACTTCTTTACATGCCTTAACAAATTCAAAAAATGCCTTCAGAATCTCAGATTAATGATAGACACCTTTGAGAAATTCTCATTTAACTGAGGAAAGCCACGCGGTATTGAAGAAAAGGAAAATGCGCCATCTTTATAGAAAAAACGCGTGTTTTTTAGGGTTTTTGTTTTTTGCCGTTTTTTTTGCAGTTTAAAACCCGATTTTTAGATGATTTTCAACGATTTTTTCATGGCGTTGACCACTGAAAAAATCGGGAACTTTGCAGATTTTTTGAAAATCGCAATTTTTACGATTTTTACCCGATTTCTGCTTCTATGGTCCAAACTAGATAGAATGTGCACTTCATTTTCAACGGTTACCAAGAGTTGTATTTTCCAATCACGATCAAGCAAAATTGATGAACCGCTGTTATGTGGCATGTGAAAATCAGAACTATTATACTTAGTATCAAAGTGTCCATCACTATCCCAAATTACTTGTGCCACTCCTTGATTATCCTCAAAAGAAGATTGTGAATCCGAACCAACCGGGCTACAAGGTCTTTGTTCAAAATCAGCTACTTGCAATGTGAAATTAGATTCCTTTTCAAGATTGAAAACATCACTATTGATGCCATCCTCTATGCATGGTTTTTGGGATGAAGTAAGGACATCATTACAATAAAAAAGAATTAAAGAAATTCATCCCAATGTGGATCCTTGTCATACTCAGGTGCCAACACACCCGGATCCCATGTGTAGAAAGGCTGATCACTTTGTGTAGAGAATAAGTGTTCGCTATGCTCCTCATGAGTAGCTGCCTTTTTGAATAAGTCACTTTCCATCCCATTATCACTGAAAACATCATAAGCATCTCTCTCCATAGGCTTGATTTGGTAGTCTAACCCAAAGCCATCAATGTCACCATTACTCACATGGGGTAAAGAATCATCATTAATAGCTGATTTGAAGTTATCATCTCTTTTGTTTTCATCATGCCCATCATCTAAAGGTATCTCAACTTCACTAGATAGCTCTAAGGGAGTATGCAAGGCTGCTATTTCGTCAATTCCTTCATGCACAACCTCATCTACAACAGTTGCATGCATGACCAAAGAGTCATCCTGAGGCTTCGTCTCACATCCATCAAGTTTCAAAGCAATTACTTGATTTGATTTTTCTGCTATGAACTTCTCTTCAACCACTTGCTCTTCATCGAATGCATGAAGTTTCAACTTTGCCATCTCCTTAAAATGAAGTTCTGGTTCCTTTTTGTCAAACCTCTCAATGAGTTTCTCAGTGAACTCAGTAAATGATGTAATCTGAGCATGCCCCATTATGATCATTCCATGATGCCACCATTTATGTGCAACTCCATCAAGGTGCATGGTAGCATATTTTATGGATTCTTCTTCAGGCATGGGGTTTTGATTGAAGTATGTGTCCACCCTATGAACCCATACTCTTGTTGAAATCTCATTGGACCTGTCAAAAAAGGAATGCTAAGTTTTCCATCTTTCCTTCATAAGTCATTATGATGTTCTCTATTGCCCCTATTGGGTGTATGACTCATCCTAAGATCTATATAATCCCAAAGTGATATGTCATGCTGGAAGCCAAGGCTTGCATCCGACCAATCTTGTATAAATTGATCCTACAACTTAACTAAGGTAAGCTCTTGATTGGGTTGTGCTACTACTCTTGGTGGAAATATAGGCACAAGAGGCCTAGCCATGGCTGCTCCATTATGCTGATTGGCTGTCCTTCGTTGTCCCACATCATTATCTTGCCCCAAACAATCTAATCTTTGTACCAACTGTGCGAGTTGTTGATTGGTCTCTTGAGCACGTTGGGCTGCTCTATCTTGACCCCTAACCACTACATCCAAGAGTTGTATCATACGATCTTGCTTACCAATATTTCTTTCAGCTTCTTCTCTTCTTTCTCCCATGTTTTTTCCTTGGTACCTTCTTTGTCGGTCACTAATGCTCATAGATTTGTATCACCCGTTGGCTGGTAGGATGATTAGCGCTCTGATACCATTGTAATGACTGACCCCAAATATTTTTTTTTTCTGATTTCAAGTTTGCTGTTTGAGTGCTTATTGAGAATGTTTTTTTGAAGTTCTTAGTATACCATTCGTGATTTTAACATGCCACATGATAGATAACATATATGCAATAATAACACTTGAAAACATGCTAGAAAAAGATCATTTTCAGACTAAGAATGCTTAGATTTAATAACAGAAATATTCTGAGATTACAAAGTATTTTCAGACTTCTTAAACAATTAAATCAGACTCAGAAATGTACGTTTTCAGACCTGGAAATGGTGTCTTAACAGCAGATTACACTTTCAGAAAATGCTTTGTAACGTCACTAGCAAAGGGCTTCAAACACCATTGACTTATCACCACCAAACATCCCTTCCATCGCCCTTAAAGTGCAGATTTCTGAACATCACAATACATACCCAGAAACTTCTAAAACACACCAAACTAGGCGCCTAGTAGTGAAGGGCGATTTGCTCCATAAAATCAGTATTGACTCTAAAAATTCGTGTGAATATATGTACTGAAGCGCCTTGACTAGGAGAATGCACAAAACCAATACCCACGTTGCAAATAAAATCAGATAATGACTTATGAGCCAAAAACCAGGTTCAGGTCTAGTTGCTAAAGTGCCCAGAAATTGATGAAACCACTCCCAAACTCTTTGAAATCCACACCAAAAAGAGATTAAGCCATCACAAACCCAAACCAAACTGAAACACCTAAAAAATGCTTGAAGATCTTCATTCTAAATGACTGAAAAATGCAACTTGAAGCTCAGATTGTGACTCCCGGATGGAACCATGCTTTCATTGGCTAGGGCAGGTCTTGCACTACTGAAACCAATCCAAGATGTCAAGGGTTTTCGTTCTCAATACTCACTTTTAGATCTCTTGGTGAAAAACTAACAGCATCTCCTTATGCAACCAAAATCATCCATAGCCAAATGAGAGCCAAAACTCATAATTATAAAGTGAGGGAAGGATTAGGGCAACTTGCATTTGAATTTGAATACATTTCCCTCTCATTACATTTTATGAAATGTCGTGAAATTACCCCAAAAGGGCGTCCAACTATTTGCCTCCAAAATTCCACTTTTGATTTTTAATTAAAAATTGACTTTTAGCCCAAATTAGGCGTCTCACCTTATGAGGCATAACATTAACCTTTAAAAATGATAAATAAACCTCTTTTCAAGGCATCCATTTGAAATACATGGCCCCTCTTTTAAAACAACGTTGTGCAGCTAGGCTAAGGGGGTCTACTCATAAGGAAACTATTTGCACTTCTGTAACCTTCTAAAATGACTTAAAGTTATCACTTAGGCACCAAGGTACTTTTTAATGACCCTTCTGACCCTCAACTTTAAATTATAAAGTAATTTTATTTTAATTCATTTTCGAAGAGGAAAACAAATATTTAAATATTCCAACCTTAGCAACCAAGAGCCTCAACTAAAATAATGCTGCTGAGGAGTAGCTTGATCGGGTCCAGCTTCTAAAAATAGACTTACCATTTTTAGTAAGTACTAAAAATAGTAAAAACATCAAAGACACAAGCTGGAAAGATAATTGATGCGCAAATGATCTCATTGTAGACAATAAGCTACTGGACTAGTCCCCTGTTAAAAATAGAAAGCCATGCCTAAAACACCAAAAAACCCCACAGTAAGGATTGGCATAAGGCATTAAAGCTCATTGGGCAACTTCCACACATTGCCCAAACAGGAAACCCTACGTTGTTTTGCCTGTCGGACCAATTACTAAAAATAGTAAGTGTGTCAAAACTAGACTAATTCGAAAGAGGACATCGAAAATGGGGACATTACAATGCTATAGTATCATGCCTTGCAATATTGAATGGGTCACTTCGTACACTATACCTTATCTTTGAGCATATCAATCATTTTTGTACTTTATCTTGTAAAACTATTTTGCTACCATCACTTCTTTGTCTTTGGTAGCTTTGCAAGCTCCCAAGTTTTGTTTTTTCAACAGCATCAATCTTTTCCTCCATTGTTGTAATCGATTCTTCATTTTAACAGCCTCTTCAAACTTAGTAAGTTCCACCTCAATATTTGAATAAATTGCATAATTAATCAATTCATCATCTTCATTGCTTTCTCAAACTTGGCTTCTTTTCAATCTTATTTCAAAATAATGATCTGTCATTAGATTTGGAGTATGATTTTGCATTACCTTCTAAATTTTTGTACATTGCTTGAACTTGATGTAGATTTTGCACTTTCAACTTTTTTTTGTTGATCCCAAATTATTCATTGACTCACTGTTTCTTTTTAGTTCTTCAAGTGATTTGCATAGATTCCCCCTTCAACAAATATTGCATCTCTGGAAATAGTGCTCTTCCTTAAGGGGAATAAAACTTGTAAGCCTTGCTTTCAACTTTATAACTTATAAATATGCATTCTTGACTCTTTGCATCTAATTCATGTCTTTTTGCATCACTTATTTGAATATATGCTAAACTTATTATGGTAAATTTAAGATATATTAAAAAAATAAAGACAAAAGCATCTTTTCAGAATTTACAAAGCAAAGTTGCTAAAAATAAAGAATGATGAAGTTTCTAAAAGAGACTAAAGCTAAGAAACGAATAGAAAGAAATCTACTCTAATATTACAATATTGACCTTTAAATTATCTATCTAAATATTATTTTAATAACCTCCCTTAATGGTCAATCTAGCAACTACACCAAGGTGCCTCCTAAATTTGACAAACTTATCCGGGCTTAGAGACTTGGTGAGAATATCAACAGTCGGATCCTTAGTTGGAACATATTGCAATATCACTGATCCATCTTCAACAAGCTGGCAGATGAAATGACAATGAAGTTCAACATGCTTGGTCCTTTAATGGAAGATTGGATTTTTGGCAAGTTTTAGCACCCCTTGATTGTCACAATACAAGGGGGAAGGCCCTGCTTGAGACATTCGCATGTCAGAAAGCATCCTTCGAAGCCAAATTGCCTCACAATCTGCTTTAACAGTTCCCCGATATTCAACTTTAGTTGAGGAAAGAGCCATTGCTTGCTGCTTCTTGTTGGTTCATGTAACTGCATCTATACTCAAACTGAAAACATACCCAGAAGTAGACTTCCTGTCATCAATACAACCTACCCAATCTTAGTCGGTAAAGCCAATCAGCTTAGGATCTTTGCACTTGGCATACAAAATGCCAATGTTGGAAGTGCCTTTCACATATCTCAGTACATGCTTCACCGCAACCCAATGTTTAGCTTTAGGGGCTGTCATGAAGCGAGAGATGTAGCTCACAACAAAACTGAGATTAGGTCTAGTAGTAGTGAGATAAATGAGGTTGCTTACTAGTTTCCTGAATGCTGATTCATTTTGCATAGGTGAGTCTAATTTTGCTGATAGTTTTAGCCCTTTCTCCATAGGTGTAGATGTAGGTTTGCAATAATGAAGAAGTCCCAAATCTGTCATGTCAAATGATTGACTGAGATTGTGTTTGATCTCCTCAATCAAATGTTCTAAGCTACTAGTAATGATAAGGTCATCAACACAGACAACAAGCAAAATAATATCATCACCAGATTGTTTGACATACAAGTTAGAATCAGAAGGGCTTCTTTGAAAACCATGATCAACTAGGTACTTATCAATTTTCATGTATAATGCCCGTGGAGCCTGTTTAAGGCCATAGAGTGATTTCACTAGTCTGCGAACCTGGTGTTCTTTACCAACAACCTTGAAACCAGGAGGTTGCGTCATATAGACTTCTTCCTGTAAATCACCATTGAGGAATGCACTCTTGACGTCCGCTTGATGGACTTTCTATCCAAACTGAGCTGCAATAGCGAGGACAAGCCAAATAGTACTCATTTTGGTTGTAGGAGCAAAAGTCTCCTCATAATCAATGCCCTTTGTTTGTGAGAACCCTTTGGCTACTAATTGAGCCTTATACTTATCAAGGGTTTTGCCAACCTTGTACTTAACTTTATACACCCATTTGCAGCCAATGGGTTTCTTCCCAGGTGGAAGATCGGAGAGGACCCAAGTGTTATTCTTCAGAAGGCTATGATGTTCAACTTCCACAGTCTGTTCTCACTCAGGAATGCCTTTAGCCTCTGAATATGTTTGAGGCTCAAAGATGTTGTGAAGGTTGGCCATAGGAGTAAAATTAACTGTATTCTGTTGCTTGCTCTTTTTCCGAGCAGACCTACCCTCGATCAATTCATCATCATGAAGATCACTTATGGTTTTAGCATGCCATTTAGGTTGGAGAGTAGAAGTACCAATATTTGAAACAAGAGGAACAACATCACTAGGGGTGGCTAGAACAAAGTCAGCTGGATCAGGATCCAGATTGTCCTAAGGAGGGATGGGTGGTGGAACATTTTGTTGAGGTGCCTGCACAACTGCAGAAGCTAGGGGAAGACAAACACCCAAATCAGAAGCCTGCAAAGATTGGTCCTTAGGGCTCACAGAAGGAGAAGACAGATAGAAGGGCTCATTAGCTTCATCAACCACAACATCACGACTGAAGATGAAACGATCTGTGTCTACATCAATCAGCCTATATGCCTTATGATTCTCACTGTAACTAGTGAACATGAGTTTCTAGCTTTTGGAATCCAACTAGTGTGCTTGGCATCTGGAATCCACACGAGCAATAGAGCCAAAAACTTTCAATTGGCTTATTTTAGGCTTGCATCTAGATCAGGCTTCTTCAGGAGTCATCTTCTTAACGACATAAGTGGGAGACCGATTCAGAAGATAGACTGCAGTGTAAACTGCTTCAGCCCAAAATTTCTTAGGAACATTTCTATGTTCCAGCATAGAATGAGCCATTTCAGTCATGGTGCGATTCCTACACTCAAGGACACCTTTCTGTTGAGGGGTGTACGGTGTGGTAAGTTGGCCCTTAATGCCATGTGCAGCACAAAAATTGGAGAAGTTAGAAGAACAAAACTCCCCACCATTATCATACCTAAGAGTGACTGTCTGAGAGCCTTACTCTTTCTCAACTAAGGCCTTAAACTGCTGAAATATACTGAACACCTTTGATTTGTTTTTAAGAAAATACACTCACATTCTTCTACTAAAATCATCAACAAATAATGGAAAATACTTGCAACCAGTAATTGAAGGAGTGTTCATTGGTTCACATACATCAGCGTGAACCAATTGTAATACCTTGGAAGCTCTCCATGAGTCACCATCTGAGAATGGAGTTTGATGTTGCATTCCAACCTGACAAGCTTCGCATACTCCATGATTTTGAGCCTGCATTGTAGGTAGGCCACCAACTAGATTATCTCGAGATAGCTAAGATAATGCATATTCAGGTGCCCATAACGTTGATGCCAACAGTTTTTGATAGAAGTACTTTTGGCTGCCATAGCGTGCTCTTGAGAATCACCAGAATCAACAAGTCTATACAGATCATGATCCTCAAGTCCCTAAACCACTATAGTGCGAGTCTCTCTATCAACAATGCTGCATGTATACATGTTGAAAACAATATCTAGCTAAGGAGAGTGAGTCATGATTTAACTAACTGAAAGTAAATTTAGCTCCATGCCAGGTACAAAGTATACTTCGAGAAATATAAAATTTCAAATTTCCCTCTAGAGTGAATCTGCACGTTGCCCTTTCTGACAACAGTATACTCTTTGCCTCCTCCAAAGATAGTAGAATCTCTGAATGGGTGTACTCAATGAACCAATCTCGACGATGAGTGAAATGTTGAGATGCACTTGAATCAATATACCAAGTAGTTGATTTAACAGGATCTACAAGACTCTTGGCCATAAAGGCATAGAATGCAGACTCCTTCTGCTTAGTGTGCTCTGCAACATGGGCTTTAGGTTTAGACTCTCCTTGCTTGGACTGTTCAAAAGCCAAGCATTTCCAACAATCTTTCTTCATGTGGCCATACTTATGGCAATAGTTGCACTGAATGTTTTTCAAAAGGAACGCTCGGCTCTTGTCAGATGTTTCATGAAGATCTTAGATTTCTTTAGCTGATTTGCCAGATGGTACTTGAGGCAGCTGATCATCAGTTACCAACAATTTAATAAGCATCACGACTTCCCGATTTTTCTCATCAAATTTCTCTTGATCTTTACTCGCCATTGTAGGACGTGTAGTGTTCCGAGAACAATCTAGTCAAGGCACCGATATTCAAATATCGTCATCATATGCATCCAGGTGTTGTAGTTGCGGCCATTGAATTTTTGATTACCCTCCAGCATAATGTGAGACAAAGAGGCCATTTTTCACAAAGTTGCACAGAGAAACCCTCAAACAAATTTTGATAGAAAAGAGGCACAAAACCCACAAACTCAAAAATTTGTCAGAAATCGCAACACAAACCCTCGATTTCGGGTCGCACTAGGCAAAACTAGGCACAAAACTGAAGAAAATCACAGGTCGAGGGAAGACAGAATATGAGGAGGCCCATAAACACCAAAAACCATGATTTGCGCCTAAAAAAAAATCCTTTTATATTTTTTGGAAAATCGTGTGCAAAAGGAATACATGCTAGAATAGATTGACACCTTTAGGAAAACCATGAACAAAGACAAGAAGACATGAGTAGAACAGAATCATGTGCACATGAAACACGCGGGCAAAGGGCAAATGAAAACGCATGCAGAGAAGGAAACACCAAGAGCATAGAAAAAAACGGAAGTTAAAAACCCTCAAAATGTAGAAGAAACACCCAAAAACTCATGCAAAATGCAAATAGTCCTCAGGTTGTGCACCCAAAAAATCACGAACAAAAAAGTGCAAATTTTTGAGACGCGATTTCATCAAAAGAATTGCCGTGATTTTTTACTTCCATGAACCCGCAATTTTCAATTTTGAAACCCTTGATATTTGCCAGAAAGAAGCTGTGATTTGTTTATGAGAAACCCTCAAAAATCTTGTATCAAAGAGAAGATGGGATTTCCAAAGGAGAAAACAGGATTTTTCTTAGTATACCTATTGTGACCTTTTCACACCTCACCCCATTCAAGATGGGGACCCCCTAATTTTTGTGCCATTCTGGTCTTTTTGCTTTGGTTCTCTCTCTCTCTCTCTCTCTAATCTTTTGTCCTTCCAGGGATGTCTCCGTATTTGACCTAAGTTGGAAATTTTGGCTAAGTCTGTGAAATTAGGGTTTTTATTCTTCAGACTTGTTTGAGGTCAAATTGAGTTGTCAAAGCGAAATCTGAGCTTGGCACTGCGATCACAAAGTTTCAGGCGGGATCCCACTAAATTTTCATCGAATTCGGTCAACTTACTATTTTTAGTAAGTGCTCAATCTGGGGTCTTTTCCTCAAAATTCTGGAATTCTGACTGCTCCAACACATTCAGGTAACTTCAAGGTGCTTGCACGCAAGATTTGGACAAATTCCGACAACTTGCTATTTTTAGCAATTCAGGCTTCAGGAGCCATTTCGGGGTTTGCCCGTGTGCTCTTTCAATGCATGTTTGGAGGATCTTTCTGGGTTTTTCAAGACCTTTGCGATGATTTAACATGCAAGCCAGGATGAGGACTTTCAACAATTCAAGCTTCAAAAGCTATTTTTAGGGTTTGCATACATAATTTCTCCGTGCATGTCGGGATATTCCTCATGGGTTTTTCAAGAGCTTCACAGTGATGTGACATGCAAGCAGAGTTGATCATTTTTCAGGGACTTACTATTTTTAGCCAGTGCCCGTATGTGGACCAGTTTTTTGGGTTTTTCTAGGTTTTTTGAGATCCTTCGAGCATTGTAACATGCAAACTCATCCGGCAGCTGATTAGTCGCTTTTCGGGCATTTACTATTTTTAGTAGGCACACTTCGACGGCCACCCGACACTTCAATTTCACAGGCAGAGCAACATGCAACAGGAATCAGGTCAAATGAAGGTCATTTGAGGTGCATGCAAGCCAAATTAGGGTTTCCACTTTTATGCCTAAAAATAGGGGGTGAAATTCGAGAAGTTGTCAAATTGAGGCACCCCATCAGGATCAACATCTTTCGAGCAACCTACTGGCAAAATTTGAACGCAATCTGAGTACTTACTATTTTTAGTAAGTCATTTCATGGCTAAAAATAGTAGGTCTGTGCCAGAGGCAAGTGTGAACAGGACACTTAAATCATCAAGATCATGTGAAGCAAATTTTAGGTCAAACAGAGTTGTAGAAGTCAGGCAATTTTATGGTTTGTTAAAAATAGTAGGAGGGCTAAAAATAGCAGATGAGCTTGGGCAACAGGTATAAACAAGATAGCAAGGCCACAAGAAGGATATCATGCCAACTCCAGGATCAGAACGGGTAAAGGGCCATGAAGAGACACACTTCTCCGAAATTTGCCAAAAATAGGTGGCAAAAGGTAGCTGAGGTGTTTAAAAAAAATTCTAAGTTCACAAATTGACTATGGCAGGAGGAAGGGTGAAATGCGCCCAAGAATGGAGGAGATATAAAAAAATGTCTAAGTATGAGGAATTCCTCCTCATACCCTCAAATGCGCCCAAAGTGTAAGCAAGCATGGGAAGAAAATATTCTAAGTATTGAAAATTCCTCCACCACATGTGAAATGCGCCCAAGGCATGAAGGCTGGCATCAAAAAGTTTCTAAGTATGAGGAATTCCTCCTCATACCCTCAAATGCGCCCAAGGTGTGAGCAAGCATGGATAAAAAATTCTAAGGCGTTGAAGTTCCTCCTCCCTACCTCAAATGCGCCCAAGCTTGCAAGTCAAAAGGGAGGCGTGGTAATGAGAAAGTTGCTAAGTATTAAAAGTTCCCCCTCATACCCCTAAATGCGCCCTAAGGAAGATAAGACTTTGAGATGTTAAAAGTCTCTAAGTGTTGGTAATTCCTCCTCACACCCCTATATGCGCCCTCAAGTGGAAGTGGATACATGAGAATGCGCCCTTGTTTGTGGAGGAGGTAAGGTAAGATTCTAAGGCGTGGAAATGCCTAAGGGGTGAAGGTGGAGGCATGTGTCATGAAATGCGCCCAAGGTGAGCTAATTAAATTTAAAAATCTTTCTAAGGTATTGCAAGGTGAACATGGGAAATACGCCCAGTGATGATAATATTAGAATTTCTAAATGCAAGGTGAGGTGCACCCATGAACATGAAGAGAATTTCTTCAGGAAAACAAGAAAAACGCCTAAGGCATGAAGAATAAAATGCGAATAGCAAATGTGCCCAGAATTAAAGGTTGAATAAACCTTGGAAATTTATTATTTTCAGAAAAATAATAAAAATTAAACTTACCCCTTCGTCTGGATACACATGAATATGATGTTTTTTGAGGGGAATTTTTTTTCTGGGTCTTGGACATTTCCCACTGGGAGATGATTTTAAAATTTTCCATGCCTTACTCAGGATTTTCAAATGGAGATTTTAGCTTGGCGCCTATTTAATGAATTTCCTAGGCAAAATTAAATTTTTCTAAGGCAAATAAAAGAAATGTTTTTACAAAAAAATGCCTTGGCTTATGAATTGAAGCTAGATGTTTGGAATAATTTTGCCGGAGTAAGCACGGAATTAAAATGCCTTAGCTAGTTGAGATGAAATTTTCTATGAGGAATATTTGATTTAATATTTTAAATCTCAGAGTACAAACATGATGAAGCACGCCTATGCAGGAGAGATAAATTTTCAAAGTTCTAGAAGTCAAAGGTTCCGATGCTTCAAGTGACAAGTGTTGTGATTGCCAGAGGAGGGAAAACGGAAATTCAAATAAATTTGCTAAGATTAGCTTCTTCCAGAATTCGACTTGGCTATAAGAATTCAAATTCTTTTTATTTTCTTCATCAGTTGCTGAATGCAAACTTGAAGTCTGAAGGTGAAGAAGTGCGAACTTGAGAAGAGAAAGTTAGTGAAGTGAGTTTGCCTTGAGCAATTTTTTTTTTTTCTAAGTGCTGGAGGTTGTGTTGTTGCAAGTAAATTTTTTCTAAGTGTTGAAGTGAGACTTTGCTGAAGGGTGTTGAGGTTTGAAGTTTGAAATTTCAAGTGTTGCAGCCTCTTATTTTCAGATTTCAGTTGGCACTCTCAAATGATATTATTTTTCTAAGTTATTTTCTAATGGCTGTTTTTCATTTCTGCAGGATGGCTGAAACAAGTAGAAGAGCTGCTGGTAGGGAGAATCATGCTGAATCCAACAAAGCAAGTACATCGAGACAAGCTGTAATAAAGAAGTTGAGCAAGTCTCTCTTGCCAGAGTCAAATTTTTTCGAAGCTAGGCAAATTAAGTGATAAAAATCTTGGCTCCTTCAATTTGAAGACTTTCAAAAGACGAATATTGGGGATTGGAGGTCATCGACCATCAGTCACTTCGCACAATATTGTCAGAAGTGGACTTTATGCAGCTGCTGGTTTTCCACCAGCAATTCGGTGCCCAAAGTTGATTATGGAGTGCGCTAATTGCTACTACACAGAGCAAAGAACTATCATTTCACCAGATGGGAAGCTGTTGGCCAACCTTACACCTGAAGCTATTGGGGAAGCGTTTGGGATTCCAGCCTATGAGAAAATGATTTACAAAACCAAAGAGAGGGCTGAGAAAATGTATGCATCCACGTTTGATCGATGTGCTGATATGATAAACTCTCGTTGGATGAACAAGCCTAAGCCAACTCGCACAAAGCTGCCAAAGCAAATAATTTCAGAAGACTTGAAGCAGGAGTTTTGTGACTTAATCATGATGCTCAGTAGAGTTGGAGGGTGCCCCCAAGCGTTCATCTTTGAACCTTGTATGTTTTACTACATCAACCTTGTGCTGGAAGGCAAAGAACACATTGACTGGGCGTTGATGATCAGTGACAATTTGCATGAGCAACTCATAAGTCTAAGAATAACGAAAACATTTTATATGAGTTCATATATCGTCTACATGCTGGCCCAGATGATGAGATATAGGGGGATATCATACAAGGAGCCGATTGGGTGTGGCTCTCAACAATTCAAGATTCATGAGGCTTGTCTGCAGTTGCATTTGACGAGCACCTCAAATCACAAGAGAGTCAATGATGCCTTCACGATGAATATAATGAGGACGCCGTAGCAAAGAACTCATCATAGAATATCCAAGGAGGCACAAGAGTTGATTGAAAAATAGGGATTTTGGTTTATCTAGTTTCCGAAATTTACTTACATCAGGCTGCAGGGGTTTTCATCTTATCCATACAGATTGCCTCGATATCCCACAAACAGGATTGTGATGCTAGAAATATCTAGGCAACTCATTGCCTACGATAAGATTTAGAAGAAAAAGAAGAAGGGTGGACTTGATTTCCCTATTACCATGGGGAATTCGAATGAAGTTTGTCCATCACTACAGGCAGCTCAGGAAGTAGAAAATGAGCTTCAATTCTTCCACCTCTCCTATCATACCAGCAGATAGCATTATGATCCTTAGAGAAATATCAGATGGATATTGTTTGAAGAATTTAGGCATAAGGCACAAATTGAAGACTTCTGGGCGAGTGCAGTGGATGAGGCTGAAGTTAGGAGAAGGATGTTTTCAAGGATACTGTTGTGACCTTTTCACACATCACCCCATTCAAATGGGTACCCCCTTAATTTTTGCTCCATTATGGTCTTTTGGCTTTGGTTTTGCATCTCTCTCTCTGATCTTTCCATCCTTCTGAGGATTTCCCATCGTTTGACCTAAGTTGGAAATTTTGGCTAAGTCTGCAAAATTAGGGTTTTTATTCTTCAGGCTTGTTTGAGGTCAAATCGAATTATCAAAGTGAAATATGAGCTTGGCATTGTGATCAGAAAAGCTCGTGGAAGGATCCCACTGAATTTTCATCATGTTCTGACGACTTACTATTTTTAGTAAGTGTTCAATCTGAGGTCTTTTCCTCAGAATTCTGGAATTTTGACTGCTTCAGCACATCCAGGTAACTTCAAGGTGCTTGCACGCAAAATTTGAACAGAGTCTGACAACTTGCTATTTTTAGCAATTCAGGCTTCAAGAGCCATTTTTAGGGTTTGCATGTAGAGTTTTTCAGTGCATGTCAGGATATTCTTTATGGGTTTTACAAGAGCTTCGCAACAAAGTGACATGCAAGCAAAATTGATCATTTTTCAAGCACTTACTATTTTTAGCCAGTGCCCGCATATGAACCAGTTTTTTGGGTTTTTTGAGATCCCTCGAGCGATAAAACATGCAAATTCATCTGGCAGTCGGTTGGTCACTTTTCAAGCACTTACTATTTTTAGTAGGCAACTCCCCAGCGCTCCAGTTTCACAGGCAGAACTACATGCAACAGGAACCAAGTCAGACAAAGTTTGTTTGAGGCGCATGCAAGTCAAATTAGGGTTTCTACCTTTTTGCCTAAAATAGGGGGGGTGAAATACAAAAGTTGTCAAAATAAAGTACCCCATCAGGATCAACATCCTTCAGGCAGCCTACTGGCAAAATTTGAACGAAATCTGAATACTTACTATTTTTAGTAAGTCACCTCATGGCTATAAATAGCAAGTCTGTGCCAGAGGTAGGTGTTAACAGGACACTCAAATCTTCAAGATCATGTCGAATAAGTTTCAGATCAAACGGAGCTGCAGAAGTCAAGCAATTTTTGGGTTTGCTAAAAATAGCAGGAGGGCTAAAAATAGCAGATGAGCTTCAACAACGGGTATAAACAAGGTAGCAAGGTCACAAGAAACATATCACGCCAGCTCCAGGTTCAGAACGGGTGAAAAGCCATGAAGAGTCGTACATCTCCGAAATTTACTAAAAATAGAATGGCAAGAGGTAGCTAAGGCATTGAGGATTTTCAAGGTGAAAACTGGCAAGAGGAAGCATGAAATGCGCCCAAGAATGAAGGCTGGCATCAAAATAAAATAAAATTCTAAGTGTGAAAAATGGAAGTAGCATGGGAGAAATGCGCCCAAGCTTGATTGAAATTCCTCCTTATGGGGTGAAATGCGCCCAAGGTAAAAGGGCCTTGACATGGCAAAATTGTTCTAAGGCATAAAAATTCCTTCTCCCTACCTCAAATGCGCCCAAGGTATGAGAGGATGTTGATGAAAAATGCTAAGTATAAAAATTCCTCCTCATAGGGTGAAATGCGCCCAAGCTTGAGGAAAGTTCCTCCTCCACATATGAAATGCGCCTAAGTTTCCAAGGTGTAGACAAGGAAGGCGTGGTTTTAAGAAAAAATTCCAAGTATGGGAGAATTCCTCCACACACCCCCATATGCGCCCAAGGCAAGAGGCCTAATGAATGCGCCCAAGATTAAAAGTGGAAGTGGCCTAGGTAAAACATGCCCAAGGAAGATTTGAAGACAAGGTAAGGTCTTGGCGTGAAAAGTTCCTCCTTACCACCTCAAATGCGCTCTAAAGAAGTGGGGACATGAAGGAAAATTGTTAAGGCATGAAAATGCCTAAGGGGCGTGAAAAGGTTGGGAGTAGCATAGGTAAAATGAGCTCAAGTTAAAAGTTCCTCCACCACATGTGATATGCGCCCTTGAGTGGAAGTTGATACATGGAAATGCACCCTTGTTTGTGAGGGAAATAAGACAAGTTTCCAAGTCGTGGAAGATCCCTAGGGGTTAAAGTGGAAGTTGATACATGAAAATGCGCCCCTCATGGGTAAGTTAACAAAAAATGAAATTTTTCTAAGGCATTTTCAAAGGTGAAAGTGAGAAATATGCCTAGAGGAGGTAATGATAAAATTTCTAAGTACAAGATGAAGTGCGCCCATGAGTAGGAAGGGAATTTCTTCAGGGAAACAAGAAAAATGCCAAGGCATGAAAAGTGAAGACTGCAGGTGTGGAATACGTCCAGAATAAAAATGAAATAAACCTTAGCAATTTTATTATTTTCAAAAATAATAAAAAATTAAACTTACCCCTTCGTTCGGATACACATGAAAAATATGATTTTTGAAGGGAATTTTTTTTTTTGGGTCTTGAATATTTCCCATTGAGAATGGATTTTAAAATTTTCCACACTTTGCTCAAGATGTTTCGACAAAGATTTTGCCTGGCGCCTGTTTAATTAAATTTCCTAGGCAAAATTAAATTTTTCTAAGGCAAATAAGAGGAACGTTTTTACAAGATGCCTTAGCTTGTGAATTGAGCTCAGATGTTTGGAATAATTTTGCTGGAGCAAATGTGAAATCAAATGCCTTAGCCAGTTGAGATAATTTTCTGAAGAATACTTGATTTAATATTTTAAAATGCAAACATGATGAAGCAAGCCTGTGTAGGAGTGATGAAATTTTCAAAGTTCTAGAAGTCAAATATTCCGATGCTTCGATTGACAAGTGTTGCGACTGGCAGAGGAGGGAAAACGGAAATTGAAATATTTGCTAAGATTAGTTTTTTCCAAAATTTGACTTGGTTATAAGAATTCAAGTTCTTTTTATTTTCTTCATCAGTTGCTGAATGCAAACTTGAAGAGAGAAGCCAGTGAAATGAGTTGACTTGAGAGGAGAAATTTCTAAGTGTTGGAAGTGCGAATTTGAGAAGAGGAATTTCTAAAAGGTTGGAAGTGAGTTGCTGCGAGCAAATATTTCAAGTGTTGGGGGTTGTGTTGCTGCAAAGTAGAAATTTCTAAGTGTTGAAGTGAGAAAGGCGTTGAGGTTTGAGGTTGGAAATTTCGAAGTGCTGCAGCCTTTTATTTTCGAAAATCAGTTGGCACTCTCGAAGTGTTATTATTTTCTAAGTCTTATTTGCTAATGGCTGCTTTTTGTTTTTGTAGGGTGGCTGAAACAAGTAGAAGAGCTGCTGGAAGGGGAAATCATGCTGAATCCAGCAGGGCAAGTGCATCAAGGCAGGCTGTAATAAAGAAATTGAGCAAATCTTTCCTGCCAGAGTCAAAGTTTTCTTCGAAACTGGGCAAATTAAGTGACACAAATCTTGGCTCCTTCAATTTGGAGACTTTCAGAAGACGAATGATGGGAATTGGAGGCCATCATCCATCAATCACTTCGCACAATATTGTCAGAAGTGGACTTTATGCAGCTGCTGGTTTTCGACCAGCAATCCGGTGCCCAGAGCTGATTATGGAGTGTGCAAATTGCTACAACACGGAGTAGAGGACTATCATCTCACCTGATGGCAAGCCGTTGGCCAATCTTACGCCTAAAACCTATGAAAAGATGATTTACAAAACAAGAGAGAGGGCTGAGAAAATGTATTCATCCACATTTGATCAATGTGTTGACCTGATAAACTCTAGGTGGATGAACAAGCCTAAGCCAACTCGAACAAAGCTGCTGAAGCAAATAATCTCAGAGGACTTGAGGCAGGAATTTTGTGACTTGATCATGATGCTTAGCAGAGTTGGAGGGTGCCCCCAAGCGTTCATCTTTGAACCTTGGATGTTCTACTATATCAACCTTGTGCTAGAAGGCAAAGAGCACGTTGACTGGGCGTTGATGATCAGTGATAATTTGCATGAGCAACTCAGAAGTCTAAGGAGAACGAAAACATTTTATATGAGCTCATATATTGTCTACATGTTGGCCCGGATGACAAAGTATAGGGGGATATCATACAAAGAGCCGATTGGGTGTGGCTCTCAGCAATTCAAAATTCATGAGGCTTGTCCGCAGTTGCATTTGACAAGCACTTCAAATTACAAGAGAGTTAATGACGCCTTCACAATGCATATAATGAGGACACTGCAGCAAAGGACTCATCATAGAGTATCTAAAGAAGCGCAAGAGCTGATTGAAAAGTACGGATGTTGGTTTATCCAGTTTCCGAAGTTTACTTACATTAGCCTGCAGGGGTTCTCATCTTACCCCTCCAGATTGCCCCGGTATCCCACGAACAAAATTGTGATGCTAGAGATATCTAGGCAGCTCATCGCCTACGATAAGATTCAGAAGAAAAAGAAGAAGAGTGGACTTAGATTCCTTATCACCATGGGGAATTTAGATGAAGTTTGTCCATCACTGCAGGCAGCTAGGGAAGCAAAAAATGAGCTCCAATTCTCCCACCTCTCCTATCATACCAGCAGACAACATTATGATCCCCAGAGAAATATCAGATGGATATTGCCTGAGGAATTCAGGCATAAGGCACAAATTGAAGACTTCTGGGCGAGTGCAGTGGATGAGGCTGAAGTCAGGAAGAGGATGTTTTCAAGGATACTGCTGGACATGATCAGAGAATGTGAGATTGTCCCGGTGCCAGATCAGGTTGAAGAAGATATAAATGTGATACAGGCTGATTATGAAGCAGTAAGGAATACACCACTCCCGCTTCCGGATTGGTCAAAGCCAGAAATTACAGATTTGGATACACTCTGCATTCGAGTTTTGACATTCACACGGAGTTGGGTGGAGAGGCGTGTAAACCGGCTTAAAGGCAGGTCAATTCCCCTTACTTACAATTTGATGGGAGATCATAGATCACCAACAGCTAGGCAAAGGAGGCAGGTTGCTCAAGTTCCAGAGCAACGAGGAAAAGGGCCAGTCCAGCCTGAGCCTCAAGAAGTCGAGGAGGCATCACATACGCCCTCAAGGGCACATTCCCCAAGCATGCAGGAGATCTCGTTGTTTGCTGATCAAAGAGAAAAATTGAATGAAGAACAGGTATTACGAGAAACAAGTCAGCCAACTTGTAGGGAGTCAGTGGGCCAGAGCGTCAATAGGCCTAGGGAGGAAAATCAGCAGGAGATAGAGGAAGAAGCGGCCATTGATACTCATTTCTAGCGTGAGATTGAGGCAACTCTTGAGGATGATGCTACTTCAGGGCAGGAGGCCCAAAGCTCAGGAGATACCGAGCCTATAGAGATTGATGGGCCTCGTCAGGATGAAGGCACAAAAGAAGTTCGTGAAGTGGAAGCCAGGAATGAACAACCCTTCATTATTTCTGACTTGCAGCAGGAAGTGCCAGAATGGCTCAAAGATAGGATGAGACGTGATCTTGTTGAAGAAACTGATCCAGCAGTTGAGATGGAGGAGTTTTTGAGTAGGAACAGTGCGCCTCCAATGAAGAAGAAGGCCAGAAAGTTTTCTAAGATTTCAACTGATGAGGATGGCTCTCGTACGCTTCATGTGGCTGTGCCTAGGATGGAATGTGATTGGGATGAAGTTGTTCCGGAGAACTATGTGATCACTACCATGGAGCTTGGCCGCCCTACTGGAACACAGGTGATTGAGGAGTGCGATAATTCATATCAAGCACTCAAGGATAGATTGCTCCGTACTGAAGGCAAGTACAAAAGATTGAAGATGGAGCACAAAACGTTGATTGGCTATGTACAACACTTGTCTCGTCCTTGTGGGCAAGAAAATACGACAATTGAGCTCCCAGCTGAATTTCCTAGAGAGTCAGTCAGTGGTTTGGAGGATTTGAGAAGGATGGCACATGAGGCAGATAAGTGGGTTGCAGTGTTCGTATCGAGACAAAAAATTTTATGGACGATCTCGCACATGCCTATCGCCAGGCCTTCAATATTATGACACGGATGGAAGCAGTTAATCAGGCTTGGGGTGAGGCTCGTATCTATTAGACTAGGGTTGTTCTTTGCCTAGAGGCTTTGATGCACACGCCTTTGTAGACTTTGGTTGGGGGAGGCGTGATTCAGGAAGGTGATAGATATGACTTCGCCAGCTGGTACTCTTTAGTGGTCACGGGCCGAGGATTCTATGATGCAACACAGGGGGATTCGGTTAGGGTTAGAAAGGCCATGACAAATATTTTTGATGGAGTCCTCAATACGCTAGAGGCTGGCTTTTGAGGAAATAACTGCAGATGACTTGAAGAGTAGATTGGCACCTTTCTTTTATGAGGTGAAGGCCTTTGTTCAGGACGATTTTGAGAACACCTCCACCTTCTCCAACATTGTTTAGAATACCCAGGATGCTCTAGTTGCCTGGAAGAAATCTTGTGCCCGGCATGGGCAAACAGTTACGGTGCTGGAATTTTAGTGGGATCACATCTCGCCTATTTCTGGTTAGGAGGTTGAGGCTGTGCTGGTCAGGTTCATTGATTTTGCAGCCAGGGAAAAGGAGAAGGGAAACGCTCTTCTGGATGACGATCTTCTGCAGGAAGATGGTGTGCATTGATTGCTTGTAGAATGCCCCACTCCTCTCAGTGGCGGTTTTTAGGGCGAAGACCCTAATTAGGGCATGTGGCTCAATCTGAGCCCTTCATTGTATTTGAATCTAGGTCATCCACTGGACTGAGCTAGATATAAAAGGGGCATCCCCCCTCATTTGTAAAAGAGTTAGACATTAGATCAGAGATAGAGTTGAGCTAGAGAGTAGAGAAGGCATATAGTGAATAGCTTAGAAGTTAGCTTAGATTAAAGAGGAAAGAAAGCTTTCTCTTTGAAAGTTTTGTAAGAAGTTGTTGTGGAAAACTCTCATAATACAAAGATTTATCATTGCTTGGTGGTTCTATCTTTTGTTGTGAGTAGCTAGTGAGGCTTTTTCGTCTTTCCAATTCAAGTAGATTAGAGTAAAGTAGATTTTATTTCATGCAAGTAGTTGCTGGTAGTGGAATGCGTTGTTTAGTTTGAGCAAGCTTCATTCATCCATACCACTAGCGGGCTCGCTGACGGTGAGTTCACCCTGTGTGGTCAGCTGGATTATTTTGCACTTAACTTCGATTGTGATTCGTATGTCCATATGCATCGTTGTGATGGTATGTGCATGTCGTGTCATAGTTTGAATATCCTTCCCATCCTTTGAAGATTGCACCGGTTTTGTAGAAGCTATCCGAAGGGAGGCAAAGCAGAATCTGGTTCAAAGCCTGCTGAAATTGATTCTCGTGTCCCACCTTTAGGAGTAGAAAATAGAGTCTCTACCCTTATCCCCTTTAATTTTAGTATTTTCCGATTAGTCTAGGAATCCGAGTATCATCACTAAATCATTTGTACCTTGTAATTGCTTCAAAGTTGAACAATTGTGTAAGTCCCCTTGAAATACCTAGCAAAATCACATCGAGCCAACTGAAACTATCCCTTTGCATAAGGATCCTTGGAGTTGAACGTATGATCTCTCACGCAATCTTAGCATACATAATACTTTGATCAAGAGAGGATAGAGCTACCATTGGAAACTTTATTCTGTGTTGGTGCGGTCATAAAACACTCGTCAACAGATACCAGTGGACATGATTAGGGAATGTGAGCTTGCCTCGATGCCAGACTAGGTGGACGAAGATATAAATGTCATACAGGCTGATTATGAAACAGTAAGGAATATGCCACTCCCACTTCCAGATTGGTCAGAGCCAGAGATTACAGACTTGGATACGCTTTGCATACCAGTCTTGACATTCACACGGAGTTGGGTGGAGAGGCATGTGAACCGGCTTAAGGGCAGGTCAATTCCCCTTACTTACAATTTAATGGGAGATCATAGATCACCAGCTGCTAGGCAGAAGAGGCAGGTTGCTCAAGCTCCAGAGCCACGAGGAAAAGAGACAGTCCAGTCTGAGCCTCAAAGAGTTGAGGAGGCATCACATACGCCATCAAGGGCACATTCTCCGAGCATACAGGAGATTTCACTGTTTGCTGATCAAAGAGCAAAATTGAATGAAGAACAGGAATTACAAGAAACAAATCAGCCACTACTACTACAGAGATACTCAGCCTATAGAGATTGATGAGCCTCATCAGGATGAAGGCATAGAAGAGGTTCGTGAAGTAGAGGCCAGGAATGAACAACCCTTCATTATTTCTGACTTGCAGCGAGAGGTGCCAAAATGGCTAAGGGATAGGATGAGACGTGATCCTATTGAAGAAACTGATCCAATAGTTGAGATGGAAGAATTTTTGAGTAGGATCAGTGCACCTCCAACAAAGAAGAAGGCTAGAAAGTTTTCTAAGATTTCAACGGATGAGGATGGCTTTTGTATGCTTCACATGGCTGTACCTAGGGTGGAATGTGATCAAGATGAGGCTGTTCCTTCCAAAAAACTATGTGATCACTACCATGGAGCTTGGCCACCCTACTGGAGCACAGGTAATTGAGGAGTGCGATAACTCCTATCAGGCACTCAAGGACAGATTGCTCCACACTGAAGGCAAGTATAAAAGATTGAAGAAAGAACACAAAACATTGATTGGCTATGTACAACACTTGTCTCGTCCTTGTGGGCAAGAGAATCTTGCAATTGAGCTCCCGACTGAATTTCCTAGAGAGTTAGTCAGCGGTTTAGAAGATTTGAGGAGGATGGCGCAGGAGGCGGATAAGTGGGTTGCCAATGTTCGCACTGAGACATAAAAATTTATGGAGGATCTTGCTCATACCTATCGGAAGGCCTTCGATATTATGGCACAAATGGAGGCAGTTAATCAGGCTTGGGGTGAGGTTCGCATCTATCAGACCAGGGTTGTTCTTCACCTGGAGGCTTTGATGAACACGCCCTTACAGACTTTGGTTGGAGGAGGCGTGATACATGAAGGTGATAGGTATGACTTTGCTAGCTAGTACTCTTCAGTGGTCACAGGCCAAGGATTCTATGATGCAGCACGGGCAGATTCGGTTAGAGTTAGAAAGGCCATGACAAATATTTTTGATGGAGTCCTCAATACGTTGGAGGCTATCTTTGCTAGAAGGCTAACTTCTAAGGAAATAACTGCAAATGATTTGAAGAGTAGGTTGGTACCTTTCTTTTCGGAGGTGAAGACCTTTGCTCAGTATGATTTCGAAAACACCTCCACTTTCTCCAGCATTGTTTAGAATACTCAGGATGCTCTAGTTGCCTGGAAGAAGTCATGTGCTCGACATGGGCAAATAGTTACGATGCTGGAATTCTAGCTTGATCACATCCCGCCTATTTCAGATCAAGAGGTTGAGGCTGTGTTGACCAGGTTCATTGATTTTGCGGCCAAGGAAAAGGAGAAAGGAAACGCCCTTCTGGATGATGATCTTCTGGAGGAAGATGATGCGCATTAATTGCTCGTAGTGGTTCCTGCAAAGGAGTGGAGAATCTTTTGTGCATTCATTGCCCCACTTCTCTTTGTGGCAGTTTTTAGGGTAGAGCCTTGATTAGGGCATATGTGGCTCAATCTGAGCCTTTCATTGTATTTGAATCCGAGCCGTCCACTAGACTGAGCTAGATATAAAAGGGGCATCCCCCCTCATTTGTAAACTATTAGAAATTAGATTAAGGATTGAGCTAGAGAATAGAGAGAACATATAGTGAATAGCTTAGAAGTTAGCATAGCTTAGATTGAAGAGGAAAGAAAGCTTTCCCTTTGAAAGTTTTGTAAGAAGTTGTTGTGAACACTCTCATGATATAAAGAGTTTTCATTGATTGGTGATTCCTTCTTTTGTTGTGAGTAGCTAGCAAGACTTTTTCGTCTTTCCAATTCAAGTAGATTAGAGTAAAGTAGACTTTATTTCATGCAAGTAGCTGATAGTTGTGTAATACGTTGTTTGATTTAAGCAAGTTTCATTTATCCATACCACTAGCGGGCTCGCTGACGGTGGGTTCGCCCTGCGTGGTCAATTGGAGTATTTGTGCACTTAACTTCAATTATGATTCATGTGTTAGTATGCATCGTTGTGATGGTATTTGCATGTTGGGTCATAGTTTGAATATCTTTCACTATCCTTTGAAGATTGCACCGACTCTATAGAAGCTGTCCAAAGGGAGGCAAAGTAGAATCTGGTTCGAAGCTTGCTGAAATTGATCCTCGTATCCCGCATTTAGGAGTAGAAAGCAGACCCCCTTTATCCCTATCCTTTTTACTTTCAGTATCTTCCCGGTTTGTTTAGGAACCAGGGCATCATTGACAAATTATTCGTGCCTTGTAACTGCTTCAAATTGAACAGTTGTGTAAGTCCCCTTGGAATAACCAACAAAATCACATCAAGCCAATTGAAACTACGTCCACTGCATAAAGGATCCTTGGAGTTGAATGCATGATCTTTCGCAATCTGAGCATACAGGATATTTTGATCAAGAGAGGATAGAGTGACTGTTGGAAACTTTATTCTGTGTTGGTGCAGTCATAAAACACCAGTCAACAATACCCTCGATCTCGAAAAACAGAAGAGTGGCGCCAAAATTTTGAATTTTTTTTTAAAAGGGAATTTTTTTACTCGACTTGCTTTGATACCATATTATGGTAAATTCAAGATATATTAAAAAAATAAAGACGAAGTGTTGTTATAGAATTTACAAAGCATAGTTGCTAAAAATAAAGAATAACGAAGTTTCTAAAAGAGACTAAAGCTAAGAAAAGAATAGAGAGAAATCTACTCTAATATTACAATATTGACCATTAAATAATGTATCTAAATATTATTTTAATAAAACTTGTACATGCTCCGTGGTTATTATTGACTTTTTCCATTGACATTGGTGCTTTATCTAGACCACCCATACACTTTCCTTCTCTTCATGAGTAAGTAAAGATCCAATCAACACTTTAATTTTTAAATAATCTAAATCTTTGCACTGTTTTAAAGTAATCACAATATGTTTTAGGTGTAAGAGATCTCAAGATCTTCTTCACAACCACATCATCTTTTACAACCTTACTATATGTTCTTATCTTATTCATCTATTACACTAACACAATAATCTTCAAATTTTGCATTTTCCTTCTTTCTTGAGTAGCCATAATCTGCCTCTACTTCTTGAGTAACAATAGCCTTTGCTTTGTCCCCTTCCTCTAAAATTAGGATGAGATCCTTTGATACGAGCTCTTCTCCTTATTGCCTTGAGGGAAATCTGTACATGCTCCTTGGTTATTATTGATTTTTCCCATTGACATTAGCGCTTTATCTAGATCACTCAAACACTTTACCTTCTCTTCATGAGCAAGCAAAGATCCAATCAGCTCTTCAATTTTTAAATTATCTAAATTTTTGCACTCTTTTAAAGTAATCACAATATGCATCCACTTAGGTGTAAGAGATCTCAAGATCTTCTTCACAACCACTTCATCTTTTATTGCCTCACTATATGTTCTCATCTTATTCATTGTATTTATTACTCTTAACAAATTAATCATCAAATTTTGCATTTTCCTTCTTTCTTAAATTCTTGAAATTTGTTCCTAGGGTTTTATTTTTTCCAACCCTTACTTGATTTGTACCTTGATATGAACTTTCTAATGCCATCCATGCTTTTTTTGCTGTCATACAATTCAGAATTCTTGGATGGATACTTGATCACTTTCATGACTCCTTGGGAAACTTGGTTTTATAAACCCTAATGAGCTGTACCATAGTATTGATGACTACCTACATTTGCCTATCTATGTGAGGATGAAAAACTGTGCTCTTTTGGAGCTTGGTATTGATTTTCTTCCATAAAATGGACCAATAAAACATAAAAAAATGTGTATCTCTATTTGAGTTTGACTTAGGTAGCCTACGGTGCACCCAAATATTAGCAAAGAACAAATCTACTGCTTCTTTCCTTGTAATTGATTTCTTGTATGAAATTAGTATGCACATTTTACTAAATCTATCCACAACCACAAAAAGATAGCGATGTCCATGCTCAGTACCCAGTAAACCATCTTCAAAATTCATTTAAATGCTTTGTGGGTATAGGTAAAGTCATGTACAATTCTTACTTTCTTGTCTTAGATTTTCTAGTGCAACAAAGTTTGCAAGCTCTAATAAATCTAGCTCCTTTCAAGTGCATTTTGGTGCAGTACATGTACCTTTGCAAATGAGCAATTGTCTTACCAACACCAAAATGACCCATGACATTGGAGATATTGTGCCTCCCTCACGAGTAGAAGCCTTTATGCCTTTGGCACACATAATTTACCCAGCCTACAAAGCAGCCCATCCTTTATATTTTTGAGTTTGCAATTGATCAAACTTCTCCCCCAAAATCTGCATCATTAATATAATCTTCTTCATGGGCTTCTTTTGTGAATGACTCAAACACCACAGATAGAGATGAAATGTGTTTTGCAATGGAGGGCCTAGACAGCATATCCACAACCATGTTTGTACTTTCCTTATATTTGATCACTAAATGAAACTGTTTTCTAAAAATCCCATCGGTTTGTAGTGTCTTGTTTCTTGCAACTTGCTTTGGGCTTGCAAGTATTGTAAAGGTTGATGATTAGCATGCACAATAGTTTCTTTGCGAAATAACTTTGTCTCTTTTACTACTTGAACAAGTGCATATTCTCTCTATCATAGATTGGATAATCTCAAACAGCTGAAGTAAAAACCTTTGATTGATAACAAACAAATGTACCTCCTTGTAACAAGGTGGCACCAAGATCATATTCACTTGCATTGGTCTCTACCTCAAAGGGCTGCTAAATTAGGAAGAGCTAACATAGGAGCATGGCTGATTTTGTTAGGAATCATTAGTGCATGACATAGAATAAAGTAATAAATAATAAATTAACATGCTAATGCTAATTTATTATATGGTAGTTTTTAGTTAGTTATTAGTTATGAGTTAGTTTGTAGTTAGTGGTTTGGGTAGTTAATAAGTTGAATGGCTTTATAAAGCCATAGAATGTAATCATTTTTGTGTAGTTGATGAATGAAGAATTTACAAGTTTGAGCCTTTGGGCATTTCAATATGGCATTAGAGCAGGTTTCAAAAGAGGCCTCTCTAAATTTTCACCCACTCATGTTTTGCTTGTCAACCTGATTAAGGCAATGGGTTAGTGGATACCATGATCCTTTGCAACCCTCTTACCTTTTTCCATGCCCATCCATTTGTTGTAAAGTCAAGCATTGCAAACTAAGGACTAGCGGATACCACGAACCTTGTGCGAAAGCTGGAGTTTCTAGCATCCACCCTTATTGCATATTTGTTAGCGGTACTAGTGGATATCACGGACCTCACAGTGAACCCATTGACATCCACTATTCATGTGCATCTCCTTTCTCTTCCATTGTGTACATTCTTTTTGCAGTTTTTCCTTCATTATGCTCATTGTGTTCATATTCAAAGTTGCTAAGATATAAGGTGTTGTAAAAAAGTGTAAGAGGTTAAGGTGATTGAGAAGAAGGCTTTTCAGTTATGAGGGTTTCATTGTTTGAAGATTGGTATGGATTTATTATGTTGCTCTTTGATGGATATTCAGTTTGTGCAAAAGAGGAATCATGTTATCATTAGGCACCATTCAATTGTTGGTATATTGTTATGATTTTAAATGGCAATTTAACATAGTCTCACTAAAACTGGGATATCTTTCTCATTTTTTAATGAAATTCAGATATTCAAAATGTTTTAGAAAGGTGTTGAACAAGAGCACAAAACCCAGAATTAATGTGAGATTAATATCAATATTTAATTCGCAATTTGATGTGGAAGATAGAGGTATTTAAATGGTTAATGCCACTTTAATTAATTAATTAATTTCATTGAAGGGGGGCAAATTTGAGGTAGGCCAATTGTTGATTTTGCAACACTAGAATAAAGTTCCTATGTCAACCTAAAGGGGAGTGTTTGGAATTATTAGTGCATGACATAGAATAAAGCAATAAATAATAAATTAACATGCTAATGTTAATTTATTATATGGTAGTTTTTAGTTAGTTATTACTTATGAGTTAGTTTTTAGGTAGTGGTTTTGGTAGCTAATAAGTTGAATGACTTTATAAAGCGATAGAATTTAATCATTTTGTGTAGTTGATGAATGAAGAATTTATAAGTTTGACCCTTTGGTTCTCTCTTGTCACCATTTCAATAGAATTTGTGTTTTCAATAGCTCAAAAGGCTCATCATTTACCTCCCTCCATTGAAACTTCTATCCATGGTTGCAATAGTATGTAGAAGAATGGCTATAGAAGAGAATGTGGGAATGAACTTCCACATATACTGAACTGCACCTACAAAACTCCTTGTTTTTGTGGCACTCTTGGGTGTTGGCCAATTTGTGGTAGTCTCCACCTTTGCAGGATACACTCTCAACTCACCTCCTCCAACCATGTCCCAGCTAATCTTAGATTGCTTGCCAAAGTCACATATCTTCATATTGCATAAAACTGTTTTTTCCTTCACCACTTGCAAGACTTGCTTCAAATGGATTAGATGTTCCTCCCATGTTGCACTAGGAATTAGAATGGCATCTAGATACACTATGGCACATGTATCTCTGAAATCTTGTTAAACATCAAGTAATCTCATGAAAGTAGCGGGTGTACTACACAAACTAAAGGGAATAACTAACCATTTTAAATCCAACTTTGTGAAATACCTTGCATGCTGAAGTTGGTCCAACATATCATCTATACATGGGAGAGAATGGTGGTTTTGAAGGATGACCTTATTTAGAGCTCTCCAATTTATGCACATCCTCCAAGAACTATTTTTTTTCTTTACCATGACTTGATGGTGAAGCACATGGTGAAGTACTTGGGCCTATAAACCTGTTTGCTATAATTCTTGGAGTTATTATAAAATATCCTTTCTTTCCAAAAGTGATTGCCTCTACAATCCAATATTATTTGGCAAATGATATTCTAGAAGCAAACAGATCTCATGCTCTACCTCTTTTCCTGGTGGCAACCCTTTGGGCTCATGAAACGCTTCCTAAAAATATGCCAACACCTCATCCAAATCTTTAATTTTATGGTTAGAGGTAGACATTGGAAAAACCCCAATTCCATCTTCTTGTTTGTTCTTTAATAAAAGTAAACAAAATTGCTTGGTCTCTTAAATCATCTTGATAGCTTGGTTAGAACTTTTCATTGCAACTTCTTATTTGCTTTGGTGTCCCTTGATGATTTATTTGACTCCATCCTTGACCCACTTGTACTTGTTACCCCTTCTCATAAAAATAACATCTCTAAAATACAAATATTTATTCCCAAACATTATATCAAATGCTTCAAATTAAATTGTATCTGCGTCCACTTCATCAATAAACTATGAACTTATACCAAACTGAAATTTGCACCTTTAGTAACCTGAATTTTCCCCTTGTTTTCACCCAACCCAATGGGTATGGATGAGGATGCTCATATTTCTTTAAACAAAGCTTTCTAACTAAATCAACTGAAATTAAAAATGCATTGGGAAATGGGATCAACAAGTGCACTTATTCATGTCTTTTGACTTGTAGTTTGAGAATAAAATTTTTGCTCGTATCTTCAAGTCATTATTTTGAATTGTGTAATGTCCCCGATTTAGCCCTACGCTCTACAATTGGATTTAGCTTATTTCCGGAAACTCGTAGGCTAAGCAAAATGGAAATCAGGGTTTCCTATTTTATAGGAGGTTGCAGATGCAGTTTTGAGGGCTTGCATGTGTGTTTTTCTGACGCATGTCTAGTGGAGCTTTCTGGGTTTTTAAAGAGCTTCAGGATGAGGTAACTTGCATCTGAATCTGACATCCTTTCTGGGCACTTACTATTTATAGTAAGTCATGCTGGTTGCCCGGTTTGTGCTTAAAAGATATTTGGAAACACTTATTATTTATAGTAAATCATGATACTGCTCAGTTGGCATACAGATGTGATTTTGGCAAACTTACTATTTATAGCAATATGCTATTTTTGGTAAGTATATTTATAGCAGTATCACTCTAGCAGCAACTCAATCTTTTGCAGTTCAGTTTGGCTTTCTGTTGAGTTGAAGTGAACTTACTATTTTTGGCAGTGGCTATTTTTAGTAAGTCTAATCTTGGCAGTATCATCATCTGCAGTTTAGCTCAGGTCATCATGCTATTTGTGGTAATCCTTCAATTTCAGTATTGGCATTGGTTTTGGTTATCTCCTTGGACGAAGTGTTATACTTAGTTAATTTCATGTTTTTAAGTTGTACCCCCACGCCTAGGAGAGATAACTTCATGTTGTTTTAAAGAGGGGACATTAAGGGGTCATGTTGAGCATTTAATGATTTATTAAATGCTTTATTGTTGCAAATAGAAATGGACGCCTAAAGGGAAGGGAAATAATGTTTTATTATTTCACAATAAAGTGAATGGTTGAAGGTGGCGTCCCTTGGGAAGTTGAAGTGATTCAACTTCTTGGAATTCAAAGTGTTTCATTTGCCCATTGAAACTTATATATTGCTGCATTGTGGAGAGCTGATTATGTTATGTTTTGGAAAACAAAGTTATGCTGCTGGTTTGAAATCCAGAATCCGGCTAAGGGAAAGCTTAGCAATTCTATTCCACTCTTCGGGCCTGAAACTATGGTTCCCTAGATGATGGATTGAGAGTGTGCTTCATTCAGAAGTGCACATTGAGCCTCAATGTGAAGATTCAGATGTTATTTCCAGATTTTATTGTTGCTGATTCAGTCATGGCTATAGGTGAAAATCATTAACAACTTTAAGGGTAATGCTAATTTGATTATGGGTATTTGTTCATCATGATTCTATGCTTGAGGCGACCCCACCTTGAAGTTTGCAGATTTTAGTTTGCTGTTTCTGATTTTTAAGTAGAAAATCGCCCCTCAAGAAGGTCGTACCATGTTGGGACTACCTTGGGATTTGTGCCTAATCATTCGCTAAGCTTTAATGCAGTTTGTGGGTTGGAGATTGGGCGTCTACCTCTTAGAATACTTCTGCAGTTTGTTTTACATCATTCAGAGGTATATTTGAAGAGTTATGAGCATTTCATTTGATTTACATGTTTGCTGATTGACATTTTCAGTCTGCTGTTTATGCATATCAGATTGTTAAACATTCTGATTTTGGCTTATATCTTGGCGATTGAGAAGATTATATATTGTAATAAACATTCTTCAGAAGTTTGTAACAACCCCAAAACCGGGTAAACAAAAAATTTTCTATTTTCACTAATAAGATACAAGGAAATACAATTAAACGACAAAGTAAATAACTTTTCTTTTCATTCTAATTGAACATTTCATCATAAAGAAATAAAAGACACGATACATCATTGTTCTATTTTCCAAGTAAATAACAGAGTACGCTTTCATGATTACTTTTCTTCAAAATAAAAAGCAAGGTAAGAATCTTACAAGTTTCAAACATAGCTCGGAAGCTTTTGAGCAAATAGGAATAAGACTGTCCAGGATCTTCCCTTTCAAACCTTGGTTCATCAGAAGTCTTAAGGTGGAGGGGAAACATCACTCAGGTGCTTTTCCACCAACCACGGACTTATATTGCGGTCCCCCGCACGTTTACTGTTAAGTAGACGGCCCTCCCTTCTTCGAGGAGATTGGTTGGGTAACCGGTTCTGTATGACCAACTGAGCATAGTGTGTAATCCTACATAACTAAATCCTTGTGTCCTCACAATCTCAATCTAGCATGTAACCTGGATTACTGTGAACTGACAGTGTAATTCGTCTCACAGTCTAAGTGGACGTTAGGTATACTACACTACTTTGGCCAAAGCATTTCGGCAGTACTTATACTGACGGTCATCTATCACTTGCACTAAGTCAGGTTTGGTTTGACTTAAGGCTGCCTTATCCTACGCGTAGGTTGAGTCCTTCAGTGGGTAGTCAATCACCCTAGACTTCCTACTTCAACTACTTAAACAGGAAATGGAGTACAGTCAACAAGGGGTCCCTCTGGTACTTCCCAACATGGAAATCTTTATCCATGGAGTACGTAGCTTTCTCTAGTTAACCTATTTAACTCTAAAGCTTTAGACTACCTTGGTTCTGAATCCACCCTCGTCCTAGTATTAATAACTAATCCCTTTCCTTTACTTAAGGAATTCAAGCAGTATTCAAGCAATACAAATTATAAGGTACTTTACTAAAAGTAAACAAATATTTCCCTTTCAAATTCATCTATGATTTCAAATGATTCGTTTCAACATGCTTTTAAGTTATTCCAATTCATCAAGTTCTCTAAGCTATTTCAAAAGCTTTTCTAAGGAAATTAAACTATTCCCCAATTTGACCAGCTCTTTAAGCTATCTCTTAAATTCAATAAGCCTTTTCTAAGGAATTAAACTATTCCCAATTCAGCAATTTCATAGAACATAGAGGTTTCTTATTATTTTTCCTTTCATAAAGCAAGACATAATCAAGCAATCTAATCATACATTTTAAAATAAATGACAGAAAATCTATCAACATATATCTCATGCCTGATTTCCTTTTGCGTATGAGCTTGATCGGTAGCTTCAATCCTTGCTCCACCGTCCTTCGCAGCCTTCTCTCAGCTTAAGCAAATACTACTTTCAGGTAAATGCAAAAAGTCTGTGTCTCAGCAATACTGTCTCAATTGCAAATGATTTTCACAAAATGGCAATGGCTTTCACAAAAATGGCAATGGCTCTCATAAAATGACAATGGCTTTCATAAAATGGCAATGGCTCTCATAAAATGACAATGGCTTTCATAAAATGGAATTTCAAAACACAGAAATACCACAGCACTGTATTTCGAATTTTCCAAGGCAAGGAGAGTGAATGAAAAATTGAGTCTTTTTCAACAATGAGTGAGAACCTATTTATAGGTTTCGAATTCTCATGTTTCCTACCTTGTAGGCATGAGAATTCGACACCTCTCATTTTGAAAATGTCAAAATCCGCAGTGGCAGTCGAATAGCCAAACACACAGCAAAAGAGTTGATGATTCAACATAATTTCTCAAGAATGTTTCAACATATCACATGCCAATTTCGTGGATCAACCACGTACAGGTTAAACATTCAACTTGCCTTCAAAAATGGCGGACTGCAACACAAATGGCGTCCAAAGTTTTCGGTTTGAAAACGTCAAGGGTTTTTTTTTGCAATTGCTGTTACCTTTCTTCCACCCACGCGTCCACAATGGTGGCGCTTTAGCATCCGCGACCAAGTCTTTCAAGTGTGAGCTGGGCGCGGACTGTATTTGCTGAAGTTTTTCGCCATTTCTTTGCTTAACACAGTCGCGCGATTTCTTCACGGGAAGAAATCCGCGATTTTTCAAATGTTTCTTTTATACTTTCCAAAGTCTATAGTTCATACTTACATTTCCTTAAATGATTTTTATAAATTTCCATTGGTCTTTACAAAATTTCGAAATTCTTTTTCCTTTTAATATTTTCCAAGTATTTCAATATTTCGAATTTCCTTTGTATGGTTTGCAAAGTATTTACCAAAGACTATGAAAGTCTTATTACCTTTATTTCCAAAGGTAAATAAACTCAAATACCTTTATAAGATAAATGTAAATTTAAATGCCAAAGATTATAGTTTATATAAAATCTTTCCAAAGTTTTAGATATTTTAATATTCTCATTAAAATGTATTAATATATTTTGTATTATATTCAATACAATATTATTATAGTTTTTAACTTACCTTTCTTTAAATATATAAATATATCTATATAATATTCAAATATTATATTAGATATATTAATATATTATATTATCGATAAAACTATAATAACATCGATATTAAATATATTATTAAATATATTAATTAACTTACCCAGTTTACACTTAAATATATCTATACATGTTTATTTTCAAATCTCCAATTACGTGTATTATAGGCCAGTCAGAGCACCTCTAATAGACGTAATTGCATAAACACGTATTTATACATTTAACTGTAAATTCCAGGCATCAGTAACTTATCAGTTCACATTTCACATTCAAGGCTCACAGAACAGTAAGTCAGTCAATCAAGGAACACCACTCATAAAGCATGAAGAAGTAATCATAACTCCTAAGCCTAAGGATGACTTATCATGACAACTTAATCTGACTCAGTTCCTAAAATCCTTAGTGAAGTGTGTGTATGCTCATACGATCAACTTTACCGGTTAGCCGACCAAGTTCCTCTTCCTGAGTGATATTTCCCCTCCACCTGGAGGAATAGCTCCTGTTCCTGCATCCATGGCACAAAACCACGGCAGTCAAATGCTCACAATATTTGCAGTATATATAAATCAAATATATAAAACAAGACTAATTACTTTCCTCTATTCATTGTTTTATTCAAGAATAACATCAATCAAGAATACAGAATGAGCCAAACATAACATGTAAACAGGATTTCATATTGACAACAAAGTTCAATCACATTTATTCATTCAAAACCTTCCTTACAATCAGAATGCTCTAAGCATTACTAGAATAGTAACTATACAAATTCCGGGGTGTAACATTTGCATTGATTATATTATTGTAACACATGGAAAATGCAGATTTATTTCATTGTAAGGCTGAGATTTAGTAGTACTAATCCAGTCATTGTTCTTACTGCATTTACTTGTGATTTCCTAATGCAAACACTTTAACCCCTGGCTGGTTTACCGCTAGTGTGGAGAATAAACATTTGTATCTCTCTTTCTCACCCATTGTCAAGTGGAGAATTCCCACTGTTGAGTGGATGCCCGCCGTAGCGGATGAATTAGTTTTGAATTGTAATCTTTTCCCCCCCACTGTTTGGTGGTAGTGTGGAAAGTTTCTCATGGCTGGTTATCCGCCTATTTCATTTCAATTTCAGCATTAGTACTCCACCATATGTTAGCACCTCGCCTGTCAAAGGATCTTGAGTGCACATTCTTGGTGTCGAGTTTAATCTCTCTCTTTCAGTGTAATCGTTGTAATAATTGATTCAATAGATCCTAGGGATCCTCTGACCATATGCCCGCCCCTCCTCCTTAAGTGGTTTTAGGGCGCATTCTTGGTTAGAGTTCTTTCATGCAACGTTTTGGGTTATGCTAACCTTAACGGGTGCTTGGTTACATTGTAAATGTTCATTTAAAAATCAAAAAATTGAGAGTATATTTCAAATTGATAGTTTTTGTGGTTATGCAACCAAGATTTTCATCTACATTTGAACTGTCCTTGACTTTCACCTCTTCTTGAATGGTGACCATGGATTTTCTTGGTGTCCTCTTTGGCTCTATTTTTAAATGCAATTTTGGATGCAACTTCCAACACTTATTGTTAGTATGACCATCAAAATTTCCATTATTACAATGATTCTTTGGATCTTTGCATTGATGTCCAATAATATGTCTTAACTTGTCAATTAACTTTTTTCTTGAAAATTTTCTCTTTTGTCTTCTTACCTTTCCAATTATCTTTCCTTTATTTTTCTCATCTTTTATGTAGTAGGATAAACAAATGCTTTTTTCCAAATCTTGTAGTTTCCTCCAAAGTACTTGGTGAGAATATCTTCCTCCAAATGTATGCCCAACAACATCGCTTGTCTCTTGAATTCTGTAGTGTAATCTTGCACACTTTGACCCATAGTTCACATACTTGGATTTAATTCAAACTTGATAGACCAAATTTTTTGACTTGGCGAAAACTTAACAACTTAAAAATTACTTAAGTTTCTTTAAAAAACACAAATTTTATGCAAAATTTAGTTACAAAATGTATCAAATGAGTCTATAAAACACCGGGGAAGTGTTTTCTATTAGAAATGAATACAAATAGAATACAAAATCACATCATCATGCAGATACAATAGCAAGTGGATAACTATTATGAATTTCTAATGATTGTCTTCAAAATCATCATAAACTGCCTATCTAGGTAAGTTACAAATTACAAGCTTTTACAATTTTCTCTTCCCTATCTATTCTAGTGAAAAATTAGGGAGAAGGTCTAGTCTTTGCACTCAACTTCAGCTGCTCACTTGGCCTAGAATGTTGCATGTGTGGCTCTGCCCTAGTACTAGATGGCAATGACTCCTTTGCCTTATTGATGTCATCCCAATCCAATCTCGCTTGATTTTGCTGCATCCACATCCTCCATAGCTTGCGTCTAGAATTTATAAATCTCATCCTCTATAAACAAGGAAGGCTCTTCATCTTGTGTAGCCCAATCACTTTAGTGATCAATCTCATCCAAATCAATAAGCTCTTTTGATTTGTCCTCCACCATTTTTGTGCAAAGACAAAAATTCTATTTCACAAAAATTAGGTCATTGAGGTGGTACCAAGTAAAGTTACTGTGCTTCTTCGTGTGAATGGCATTAAACAAATTTTGATTGTGCTTATAGCTAGAAGCACTACAAGGTTGAGACAAGATTTGGAGGGATAACTTTTGAACCTTTAAGGTATTTCTATCTCAATCTTTCCACCAAGAACCTGCAAATAAGATATTCAAAAGTTTGTAAGCAAGCAATATTTTATTAATAATTGTAATTTGTAAGATATGAGTAAAGACTCTTTCTTTTGGGTGTCTTGATGGATCTCTCTTGAATAACTAGTGTCAAAGAAAAGAGATTTCCCCTAGCTTGCTTGTAATTCTGCAACTCTAAATTAACAAGATCCCTCATTTCAACCTTGGGTGTCATCTTTGTCGATGCATGTCGAGAGGCCCTCCATAACCTTCCCATTGGGATCTATGAAGTAATTGGAAAAAAAAAAAATGGGATTGAGGTAGTACCTTGCTACATGAGTGGGTTGGTAGAGTTGCTTGTTACACTTTTGATCATGATCTCCCAAATGGGATCAAACTTGTCTATATCCTGCTATAATAGTTTTGGATGGCCTCTTTGGCTTTATCCACAACCTCAATGTACTCCATTGGGTTTTGATCTCCATCCATTAAGCACAAAATTCTCACCAAAGTCATGGACACCTACAAGTACAAGCAAATTAAAGTTACAAATTTACAATGAAAATAAATACTTTTAAAGTTTAAAAATAAATGATTCAATTTGAAATTGAAATTGAAATTTGAGGTTATCTTGATGATCTCTACAACTCTCTTTACAAAGACATAATTAAAAATTGTCTTGGTGATCCTCTCTCCATCAACCTTAATTGAATATGATGAGTCTAACCATGCTTGACTCACAAACTTCTACTTCAATGATCTCAACCAACTAGTAATTCTTGCAATGTGAGGAAGTTCGGTGCAAACCTTGTGACACTCAATTGCACAAGCTCTTTCCCCTTGGTGTGGTTTCTCATCAAGCTAAGAACCCAAGGGTAATTATAAATATATATGTAATGTACTTTACATCTTCTACAATTGGTCTCACCCAATCAATTTGGCCCATGTCCTCCAAAAGAAGGTCAAGGCAATGTGCTGTGCAAGGGGTCTAGAAGAGTGACAAATGCCTCTCTTAAAGCAATTTTCAAGCCGCTATGTATGGTCTTGCATTGTTAGTGATAATTTGCACTACATTGTCCATGCCCACCTCTAAAACAATTTGCTCCAACATTAGGCAAAAAGTTTCTACTTTGTAACTTTGTTGGGAGGCTTTAATTGACTTTAAGAAAACCGTCTCACCATATAAAGCTACTAAAATGTTGATAGGGGTGTAGTTTCTTTCTGTTTGTCAACTCATTTGAAAGAATAGTGCATCCCAACTTTTGCCATTACCTCTTTTGTTCTTCCAAAATTAACTTTGCATCTTCAATAGCATTTTGGAGCAACTTTCCACTCAAGTCTCTTGGAGAAGGCATCTTGTACCCTTTTCCTTGCAACTATCAATGTTGTTACCAAATTCTCCCAGTACAAGCTCTTTGCTATGTTGGTTGTATGTTGTAAAACCATAAACTTGTACATGCCTTATTTATTTTTGGTGCACCTCCTTGTTCCACCCTATACCTTGTAATGAAGGTTGTGCTCCAAGTATGTTTCTAGGTATAAAAAAAGCCCTATGATTGCACTTTTCTTGAATTGGATGAGGTCGAATGTGCTTCATATATGTGGACCACAACGAGAGCCCACAATGCATGCCATATCTACATTTGGTTCTGCTCGCATGTCAAGATTGATGGTTGTTGCTATGGTTGTTTGCATCCTTGCCCTCTCTAGTTTCTTTTTATCCAACAATGCAAGAAGTGCACGTGTCTTTTAATTTTCCACTTTTTTTAGCTTTTTCACATGTGGCTTGGTGTTGTGATTAAGAATGCTTGCAATATGGTATTTGAGGCGATTTATGCCTCCATTAAACTTCTTTGTGCATAAGAGGTAAATTGCGCTCCCACAACTGGTCCCATTTCGATATATTTCCAAGTGGGCCCTGGGGTCTTTGCTTCCAATGGGATAACTTCCACTAATTGATGCTAAGCTTGATGTGGAGCTAGATGCCATCATATCTAACATGCAACATGTTTAAATACCAAAAAGAACAACATTCAAAAGAAACAACAATTTGAATATGAAAAATCAAACAAAATTCATATATAAGATGCATTACAAATGTAATACAGTAATTAAATTGCAATGCCATTAATTAATTAAATCAAAAAACCATTTTTTTGACGCAAAAGTGTAAAACCCTTTGTTTAGGAAAAGAAAGAATGATTTCATTAAAAAAACTAGTATAAACTAGCAATAAATTTCTCAAAAATCTAATTCACTGCAAGAAAAATTATAAATAATTTTTAGAATTCTAGTCTTAACAATTTAACATGCTAGAACTAACATACATGCTTGGCAAAAAATGATAAAGAAAAAAGTTAACTTGGAAACCTGGAATTCATCAAATCTGCTATAAAATCCTTTGAAATTGGTCTCAAGGATGCACAACTGCTGTGTGAGCTTCAGTTGTGGTCTTCTAAGGATAAATAGGCCAAAAGTATTTATTTTTGAGTGTTTTTCGTGCATCCGCTGCACACTAGCAAATTTTCTGTATGGACTTGAGGAGTTTCAGTGAGTAGTTGCTGGTTTTTTACACTGTGACTCACCAAGTACTCAGCTGATAGAGATTGTGAGTTTTTAGTAAGAGTACCCAGCCTGCAAGAAACTCCTCAAGTTCTCGGCAACTCACTAAGTTTGTATACTATGCTTTGACCATTACATTGTCTAAAAACAACCATTTAATCTTTTAGTCAGTCTCTTGGCCTATTGGATAAAAATTCCTATGCAACAAATCTTTAAAACCCTCCCAACTAGCTGCTACTGGTTTTAATTTTTCTTTTCTTTTTATGCAGATTGTAAACAGCTTTTCCTGAATACAAGAGTGCACCCAAACATTTCAAGACATGCAAAGGAAATTTTGTGTCTCACTCACATTATGCACACTAAAATATACCTTATTTTGTTTTATCCATGTTTCAAATTTTTTTTGATCTTTTTGTCCTTCAAAAGATATGATTTCAATCTTGGTTTCCATTTTAAATGAATAAATCTCAGATTTCATATCACTCTTTTGGACTTATTTTTCATTACAAATTATTTTTCAGTTATCTCCCTCTTGTCCATCGTCTCTAATGATAATTTTCTTTCCTAGAGCTGACACCAAAGAGTTCGTAGAATACTGTTCTTGGGCCATTAGAATTGGCTGTTGGATAGTCTCTTGTTGAGCAATCCATGTTTGGTTCTTCATTATGCTTTTCAAGTTGCCTCCTAAGTCTGTCATTTAGGCAACTCAAATCTTCCATTTTCACTTCTTTCTTCCACTTTCATGTCCCCACTTCCGGATTACCAGTCACCAATTCCTTGTCTTTTGAAGACATTGTCAGTCATACACCTCCCAAATTAGTTCCCCAAAGAGTAGCAACCTGACTTTAATACCAAAATGATTCATAATTTCATCAAACAAGTTGTAGAAATAAAGGAAATCTTATAATAAACTACTGATTTACTTGATTAAACACAAAAGGACAGTTAACTAAGGGAACAATGTTGTATTAGAACAAAGATACTTGTTGGAAAATTGCAAAATACAACATCAAACACAGAATTTATTGTGGAAGCAATCCCCCCATTGCCCGTTTGGCCTCTCCCTGCTCCCTCCTCCATGTCTTCCCCCCAAGGGAAAAACCAGCTGGTAGTAGTAAATGTTTAGCTAAGCATTGGTTATTAATCTTAATCAGATAAATACAATAACAGGATGCAACCAAATTGCTGTTCGAAATGCTTGCTGTCCATTCTTCTACAGCTGAACTCTCCTTTCTCTCACATGCACAGCAATCTAGAAATTCTCCAAACCCTTGCGCCATCTTTGTGACAGCTTCGTATGGATAGATGTTTTGACCCTTTTGCATGCATTAGAAGACTTAAATTGGGAATTGGAAGGGCCAGAAGCTGGTCCATTTCAAGTTCTGTGTTCCTTGTGTCGTGACAAAACTGCTGGTTGTCATTAGGCAACGGTTATGAAACCACTTGTTTTCTGGAGTTCTCAACTTCTGGATTTTGTTCAAGTGGTGAAAATGATTGAATGTTTGGATCCATATGGATCAGTAAGATGCTAATGTAGAAGATGAATAATGCAAGAGAGAGGCTAACCATTTGGAAGCAATTGGCAAAGATGGATTTTCAAGAAGGATTTCAAAAGTCAATATAGTACAAATTGGAATACAAAAAATTGCCATTAGAATGTATTCCAAGAGGCAAATGCAAAAAAGGGAGCATTGAGAGAGATGCGATAAATCTTCTACATGGGTGAAGACATTATACATAAATCATTAATGGGATGTTTGGAGTGGTTCTAATCACTTCTGAAACCTGGAGCTTTGTGATACTGAAGCTAAAGTACAGGGCACAGTTTCTTCCCTGATAGAATTGATTGTGAAAATGGTGTTCTATAAGGTAGACTATAAGTACTCTCAATATATTCTATTCACCAAAGTATGTGATGAATAGTTTCTTAAAACTTCTGACATTATTGAGTATGCTAACATCTTTCACTTATATTTATGTTATAATTTTGGTCAAAAGAATACTCTAATTTCATGATGCTGACTTTGACAACACTTCTTAGTTACTGTATTTGCATGGTATTGAAATAATTTACAAAATGTTACAAATGCAAGCATTAGCTGTAATGTATGCCCTTTATTTTTTTTTTGTTTGTTGTTTTCAGAACAAGACAGAAGTGCAAAAAGGGTTTTATGTTTTTTGTCCATTCATCATGTTGAGTACATACATTGAAATATTCATAAACGTGCAAGGAAATAAGGAGGAATTACATCAAACATTTAATCATTTGCATTTCAATAACAAATCAGAAGTTTATCAACATAAATCAGACTTGGAATAACACCTTTAGTAGTAGATTATCCACCACAGTAAGTGGTGATCAGACCCATGCATTGCAGTCCAAAACCCAAGGATGTGGCGCAAATCCCAAGGAGGGTGATTTGCTCTATAAAATCACATGCTCTTCAATAAATACCAACCAGCAGCTCAAAGGGGGTGCCCAGCCAAGTAGAAACCAAAGAAGTAATGCCCAGAAGGATATTCCACACCACAAAGATATGATCTATTTGATGCCTTTCCAGCTACTCAGAAATTACGATTTCCAGACCTCAGAAATTGGGTAGAAACAGCTGCAAACTCACACCAAAATAGAAGATCTCGCACACCAAAAACCAAGCTCCAAACGCAACTCAGAAAACTGTGAAAATGAAAATGCTCAACCAGCAAACAAAACACTGAAAATAATTCAAATTAAGCAACGACCAGCTAGGGTGGGTCTCTCACCACCGAAACCAGCAACTAGAGATGAGGTTTTCGTCCTCAACCAGCAGTATATGAATCCTGGAGAAAATCCATCAGAGTGTCCTTAAGTTGCCAAAGTTCACATATACAAATGAGAGCTCAAAAGGGATTAAATAGAAGAAGAGGGAAGAATTAGGGCAACTTTATTTTGAAAACACCTTTTCCCTCCAAAAAAACCCATGCCCAGCCTTGCTCTCCAAATATCACCTTAACTTTTTAAAATAAACATGAAATGCTCTCCAAAGGGGCGTCCACTTTTGGAGGCAAATATTAAGCCTTAAATATATAAAATTAGCCTTATTTCTAGGCGTCAACATGAGATACATTGTCCCCTCTTTTAAAACAACTTTACTCTACTAGGCCAAGGGGTTCTTTTATAACCCATGCTCATTCTCACTTAGTTAAAATAACAATTTATTAATTTAAGTGACGAATAAACAAATAATAACTCCAACCACTGAGAGAACTCACCCCTACCAAAAATGGAAATTCTGCACTGAGCTGTGGGATAAAAGGAGTTGAGACCAGTTACTAAATATAACACTTACTAAACATAGTAAGTGATCCAAATCACCAAATTGGCCAAAACGAAGCTCAACTGGAACGGACTAAAAATAGTAAGTTACTAAAGATAGTAAATTACTAAAAATAGTTGTCACCACTGGAAAAAAACCCAAAAAAACCCAGAAAACTCATCTCAGGTCACCAAAGTTCCCTAACTAAATCCACTTATAGCCTACGGGAACAGGAATAGGCTAATGGAAGCTCAGGTTGACTATGAGCGAGAAGGGGACATTACATTAACATTGCTTTTTTTAAGGAATTTATTGACGTAGAAAAGTTTAGTTCTGTAAACTAACAATCAGACACGTTTTTAATGAATGCACAGTAACATGGATGAAGTTGTATAATTACTTACAGAGTCTAGCATACTAGTAATTATTTCTAATGTTATCTTTCTACTGATTGTAATTCAGACTGATCATAAAAATCCCTGATTATCAAAATTATTTCTGTTCTTGTTCTGCTGTAAACCTCTCCTGTTAATTGATTGGGGCAGTTTTAGCTACACAATATCAAGTATTCATGTTCATAAGTTAAATATGAATTTTCAATAACACACAAGAAGCCACTGATAAAACATTGATTACTAGTCATGCATATTTTAAAGAATGCTTTCTTGCCAATGTTTCTGATTTCAGAACTGTGCTAAACTTCTCCCATTGTCACATGGATTTTCTTGTCCTTTTTCATGTTGTGATAATATTCAAATTTTAAAGATATATTGTTGTGCAGAAGGAGGGGTGGTTGTATTAGTCATTGGAGGGGGAGGTCGAGAGCATGCACTTTGCTATGCATTGCAACGATCACCTTCTTGTGATGCAGTGTTCTGTGCTCCTGGAAATGCTGGCATTGCTGATTCGGGAGATGCAACTTGCATATCAGATTTGGACATTCTTAATGCTTCAGCAGTTATATCATTTTGTCAAGAGTGGGGAGTTGGATTGGTTATAGTAGGTCCAGAAGCACCTTTGGTTGCTGGGCTTGTAAATGATCTTGATAAAGTAGGAATCCCTACTTTTGGTCCTTCTTCACAAGCAGCAGCTTTGGAGGGGTCAAAGGATTTTATGAAGAAGTTGTGTGACAAGTATTCCATTCCTACAGCCAAGGTTCTCTTACTAATTAATATTTTAATCTAGCCATTGTTCACTTTTTAAATGCTGAATTTACTCTTACCAAATGGAATGTTGCATATGGTTTTGAGATCATCAGCTTTAGTTTCATTTTATTGATGAAATTTTATTAGGATTTAATATATTCGTTTTGGAGTTTGATTATGAATTTCAATTTTAATGTTGATAGCTATGAAGCTTAAAAGTGATAATAGGATCTCACTAAAGCTGAAAGATTTTGCTTCACCACTACAATACACTCACTAGACTTACAAACATTTAGTATTAATTTGCAGATGAGATAAAGCTCCTTAAATCCGCCAAATTAAGAAGCTCATCTTGGCTGTCATTACAAATCTAACACGATATAGCTTGCAGCAGTTGTGATGTTTCAACGTTCATCAAATAGTAGTTATAACTTGTTATTTTGATATATTAATGCCATAGAATGGGATTTTCTACCTTTAATCATTTGTAATGTGAATGGAGCCAACTTACTTAAATCCAGGGAATCAAGTGTTTTCTATATTGTTATTTCCTTGAAATCTTGTTAGCAACGGGTTATTGGTATCTGGTTTATCCAATAAGAGGTTTTTGTTTGGATAGTTTGCTTTCCTTCGATATCTAGAAATCTCGCTTGCAAGGCACTACTGTTAACAGTTTGCTACTTGTATCCGAGGCAAAAACACAAGCAAATAGTTATTTTCTTTATGCCGACCCCCCTCAGAGAATCTTGTATGGTGTGAATATCTATAATCTTGTCTATAGTTGGGTGTCTTGGGTCAGTTCAACTTAGGTTTAAGTTTAGTTTATGTTGTAGGGTGCTTCCCTTCTGAATTTGAAGAGAGGTTTTTCCTCACACACCGTACTGTTTGGTTATGTCTCAAAAGAAACAAATTAAAGAATTGATAGTTTTTGACGACTCAATCAGGGAATTAGATTCTACGAGCAGAACTTGCCGTGGGAAAATCAATCTCATCACGTCCAATTGAAGTCATTTCATCTTGGTTGATAAGTTCTATGCCGGATCACACAGGGAGACATGTTTTCATGATTTTAGTTTTTAGACACTCAATCATATATATTCAAGCAAACGAAGTTCTTCACCAATAGTTCTAAACTCATAAAAATATTTTCAGCATTGGACAAAGAACCTTGCCAAACAGTGGGTGACAATACTCATAATAACAATGATCAACCCTTGCTTCCTTTGCTGTGGGGAGGCAACATTGGTCCTTCGGCATTTGTAGAGCATAGCAATTTTTTACATGGCTTGAAGAAATGTTTTCTAAAGTTTCATGGTGATGACATTTAGCATCTTGATTAGCATATTGCCACCTTCACCACAACATACAGTATTTTGGGATTGACATAATAAAGATGTCACAGTGCGACTTTTTATTGAAACCTTGGTCGGAAGCATAGTGGAATGGTTCTACCATCTTTTTGTAGGCTTAATCACTGGTTGGGAGATCATGTGTGAGAAGATCTTGTCATGTTTTAAGCTTGTTGAGTAGGGTCATATTCTTTTTGCCCAACATTAGAGAGATCATTGCATGATTCAATCCTTTTGGCAGAATCAGAGCTACTCAGAAGTCTTCTTCAGAGATTCTCCAAAGTTGTGTTATAAATGTACTCCCACTGGAAGTTGCCTTTATGATCACATCTAGTCAGATTGATGAACAAGAAGAAGATCTGATGCGAGCAGTTAAGCTTGAGGATAGCATGATTACTACTGGAAAGATTCAATTTGACCAGTGGTCCAAAGTTCTGTTGATCCTCTTTTGCATAGGGTGGTGACTAATGTGACAAACATGAAAAGACAACATTCAACAATATTCAGAGACATCATTGCAGAAATGTTGGTCCTTCCAACATGAATTAAAGATTCAGATGACCTCCTCCACCTACAAGGCTTACATTATAGGCACCTCCTAAGGACAACTTGAATAATTTGAAATCCATCCTACAAGAAAAGGGAAACCTACACCTATCAGATTATTGCTATGGAAAGAAATACAAATTCAAAGAAGATCATCCAAATTCAATCTCTTTAATCAGAACTCAGAACTAATCAACAAATTAAAAAAGGATCATCCAGAAAAAAACACAATCTTAGAGGATTTGATCAATATATCCCTGCAGGATTCTTTGATTTTTCCACATGCCATAGAAGGTGACCATGCAGTAACTACAGCCTAAAATAGATACAGTTTTGTAGCTGCTCCTACGTAGATAAATTTTGATGGCTAACAACATGCAGAGAAGAGAAGATGGAAAGGCCCAACAGGATGTCCTAACTGTCAAAAAGCTGCAAAATCCATTCATCATCTTTTCTTTCGTTGTCCATTGGCAAAAACAACATAGAAGGAAATGGCATGGTTGTTTGATCATCAACTTCTGGCATCTGCTTCAGCAAGTACAAACAATCACATGCAAAGAATTATTCTCTGACACAAACATTCTTCAACAAATGGATAAGATGGCACCTAGATTTATATTGTGATAATCATGGAAAGAATGAAATGTTGGAATATTTGACAATGATGCTTAACCTAATAATCAAATTATTTGTAAAATTAAAACTCTAATGTGCAGCTCAATAATTATATACCATGTTTCAACAAATATGATGAAATACAAATTGGATTAAATGTTGAATATCCAATTCCACTACATATTAACTTGGATAACTATTCACTCAACACAAGATTGAATCCTAACCCCAATGTGATCCTACAAGTTAATTTATATTGGAGGATTTAAAAACAAGTCAGGAAGACAGATGTTGGCATTATTGTCATTGATGTCAAGAAGGAAATTGTTGTCCCAAAAATGTCATTGATATCAAGAAGGATTTTTCTGGTCCAAGAAGAATAAACTTGCTGAAGTTGTAATGGCCAAAGACCACTAATTGATCTACTCCTTGCAATCATAAGTTTGATGTTCTTTGGCAGTGGTTAAACTTACATTCTATTACTTGTTAATGCTGGTCGACCCCCCTACTTTGGTGCTCAATATGAACAATAAATTTAAATCGATATTTAATTATAATGGGCTGACCACCCTTTGACGCCCACAAAGAAACTTGTATAAAGGTGGCGCCAAGACAAAGGTAATCAAGTAATAATCTCCCAAGTTTAAATAGCCTATGTCTTATACAGCGATTCCTAAACAAGCAGCGATTCATTAATATGCAGTGATTTTAAAAAGGGCAGTGATTAAGTTTTTAAAGGTAGCGATAAAGATTAAGGAGTGTTAACAAAGAGACATGTATGTTGGGAAGGAATGCCTCCCTTCATAGAATCACACCCCTCTCTCAAGTGGCATGAAGGTATAAAAGGAGAATGAGGAGGGTGTTGAAGGTAAGCAAGCATGGGTTGCAGTGAGATGTGTGAAGAATAAATATAAGGGAGTTTTTCTCAAGCAAGTGTGGTGGAATAAAAAGATATATCATTCAAGCACAAGCAGATTTTGAAGGAGAGAAATATAGAAGGTTATTCAAGGCAGATTTTTGTGAAGGAGATCTATTTAAATTGTCATCCATTGAAGAAGTATTTTCAAGAAATCAAAGTGTTTGTCCATTTAGAGGTTGGTGCCTCTCAATAGAAGAGATTGGTGTCTCTTGCCAAGTTGGTGCTTAGCTGTGGGGATTGGTGTTTCCAGTGGTTGGTGCCTACAAATTTTGTAAGAGTTTTATTTTGAGGCTGGATTTGGGCAGCAGTTCCAAGCAGTCCTTTCTCCATAGTTTTCTCCCAAAAGGGTTTCCACATAAATCTTGTGTCTCTTAATTGTTAGATCTTGTGTGATTGTTTTTGTGGTGGTTGAAATTAAACAACTAAAAGTTTATCTTATACTGATTCACCCCCCTTTCCTAGTGTAAGTGTGTGCTCATCATGAGATAGGGGGCACAGTAAGGATTAGAGATAGGGAACCAATGCTTTGACTCTCCTAGAGTATATGAAAGCAAACCAATAACTATGCAAAGTTGTTGGCCTCTTAGGTGGGTCTTATTTGTCCCTCCAACATAAAGTTATTTTGATATAAAATGAAGGAGATTCCAAAGTGATAATTGATCTCATTAAAATAAATTGAATTGTGAAACTAAATTCTCGATTAGACAATGATCAAAATCATAATTCACAATTTCACTAGAGCATTCATAATGCCATCTACTAGATATCAATAGAAGTGGACAAAATATAAAATTTCTAGTTGATGGTCAAGAAGAGACCTCACAATTGTGTTGTAGATGTTCTTTCCAATGAGAAAGTTATTATTCCATAGCGAGGTTAGTCACCTATAGATAAACATGGAAAACAATAGAATGCCAACTTATCTATAGATGTATGGTGGACATTAAAAAACTATCACATTAACTGCTTGACCATGAATAAGTGTCAATGAAGGGGTGGACAAGAGTTACAAATGTTAGGAGTTAGTCTAACTTTGTATTAAAATTTGTGTTAATTGACAACCTTAACATATAATTAGCACCATACAAATGTCACATATGTTTGGAGTTAATCTAGCTTAGAATTAAAATCAGTGTTCATTGACAACCTTAACATACAATTAGCACCTCACGAATGTCACATATCTAGTTGCCTCTCGAATAGTATTCCCCCATATACATAAAGGCTGGTATAGGTTCCAGTTACTAGTATAAAATATGATGGCTGCTTGAGTTAGCTAGAAAAGATAACGCAGTCTTTGTAATTTATAGTGCATTTTTTGCATATTTCACTCTTAAGTATAAGGACTTCATGGGTCTCGAGCTTTTACCAAGGTCATTCTTTATTTTCCTAATAAATAAAAACTATACTTGTCTAATTTATTATGGTTAAGTTTCTTGATTCCTCCTAACCCTATCTTTGTTAGAATGTGATGCTAATAGATGAAATTAAAAGAATGTCTAGATCTCAAATTTTAAGGTAAAAATAATAACATAGCCTTGCCATGGGTAAAACTAACAATTACATAGTCTTACCATTCTTTCAATGCTAAGGGCACCACACCAATATTTACATGGGTTGGTTATAAATCCATATTGATGTTACATATTTTTGCTGTAACTAACTTAAATGCCATCTCTTTATCATTAGAAAACTATATATTCATCTCTGCGTGTTTGGTTGTTAAAAACTTATGTCTTCCCTAATGCTTTCTAGATTAACCACTTCCCTACAATGTATCTTTTCCATCATTTCACCCCGTGGTTGTAGATGTAACCTAATGTGCACTCAAGCCCTCTCATTATTCACCCATAGAAACTAAAATCATGTTCCACTCCATGCATTGGTCATAGACATAGCCTAATAAACAATCGATAGCACTATTCATACTTGGGACCAATAACCATATTTATTTTGTTATGTTATACTTAGTATTCATCATAGAATTCTTGATTGAATAAGCGAAGGCTCAACAATAGTGGTGATCTATGCCATAAACATTTTCATCTTACTCTTGTTTATTCTGTTAGAAGGAGAATCTAGCAATCATAGAATCTCTTCACTTATTGTGGTGAAATTCTCACTACCTAAAAATTAATGCTTGCTTTATCTAGTTCTAGGTTCTTTCTACCTTTTGTTTTCTTGAATGGATTTTTTAAAATTTTTGCATTAAGATATGCTATGTTAAAAGCTAAATATTTTTGAACATTTTTGGAATCATTTGTGATAACAAATGTCGCTTCTAATTTATTACTGAAACCCTGACCTCTTTGACTTTTGATTCAGCTAATGGAGATAGACTCACTTCGAGGAGTTTTAGCAATGGCCATGGTGATATAGGTGAATGTGTGCATGCAAAAGTGGGTCATGATAACCAAATTACTGGCAGATCAGTTCACTGTGGGCATGTTGAGGAGTTCCTTGCTGAAGGCTTGGAATGGCGGATTGAAGGATTGAAATTGGTGGCCCTAAAAAATGGTGTGAAGACTATAATCAAACCATGTGAAGAATCACACAATTTTGTGAATATGTTGAGGGTATGGGAGATGGAGTCGCCTTTTCTCTTGAAAATCCTTCCTCGAAAGGTTTCAAGTTGGTTGTGCCCAATTTTGTCAAGGAGGTTATGGCTTGTTCAACAATGCCACCCACAAGATAATAGAATCAAGCTTGTAGAGGGTTTTAAGGGAAATTCACCAAATGGAGGTTCAAATAAAGGATTGTTTATCAACAATTTTGCAAAAAATGTGGCCATATCCTTAAAGTTAATTTTGTTGGTTTCTTATGGATCAGATAATATAACTGAAAGCACTTAAAATATTGCAACACATAAGATAATAAACACAGCAAGATACCCTGGGAAAACCCCCCTCTTGAGGGAGAAAAACCTAGCAAATAATCCTCTTATATAATATAGGAATAAGAGCAGAAATCTGCTTACAACTCAGGCCCAGCAATGGCCGAATTTGATACAACAAATAGTCGCACCTCTCCTAGATGCTAAAGATACAAATTAATATATTCTTCCTTGAAATTGGACTGCTGCTACACAAGTGCGAACTTCTTCTAGGGCTGCGAATTGCTTGAGTGAACTTGAATGATAAATGAACAAATGTGACCTTGTATATATACAAGATGAGGCACCTCCTCAATTAGGTCGGCTCTCTTAGAGAGAATAAAATAAATGCAATAAATGCCAAAGGTCGGCCTCAGTATAAAATGAATTATTTGAACATAAGGAAGGTCGGCCCTCATGAATTAAATCATGCACATATAAATTAAATAGCCGAAAGGCTATCATTTAATTTATGCCTATTCTCGAATTGTGTAAGCTGGAAGAAGCAGCCCGAAGCTGCTAATAACATCGACAAATTTTGATGCAAATTTGATTTCAAAATTGTTAAAAAGTCTTTGACGTGCTAGGTTATCATTGACAAATTTCAAGGATTTTGGCCTAGTGTGAAAGGGTTGCACACTTGGGCAACAAAGGTATGGGAACAATAGATCAAAGCTCAAATTGAATTTTTTCCTTGTACTAAAGGATTTTTCATTATTTGTTGTGAGATTGAAGAAGATAGAAATGGCATTTTAGAATCTGGAGCAAGGTTTAGGAATAAACATTTCGTATGCCTAAAACTATGATGCCTCAAACTATGATCTTAACCGCAACTCTTTTTCCACAATTCTAGTTTGGGTGCACCTCCCCTCTTCTACTACAATTCTTGGAAGATGTAGGGTTGAGGGAAAAATTGGAATTCTTTGGGGAAATCTTTGTACTCTTCCATGGATACTGAAGATCAATTTCATACTACTTTTGTTGAGATTTGTGTCAAAATGGATTTGGACAAGAGCTACCTGTTGGTGTTTCGAGCTGATGGTCTAACATCTCCTAAAGGGTAGCTACTCCTTATACTTAGAGACCTTATGTCAGTGGCCAACGAACAGGAGATGACTGATTTGCAAGTCTCTCCTCTGCACTTTAGGCTTTGCAGGACCAAGGTGGGTATCCCTATACATTAACGTAGATCATCACACTACAATGGTGGAAAGTCTTCAATGGGCTAAATCATCTACACAACTTTCCCTTGTCTTCAATATCTTATGGTAGTATGGAACTAAACATAAAAGCAAATATAGGAAATTAAAAGGTTCTCTTTTGTATTGAAATTGGATCCACCTCAGACTTAGGCTTATGAACATAGACTGACCAGTGCCTTATCCACATGGAGTCCAGAAATGAAGTAACACTCCTACAATAGACCCACCCTGGCTTCTTATAAATTTGCTGCCTTACAGCAAGAAACCAACAAAAGAACAAAACTATCAAACTTCTTTGAAATCCTTATTGCATCATCACTACCTTAACATATGAATTGAAAGAAATTATTCTACTCTTTGAACAAAAACTAACAAATCAAACATTCAAGATCAACAAATGTGATTGAGAACCAAAACAATCCTTTGATTATATTGATTTAAAGATAGTGAGTACAAAATCAGAGAGGATGATAGAGCTGATACAATATTTAAGAGCAGAATGCAATGATCATTTGGGTCATCTATTGTTATTACAGAGCAAACATTACAGAGCAATAGACCCACCCTGGCTTCTTATAAACTTGCTGCCTTACAGCAAGAAACCAACAAAAGAATAGAACTATCAAACTTCTTTGAAATCCTTATTGCATCATCACCACCTTAACATATGAATTGAAAGAAATTACTCTGCTCCTTGAACATAAATTAACAAATCAAACATTCAAGATCAGCAAATGTGATTGAGAACCAAAACAATCCTTGATTATATTGATTCAAAGATAGTGAGTACAAAACCGAAGAGGATGATAGAGTTGATACTATATTTAAGAGTAGAATGCAATGATCATTTGGGTCATCTATTGTTATTGTAGAGCAAACATTACAACATTTCCTTTCTAGGTGTAAGGCAAAAACACTATACAGACTAAGACCAAAAACTTACAAAAATTCAGAGAGAATGGAACCCAAACAAAATGTACAAAACTTGCCTTTAATAGTGCAGGCATAACTCAAATTTGAATTTGAAATTACTAACCCTAACCAAATTAGGGTTTCGGACCCAAGGACCCAAATCAAACTACAGTCTACCGAGAATTTCCCCCCAAAATGATGCAACAACCAAACATGAATGCCCTTGACACCTTGAGCACACTCTAGCATTGATGGCATTCTGAAATAGGCATGGCACTCTTGGGAAATCCGTGATTTAAATAGGAAGAACATACCTTGACAAAGAATATAACCACTGCAACACTTTAGGAAGTAAATGGTGCTGCTCAACAATCACTTCGGCCTTGGAAGAAGCACGAGAATGCGATCTAAAGCCGTTTGGAGTCGATCTGGTAGTTGAGAAATGGATGCATCATTATTGCACAGTCTTTACTCGTGAACAGGAGCAACTAGCCATTGAGAAATCACACTTTGAATTGTAACCATCGATTTATTTCACCTGCGCCAAGATGCAACGCCTATCGCTCACTTCCATAACTTTAAAACTCGACTGTCAGATTTAAACCACTTTAAATTAGGTCCGCTTGATCACCATTAGCATCCACCGCATTGCCCGTCCTCCCATCTAGGTCCCACCAGAGACACGCATCACCAACCTGCTCACCTTGTTGAAATATTTTAATGAATATTAAGATTGAGTGGGGAGCATGGGGGATGATCAAGATGCAAACACGTCACCAAATAAGAACCATCGATCTAGGGGCCCACCACTGTCACCAAGCTTGAAGACCGCGGGACCCACGCCATGTACATGCCACATGGAAGAAGCCCGTTCACCTCGTTGCTTTTTAGAAAACAATATTTTATTCCTATGGGGTTAGCGGGGAACAACTGAGATGCATACAACGATCTCACTTTATCGTTCGCCATTCAACCAAGGGCCCACCTGCACACTTAAAGGGTTAATACGCACATGCGTATAAGTCATGACTTAAAAGGTGGCCACCCTAGGACATAAGACTCAGGGGATGAAAAATATTTAGGCCCATGACTTAGGGAAATGACAAAATATTAGAAGAGGCCGCGGCTAGGCAAACGACGAGCCAATGACATAAGGTCGTAACTTAAAGGGACAAGGCTAAGCAGGTGCAAGATGCCAACGGCGAAATAGGATAGAACTAGGACTTAAGTAGGGTTTTGGCAAATGATGAAGGTTTGAGGGATTTTAAACCCTAAGACAAAACCCTGGTGCATGAAAAATGAACCCTAGCTCTCAGGAGACTCAAAATTTCGGCAAAATGGCCATGGATTTTGCAGGTTCCATCACTACCCAAAGTCAATAATGTTAGCAAAAAATGAATGGAGTTGGTCTTAGAAGCTAGATTACACCAACATCCCTTAAGATGTCACAGGTGCTTTGAATATGGACCTTTTGCCATATATCGCTCAAAAAGGAGTCAAAACAACACAAACAAGCTACATGGTGGTAGGGGGTAGAGCCCCATCACTATTGGATTGATCTAGCCCTTGCAGAAAAATTGTCCTTGTTGCTTGATGGAAAGGTCACCTCTTATGGGGCCCAAGTGTTTATGCATTAGCAATAAGTGTTTCACAAACCAATCATCCCTTTTTTGGTCACACATTGGCAGTTGAGGATGACAACAATCCTGAGGATGACTCTTCTTCATTAGCTTCCTCTTTTTTGGGTGAGTCTTCCTCTTCTATATTCACTGTAATGTCCCCTATTTGGGATATTCCTAGATTTTGCCCTAAAACCACAATTTCAATCAAAATAAGAAATGTAATACTTTTAAGATTATAAATTTACCAATTGAGATGCCCTTTATAAGCTATAAATCCTGGTTTAGGTCTTGCAACCATAGAAGCAAAAATCGTGAAAAAATTGTGAAAATTGCGATTTTTAAAAAATATGGAACCTCGCTGATTTTTTCCTTGATAAAATCACGATTTTTTTTTGGCGCTTTGACCGCCAAAAAAATCATTGAAAATCGGCAAAAAATCACTTTTTAAACATCAAAAAATCGTCCAAAAAACTGTATGAAAAACCCTAAAAATGTGATTTCTGGCTATAAGTTTTGGTGCTTCTCTGCGTTTTACGCGATATTGTGGGCTTCTAGGGTTGCAGCTGAAGTTTTCCGAAGGTTTTGAACGACTTGCGGGCAGCTTGGATGTGTCTACTCTCAGGTTGCGGGATTTTCTGGTCGGGATTTACAGGGAGGAGTTGACCTTTTTTATGATGAATGATCAGAAAAATGAAAGCATGTAATGTCAGTTACAGTTAATATAATGAATGATCAGAAAAATGATGAGTGATTCCTTATCTAGATTATCAAACCTTGCTTTCTATACATATTAATATAATTATTCATTTGGCAAGAAATGAATAAATTATTATTCATTTTCACATACTTTAGCTGAACAACCTTTCTGTTTATTCTTTTTCTTAATGGTTCATTAGAGACATGTTGAACCGTCCATTAGTCTACTCTAAAGTAGCTGTAATTTTGCAGTCCCATTGACCTTTTAGGTGATCTGTGAACATTAGGATTCTTTCTTTTTTTGTTCCTTCCAATAATTTCTTGTTATTGCCTTGGCAATACCCTATTCCATTTCTTCAAGTGGATTATAACTATTTACGATCATTACTATACTGTATTCCGTGAAGCACTTATTTATTTTAATTTTTAGGAAGAAGACAAATACAATGACTATGCCAACCAGTGTCAAACTCCTAAGAGCTTACATAGAACATTGAAGCTGCTGACTAAATTCTCTAGTCTTAACTAAAACTGCCACTGACTCAAAATTTCATAGGAACTGTGATTTTATCAGAAATTCAAGAAGAGTTAAAAAGGAAGGGATTGAATTTTAACTCATTCTAGCTGTATAAATTGAAAGGGGTTATCCATCTCTACAAAATTATCAATCTGCTAAAGTTTCTGCTATTTGCCAACCAACCCAATCTTTATGCCAGGAGCAAAACAATAGGAAAAAACAATCCCATTTTTGGTTTATAGCATTTCAGTATTATTCCCATCATATACCTGGCACTGAGTGTTTTTAAATTCTCTTGGAGATGACTTTTTTTTAGAACTTTTTTAATGAGGTTAATAATACTGTAATTGAAAAAATCGGGGCTTATGCTTCTGTTGAGCATAAAAAATCCCACCTTTTAAAAGCAGTATGCCTGTTGTTTGTCACTTTCATGATCCTTTGAGGCTTGTATCACTCATAAGTTTATCTATACTTGTATTTAGTTCTTATGGTTCAGGTTTTGACCACTTTAGTTGTTTCTTGTTATGTTTGTATTCTTTAGTGCCTAGTGTTTGTTTCTACTATACCAGTTCAGGTTTTGGCATGCTGGTACAGCAAAAGTTTGATGGGGGTTAGGAATATTTGTACAAAAAACTTAAAAAAATAACAAATAAATACATATTTTTAGGCTAAAAATAGAGATTAAGTTAACATAATCACATGACATTCATATAATAAACAAAACAACCATAATTTTTTTTATAAGATTCTATGGACCTCAATGTTGAAAGCTGTAAACCCTTTTTGTGTACACTTAAAGGAACTAAAGAAAAACATGTGTTGTTTTTAATAATGTAAAGCCAGCAATCATTGCTTTTCAGAGAGAAATGAAGCAGGTAATATACTCGAAGACTTGCTGTAAAATGACAACTCATAAAATCCTCCAAGAGCTGTATGGTGAAATAGCAGCAGATGAACTTAAAGTAGCAGGAGCATTTACAATAATAACACCACCACCAAAACACCATTATTTATATGCACAGACTCATCAGCTTCTTAACTGTAACTCTACAATGCTGGAGCATTTTTTATTTTTTCCGTGAAATGTGATGATAATATAAAAAATTAAAGTGTGAAGAAAAAGAGAAAGAAAGAAAGGACAAAAAAGAACTAGAAAAATCAAATGAAAAAAGCTCCTGTCTGCACCCACACAGACCAGACCACGAATCCAGATTGGGAATGAACCGTACTTGGAGCTGGGGTTTCTTTTAGTTTTTGAGTGAAACAGTAACATAGTTTTATTTACTTTTTATAACCTTGGGTGTGTACTTCTCTAATGTAGTTGATGTGTTTCTGTCATTTTTTGACATTAATACACTTTCTTTCTTTATTTTTGTTGTTCTTAGGCATTTGGAAAGGGTATTATTCTTTATATTATTCTCCGTCAATGTTTTTTAATTGCCTCTAAATTTCCATCCAAGCTTCATTAAACTCTTCCAGTATGACGATTTCTATTGAAAGCCTGTGCATTTCCACTTCCAGGGGTTATTATGATATTGAATAATCCTTCTTACTCATTAGCATAATTGATTAAGAATTTAAGAACCATTCAATTCTATAGGCATACCTCCAATCATAAATGAATTTTTTACATTGGGGTGTGTCAATGGACTTGGCTTATGGGTCGTGGAATTTCAAATAGCCCATTCATCATTTGGGGTGTCATTTAGGTTCTAAAAAATATTTGTCTTCTGTTAGGCTTAATAATGCTTTGAATGCTGAATGTCATATTTAGAGCAGTCAATAATTTTAAAAAGTTTTTTCTTTTTCTTTTGAAAGTAGGCTCATTTTAATCATTTAAAATTCTTTCCATTGCTTATAATATCAGAAACATATGAGTTTATAGACAATCAGGCCTTTCAAACTTTTTCTCTCAATTTGATATGAGATGAGATGCAGGTGTAATACTTTTGGTCATGGGACAATTCTTCGCACCTTTTTCATTCATGTATTCTCTAGAGTTGATGCTTCTTCTTCAGGCCTATTTGCTAAATCCATCTATGATCTTGAATTTTTCCTCTTGTGCTGTTTGCTCAAGAATTACAGGTCACAATTGCAGTTTTTTTGTGGTAATTTCACACCACAATCATCCCTTGAGGGCTTGCAAACACATTTCCACGAGTACTAGGCCTTCCGTTTTGAGTAAAATAAAGTAAATCAATTTGCTATGCATTTTCATTCTTGCAACTTTAACAAAGCTTCAATGGAAATTCATTAATAACATTTGTAACCAAATCTGACTTTCACCTTAAACGTATTATGGACAGTAATCTATAGCCATCCGTAAAACAGGTTTTGATATGCTAGTTTAATCTGAACTTTGAATGCTATGAAATTCAACATTGCCTTGTTATGTAGTTTCAATCACACAACTCTTCCTTGGTGAGCCTCTGTAATAATTTTCAAGCACAAAACATATTTAAGTCTTGCATATCTGCAATTTATTACTAATGCAGCATTTATTTGCAGTACAAAACTTTTACAGATTCTTCAGAAGCTAAAAAATATATACAGCAAGAAGGGGCCCCAATTGTTGTTAAAGTTGATGGTTTGGCTGCTGGGAAAGGGGTGGTTGTTGCTGAGACTCTGGAAGAAGCATATGATGCAGTTGATACCATGCTTGTAAAAAAGTATTTTGGGTCAGCAGGTCGCCAAATTATTGTCGAGGAGTTTCTTGAAGGAGAGGAAGTTTCATTTTTTGCTCTTGTTGATGGTAAACATGCTCTTCCTCTAGCTTCTGCCCAGGACCATAAACGTGTTGGTGATGGAGATACAGGTCCAAATACAGGAGGAATGGGGGCATATTCACCTGCTCCTATTTTGACAAAGGAACTTGAGTCGGTGGTTATGAAATCGATTATTCTTCCCACTGTTAAGGGAATGGATACAGAAGGTTGTAAGTTTATTGGAGTACTCTATGCTGGACTTATTATTGAATCCAAATCCGGGTTGCCAAAGCTGCTGGAGTACAATGTTAGATTTGGGGATCCTGAATGTCAGGTCAGTGCATAATTCTACTCTGTTTTGTTCTTCTACGGATTCCATGATAGAGTTTTCTGTGAGAAGTTATTTTATTAATTATGTTTGTTTGCAGATGCAACATGGAAATGAGATCTGTGGTCTATGCCATGCTTTTTGATTGAAAATATTGGTATTTGAGTTTTAATATAGAAAGTTCATGACATATATCTTTGTCTTTGACATGGGAACTATACCACATGGCAGCATGTGAAAGACCAATGTTGGCTTTTTATGTCATTGACTTTACAACTTTTTAAGAATGATCTATAGAGATTGAATTTTTCCGGAATCCACAGCTAAAATCACACCCTGGGTACTGTAACTCTGCTACTGAAAGCCTGATGCTCCCCAAGTTTAAGTTGTTTACATGATCATACTTTTCTAGATATTTTATTGGTTAATCATAGACCACATGTTAAGAAGTACACTCCATTGGATACCAAAAATGGATGGGTGTTGTCATCAAATTATATATGTCAAAAGCATTTGATAGATGTATTTGGCCTTTAATTCTCAACACCTTGACAGATTTTTGAATTCAATGACAGTTTTTGGGTGGATATAAAACGGCATTGTCGCTCTTTTTTCAAATTATGAATGGCTGCATAGACTCCTAGTTTCGTTCCTCCTGTGGGTTCAGACAAAGGGATCCTCTCAGTCTCCATCTCTTCATCATTATGAGGGAAACTCAATTGAGGTTAACTCAACATGCTAAAAGCCAAGAACAATTGCATGGACTGCCTTCAGCTGATGGAGGACAAAATATGATGGCTTTGGTTTTGTTGATGATACTGTTCTTTGCTCTATTCTCCTCACCACAGAAGTAAAATATCTATAAAATATCCTAGAGAAATATTCTTTTGCAATATACCCCTAGGAAAAAAGTTGGCGATCTTAAGACTTCTGGGCTTTGAGGAAGACAAGCCTCACTCTTATCTTGGCTTCCCTATTCATTCCAAGTATCAATCTTCCTTATGAGAATGTGTCAAAACAAAATTCTTCAGCTAATTTGAGCAAATGTACACATAGACAGTTGTCACTGTTTAGGGCACTCCCAACTCACAAGAAATCGTCTCTAAGCCATTTTGAGTTTATCTTATGTAGCTTCTACCCCTCTCCGATTGTGTTCCAAAAGATAGTGTGTTAGTGTTTTAATGTGGCACAAAACGGAACAGTGTGTATTGTAGAACCGTTCTTCAAATTAGAAGGGGAAGCTCCCTGTAACACAAACTAACCTAAAACCCTAATCTAAACAATATGTACTTGCTTTCTATAATCTGTACACATGTGATTTTTAGGGTTATTCTTTCATAGCAAACAAAAAATGTGTCTTTAAGCATGCAATACAAACACTTAAATTCTTAAAATAAAACTTATATTTTTGTTCTTAGGCTAGGGCACACGATGATTCAACATTTCTACTCAAGGTGAGAGGTTTTTATGCTTTTTAACTGAAAATAAACACTACAACTATCATGCTTATGTTGTTCAACTAATGATAGAGGCTGAGGAGTGCAAGTACACATAAAGCTAGGATAGGTTTACCTACACAAAGACTTGGTAAATCAAAAGAGGGGGATGACATACAAAGCTACCAGATCTAGCTCATTGTGACCCACAATACAAAACCTACAGCTGATAGGAAAAGCTCTTCAATTCACTTCATCTATAGACACATCAGGTGTTAAGGGTTAAACATAGTAATTGCATTCAAAGCTACAACTACTAACTTAACACCTACACTAATACAAAGATTTTGATAATTGTTAAGCAATTTTAACATATTAAAGCACAATAACACATAAGGACATAGAACACTCCAACAACAGTTGGAGTAGCAAAACCAAACCAAGTGTTCAAGGTGACCTTTCACCTTTTGTGAACTTGCCTTGTTTGCTTGTCTACATTTGACCCCCAAATTATTTGCATTTCCAATGTTACAACAATTACAACATGAGAAAATATCCAAACACTAAGTGTGGTGTCACACCCCAGGTGAACCACAACTTACAACATTTCAATGTTATTATAAAAGGTGTACAACACCTTTTTTAATAGATGTGTGATTGCTGCGTTGGTTATGCAATTGCCATGGCAGTTAGTCAACAACCCCCTATAAAAATTAACAGTTTTGCCCAAATTATGGGATATTTAAGCAGAATGAAAACAATGGGAAGACGCTAAGAGGCTAAAAGGGGTTGTGAGGCATGTTGGAAGAGGTATAAGAGGTTTGACAGATGAGATTTCTCTTGGAGGCCTGAGTTGGTTGCTGCTTTTTCTGCCATTTAGGATTGTTAAAATTGATAGCATCGGTCAGATAAATGACTGATTGCCTTTTAGTGAGTGGTAGAATGTTAAATAAAGGGACTCGTCCCTTGAGCCGACGTGTCTCCACCTTGTGGAGAGACATCCGCTCATGGGACGTGTCTCCCACATTGATACTTATACCCACTCTTTCCTCATTTGGGAGACATGGAAATCTATAGATGTTTACCTGTGAGGATCGACTTTCAATGAAGTAGAATTTAATCATTGCATTAACATGGTATCAGAGCCACATTAGGAAGGTTCGATTAAATTATGATCTCCGGATATGTGAGGAATGAGAGAACTGAGGATGCGCGCAGACTGTTTTGATCTAGTGCCTGAACGAAATGCGATTTCTTGGACGTCGATGATCAAAGCTTATGTTCGGGATCGCATAATAGATGATGCATGCGACAAACAAAATGCCTGAACGGAATGTGATCTCTTGGATTATGATGACGGGGTACATATAGGTCGGGAGGATTGATGTCGCGTGGCATTTTTTTGACAGATTGCCTTCCCGAGATATGGTTTCTTGGACTTAGACGAGTAATGGATATTGCCAATGCGGACGGATGGAGGAGGCACACCAACTGTTTGAGTTAATGCCTGTGCAGAATGAGGTCTCATGGACAGTCATGGTGTCGGGATATGCACAAAATGGGATGGTAGATGGCACTGATGGTATTATCAAGGACTCTGTGAAACCGAGTTTTTGGAGACCTTTAAATTTCTGTAATGTTGTCTATTAGTTTCCTGCCGACAGTGAGCGGAATTCTGGAGTTTTAATCGAAACTCTCATCCACATTTCTTGGCCAAAAATTCCAAGCCTAGTACCGGGTATGTGGATCTTATTCACAGGTTTATGTTGCGGATTGTGTATGTGGGCATAAATCCGCTAATTCACAGGATTCATATCGTGAATATTGCTGAAGCGGAACAAAATCAAGGACCTTCGATAGAATGTTTAAAGCGTAACCCTTGAGTGGTGACAGGAGATCATTACGAGTCACAAAATTTCGAACTGCAAGGTTCTTATCATACATAAAGTCAATATAGCAATGGTAAATAGACATCGGGTATAGCAATCTATTTATCGATCGGCCATTGGAGTCAACAGAGGAAGTTTGTATATATGAAATCATCATCTTGAGGAAAATGACGAATAGCCGAAGATGGGCCTGAGAAGGAATTCATCAAACGGGATATTAAGCGCTAGAGATTGATTGGATGATCGAGAAATTCCTTTGACATCATTCATTTCCAGTCCCGTGATGAAATTCCTGGATCTCTATATCTTTTGGATGATCGAGAAAGTTCATAAGATCAATGTTCTCTATTGAAGAGTCGAATATCTCCTTCGCTCTGTTGGATATGTTGTGGAATCGGACATTGATATTTCAAGTTCTGCCCAAACTAAAATTGGTTCTTGTGAAAGATCGAAAGCTTGGAGTTGGTTGAGTAATGCTATCCTATTTTTTAATCTCTAGTGACTCTGCTTCTTTCCGTAAGAGAATTGAGCCGAGAATCATTTCTTCAATGAAGTCATAAGCATCTTTGAGGCATCTGAGCATCCTCCGAGCATTAGGAGTTGAAAATCACATTACTTATGATGCCATTCAATGATGGAGACATCTCTTGGTGCACAGATCCATCCAGCAATAAAAGTGATGGGAAGAGTTCCATATCGGACCTGTGCCTTCTGGAAGTAATGTTCATCACTTCTGGTCGGACTCTGTTGCTGGAAGTATTGTTTCTGTTGCCATCATGAAACACACCATTGTAGGATGCGTTGGGGTTCATCCTTGATCATCCGTACATCATAGAGTTTGTTGCTTCTGGATAGCAATTCTAGGTGGGTTGCAGCTGGAAAATGAGTGCATCGATAAATTTGAATATGGTCTTTGACCATTCAAATTTAACCAACTACCACTACAAATTCTAAGTAAAGCGGAGCCTTTGAGAAGAGAAACAATTTTCTGTGCAAAATGAAGATTGAGGTGTACCGACAACAAGAGATAAGTATTTTATTATTGTTTGTATTTTTTAAATCTAAGGGTAAAATTTCAGCTCTACATGAAGAGATAAGTATTCCATGCTTAATGTTCATGAATTTTATGTAATCATTAATTCATGATATAACATTGGATAAGTGAATCATATATGCTTCTAGTAATGGTACTTCTGTTCGAGATAGTTGAGTTCAATGAACTATTAGTAATCTTCTCTTTTACTTTTAGGACGGATCAAGAAATGTAAGAGATTGCTTTCAAGAAGAGCTTGATGCATCCTGTAAGTTAAAAAATGGAGACACTGCTTGCAACCATGAGATTGTGTGAATGGCTGAAGATATCTTTTGAAAAGGAAGCATTAACCTTCAGAGGGAGCTCTATGTCTTGCTGAGAACAAGTAAGGGTTGTAATGTTGCAAGGCCAGATACTAAATCCTTGAAGTACCTCTTCAACAGTTGAGATCAAAATTGCTCATGTCAGTCAACCTAGATTTAACATTGGTAGCTCCGCAAACCTATTCATAATAGAGTGTTCTGGGATGAGGTTGAAGAGAACAACCCTGAATCTCTACAAAGGTGTGAGTTGGAAACTAGTTCTCTAAAGCAAGTATTGTAGACGATTTTGGACGAGGAGGTCAGGAGGCTGATGCAAGTACTTGCTTCAGAGGGAGTCACATAATCACTTGTTGTAATGCATAATTCTCTAAGATAGAGAGATATGAGGTGAAAGCCCTTGTTCATCTCTGAGACTGAGATGAGGCGTCATGTTGAGAGACTCCATGACGACATCACGTTGAGAGACTCCGTGACAAATATGCAAATTGAAGAAAGCCCTATATGGACTTAAATAGGCCCCCAAGAATGATGCAGACCAAAATCTTTACTTTAAGGTAATGAAAGGTGAGATGTTAATAATTATTTTATATGTTGATGATCTACTGATAACAGGAAAAGATCACCTCATTGCTCAAGGAAAGAAGGATCTAACTTCAGAAGAGCCCCAAGCACCCGCAGTGTGGCTTAAAGGGGGGTGTTGGAAATAAGCCACACCCAGACTGACGATGGACTGGCCACAAGGGGCCAGTAGCTCAGTTGATAGAGCACTCCAACAACAAATGGAAGGTCCTAGTGAATGCTCTAAGCCAGTTCATGTGTGAGCCAAAGGAAATTTACCTTATGGCTGTAAAACATATGTTGAGATATCTTCAAGGCACGATTGGATATGGTCTTTTTTTTTTACAGAAATGACCATCTAGATCTACATGGATACTCTGATTCAGATTGGGCTGGGAGTGTAACCGATTGGAAAAGCACATCAGGATGTTGCTTCAGTTTAGGATTGGCTATGATCTCTTGGATCTGCAGAAAACAGTCTTCAATGGCACAAAGCTTGATAGAAGTTGAATACATTGCAGCCTTTATGGGGGCAAGAGAAGCAGTTTGGCTTCGAAAATTGCTTGTGGGACTCTTTGGTGAACCCTTGAATCCTACTATCATTCATTGTGATAAACGAAGTTGCATTAAGCTCTCTGTAAATCTAGTATTCCATGATAGATCTAAGCATATTGAGATCCCCTACCATTATGTACGAGACATGGTAGAAAGGAATGTAATCCAGTTGGAGTATATTAGTACAAATGATCAAACAACAAACATTCTCACCAAACCTCTCTCCAGAGTCAAGGTTGAACACTTCAGGAAGAATCTTGGTATGGTTGAAATGTAATTTGATATCATGTTTGAAATTCAAATTGGTTAGAAGTTGTACTAATATATTTAAAGATGTTTAATGTGTAAACTCTTTTGTCATGTATGTAACTCCATGACCTTATGGGCCCGCTCCCCCTGTGTACATTATTGAAAGGTGATGATCTTTCTAATAATGACCACTTGTATGTGACATTGTAAAGTGATGACTCTACAATGATGAGTTGAACTTTCATGATAGATATCATGTGACTTGATATCTGTGGACGCGTCTTGATAGTATCTCTTGGACACTTTGATGGATATCATGGGACTTGATGTCATTTGAAGATCATTGTGATCCTTAAGAGATAATCATGGTGGATAATTATATATCCGTGGATATGCCATGAATTATTATGGTAGACATCATGTGACTTGATGTCAGTGCACATACCATAATGAAGATGTGTTATGAAGAATGTCATGTGACTTGACACTTTCAGAAGCATACCATATCTTCTGATATCACGAGTTAGGTGATATCATTTTTTACCTGCTGGAAGTTATCTTCCCTAGCTAAGAGGGAGTGTTGAATAATGAAGATGTGTTATGAAGAATGTCATGTGACTGACACTTTCAGAAGCATACCATATCTTCTGATATCACGAGTTAGGTGATATCATTTTTACTTGGTGGAAGTTATCTTCCCTAGCTAAGAGGGAGTGTTGAATAAAGAAGATGTGTTATGAAGAATGTCATGTGACTTGACACTTTCAGAAGAATACCATATCTTCTGATATCACGAGTTAGGTGATATCACTTTTATACTTGTTTAAAGTTTATCTTCCCTAGCTAAGAGGGAGTGTTAAAATTGATAGCATCGGTCAAATAAATGACTGATCGCCGTTTAGTGAGTGGTAGAATGTTAAATAAAGGGACACGTCCCTTGAGCCGATGTGTCTCCACCTTGTGGAGACACATCCGCTCATGGGACGTGTCTCCCGGATTGATACTTATACCCACTCTTTCCTCATTTGGGAGACATGGAAATCCATAGATGTTTACCTGTGAGGATCGACTTTCAATGAAGTAGAATTTAATCATTGCATTAACAAGGATTTTGAGGGCACTAGTTATAATTGGACTCAAAATGTTGGCTCATGCATTTTGGGGTACTTACACATCTGGGTGACCTTTAATGTGAAATCATGGCAGTGATAATAACCCAAACTACTCAGAGGTCTGGTTCAAAACCAGAGATTGCCATTGCTAGGTTCTAGACAATGATGGAAAAGATTTGATGTTGTTTTACAGGAGCTGATTGATCCCATTGCGGATTTAAGATGTAACAAAGGCTAGAAGGGAAAAATGTGAGGACCGTAACACTGTGCTCCTATTGCAATCCTAAAGACACAAAAGAAACTAATCTTGGCAGAGTGTAAATTGGAACCACACAAATAAATCCAAGCCAAGCTAAGTTACATAGAATTACCAATTTCTGCATATTAATTATACATGAAATCTTATTTTTGAGAACAGAGCATCCTTCAAATTTAACTAGAATGTATTAAAATATTCATTTTCTATGATTACCAACTTATCTCCTCTACAGGTAAAACAAGATACTTGAACAAAAGTTCATTTATCAGACACTCTAAACTTCTAGAGACAGAGCATTCCAACTATTTATGGATAGACTGGCTTCCTTTTTCACCACCAACGGAACAACTTTTTATTTCTAACTTCAAAGGAACATCCCATAATAAAATTTCAGTCTACAGTTTATGATTTTTTCCATAGCTACAGGGGTCTCAAGGACATAAGAAATTTACAACCATAATAATGAATTGAATACAATCTATTCCATATTCACAGATTTCTCCATATTACAGCCTTTTCCGTTTACAGAACTGAGCACAGTCCTTTGTTCATTTACACAACTTTCTTCTATACTCAGAAATCTGCTGCTAGCTCCAAGTTGCTGCCTTTCATATACAAGGTCTTGAAGTGAAGCAAGAAGAGTGCTCACTACCTTTCCTATTGTTATCATCAAGCCACATGGGTTCTAACCACTCCCGAGCCAAGAGTGTGCCTATGTGCCATATAGTGATGAAATCCAACATACAAAGGAACAACACAAGATTATGAATTTTCCTGAAAGCTCTTGCATTCGGAAAGGGCTAGGAAATGGTCAACACTGTAAGTCTTTCCAAGACTCCTCACAAGGGGCAGGGGAGAGGTAATTTTCCATCAAATTAAACTTGTAATTTTTTGCATAGTAACTATAAATGGAATCTGATCTTTAAGAATGGAACATCCTTCAAATTTAACTAGAATGTATAAAATTATTCATTTTCAACAATTACCAACTTATCTTCTCTAGAGGTAAACAAGATACTTTAACAAAAAATCATTTATCAGACATTCTAAACTTCTATAGACAGATCGTTCCAGATATTTATGGAGACACTATAGTCCTTTTTTGTCACCACCAGAACAACATATCCTTAGCTTCCATGGGAACATTCCATAATAAAATTTCAATGCACAATTTACAATTTTCCCATACCTACAGGGGTCTCAAGGATGCAAGAAATTTATAGCCATAATAATGAATTGAATACAATCTAACTCCATATTCACAGATTTCTCCATATTACAGTCTCTTCCATTTACAGAACAGAACACAGTCCTGTTGTGACCTATTTCACACATCGCCCCATTGCAAATGGGGACCCCCTTCTTTTTGCTTTTTGGGTTTTTGCCTTGGTAGTGCAACTGCTTATCATCATTTTATTTACAATGAGGAGTTAGTGTTTTGTAGAAATCATTTGAGCCAAGTAGAGAATTTAGGCCCGTATCAATGCCTAGACGTTGTGGAAGGGCTCGAAAGGTTCGGAAGGCGAGGATCGCCTGTGCTTTCGGTCATTTTTGACACTTCCTATTTTTTAGGGATTCTGCTTTTTTGCTTTTCGCTTTTTGGCATTTTTAGGTCCATTCTGGAGTTCCTATTTTTTAGGGATGCTTTTTGCTTTTTTCTATTTTTTGGAAAGTTTCTATTTTGGGAAAAGTTTCTATTTCGAGGTCCCACTGATCATGAAGTCAACACGCCTCCAGATTGAGAGAAATCACCATGAAAATCAAGGTAAAAGGTAAAAAATTGATGAAAAATGACAAGTCTGAGAAGTTCACCCATGAGAAGGAATGGTAGACATGGTCCCAAGTCCGCCCTTGCCTTTGGCAACCCAAAGGCAAGCACTGGCAGGCCAAGCTCCAAGTCCGCCATGTCTAGAGAAGCCTCCAAGTCCGCCATGCCTTGGAAAGAGTTGAAGTCCGCCATGGAATGAGCAAGCTCCAAGTCCGCCCTTAGAAGGAGAAGCTCCAAGTCCACCCATGTCAAGGAGAGGCTCAAGTCCGCCCTTGGACAAGTCAAAATCAAGTGCGCCCATGGCAAGGAAGAGCCTCAAGTCCGCCATAGGCAAGACAAGCACCAAGTCCGCCCAACTTTGGAAAAGGAGAAAATTTTCTAAGGCATTGGTCAAAATACGCCTAGAGAGAGAGGTGACCAAGCTAACATAAAGTTTGCCCCTCAGCATGAAGAAAATATTTTAAGGCACGGAGGAAAGCATGAATGACAAGGCAAGTGTGAAGTTCGCCCCTCTCAGCTTGAAGAAATTCCTGAGGCATGGACAAAATTACAAAATAGCAGAGAAGCCTCCAAGTTCGCCCAACCTAGAAGGAGAGAGAAAATTTGAAAATTTTGATTGAGTTAGATGTCTGGCTAAGTATAAAGTCCGCCACAGGAAGAGAAGTGTCTAAGCATGGAAAAGTTCACCCAAAGAAATGGCTAAGGCAACATGAAGTCTGCCTAGACACCAAGGGGAGCAATGGCAGGCACAAGGCAAAGTCCACCTTCCAAAAGGGAAGCATGTCCAAGCATTGGTGAAGTCCGCCATGAAGATGTCCAACCACAGGATCAAGTGCGCCTAGAGGAAAATGCATCTCGTCCGGCTAGCTTCAAAGGCCGCCCTTGGCATGAAAATATTGAAGTTCACCTCCCTCCCTAGCATAGTAAAAGTTTCTAAGGCATGGAAAAGGCGTGACTGGCAAGAAGACTCCAAAGTCCGCCCTCAAGCAAGATGGAAAATATCTATGGCATGAAGTGCCTAGAGGAGAGATGTGAGATGGCAAAGAAGCTTGCAAGTCTGCCTACCCAAGTGAAATGGCATAGGCATCATGAAGTCCGCCCAGCATAAAAGTCGGCAAGAAGTTGGCAAAGTCCGCCTAGAGGAAGTAGGCACATTGTCCGGATCAAGGTCAAAGTCTGCCCAAAGAGAAGTACACATGGTCTAGCCAAAGATGAAGTCCGCCATGAAGATGTCCAGCCACAAGGTCAAGTACGCCCAGAGGAAAATGCATCTTGTCCGGCTAGCTTCAAAGTCCGCCTTGTCCAAGAGAAGACGAAGTCCGCCCCAGAGTAAGATGGGAATAGCATAAGGAAGAAAAACTCAGCTTTAGCAAATGAGCAAAGTGGCGCAACAACTATGAAGTCCGCCAAGGAAAACTCATAAAATTGGCTAAGTGTTGATACCTTGGGGAATAAAATTTCAAAATTTGGTTAAGTGTCAAGGAAATTCCCCAAGCAATGAGCAACTTCGCCCAACATGGCCAACCAATCGTGAAGTTTTCCAAGGCTAAATTGAAGATGTCCAAGACACAACCAAGTCTGCCAGGGAGAAAGAAAAAGAATTGGCTTGCCAATGAGGAAGTCCGCTTAAGCATAATAGAAAAATGGCATGTCAAGTCCAAAGTCTGCCAAGGTTAGAAACAAACATGGTAAAATTTGCCAAGAGGAAGCAAAAAAAATGGCTAAGTGTGAAATTTTCCTACAATAAAAGGATCAAATTTTGACTAAGTGTTGGAAAGAAAACAGGAAAAATGAAGAGGAATAAAGAGGAAATGAATAAAATTCTTGCCCAAGGATGGAGCCTGCCCTACTTAGCACAAGCCAAACTCAGAATTGAAGACAAATCCACAGGCAAAGTTCATTCGAGCATAGAGATGGCCAAAATCTTGGCTAAGTGTTGAACGGTCCACATGAAGGTGTTACAAAATGAAATTGAATAGCCAAAATCTGGCTAAGTATGGGAAATACTTCATAAAGAAAGCTCCAATTTCCTCCATTATGGCGAAAGCACAGAAGAGTTCTTCTCCAAATTCAAGCCACTTGAAGGAATTTCAAAGCAATCAGGAAGGAAAAGTTCAATAACTGCTCCAAGGAGAGACTTCCAAACTTCAAATGCAAGTGAGAAGAAGAAATCAAAATCTCAAAGGAAATCCAAGATCAAAGCTAGGAAGAAACAAGCACAAAGGATAGAGTCGTTGGCAAAGAAAGATACTCTAAGGCAAGTGCATGGAAAAGGAACAAGGAGACCAAAGAGGCAATCCAACACGTTGAGGTGGCGCCTCGTCATCTTCCAACCAATCAAATTGTTCCAAGTCAACATGTCCAAATTCAATGAACCTAACTTATCCATGGAATTGGTTTATATTTAGCAGAAAGAGAAGTGTCCCAGAATATAATTTTCTCATTGGTCGAGAGGTAGTTAATTATGACAAGCTCTAATTAGGGTTTTATTTTGTAATCTCGGCCGTTGATTCGAAATCAATCTTGGCCATTGAATTGTAATCGAGGAGCCTATAAATTGAGCTCGCTCCTCATTTGTAAAGTGTGAAGTGAGTAGTATGAGATTGTTGCATTATACCATTTCCGTTAATAAAAGCTCTTGTGCATGATTTGCTTAGAATCACTTTTATTTTCAAGTGGTGTGCAAGGTTACATATTCTCCTTCAACACTTACATTAAAGTTAATTTAGCATTTCCATTTGAATGTTTGTTAGTGAATGAAAGATTTGATAGGAGTGGTTGATGAAATTTAGCTCATACTTTTGTTGGATAGATGATTTTTATTCAATGTGCAAAGTTAGCTTGAGCTCTCAAATTGTGGATGCTTAACTAATAACTTCGGTTTGAATAATTATTAATTCAGACATGAAAATTGTTATCACCTCCGTTGAAGATTTTACCTGCTTTGCGTAGTTGTCCTAGGGAGGCGAAACAAAGTGTGGTTATTCCAGTTTCATCCAATCATTGCCGTCTCATGAGTTCTTAGGCATAAATTAGGCTTCTGAACCCTTATCTTTTTTACATTTTTTTTGGAAATCTGAAATACCCCAATGGAAAGAGTATTCAATGACAAAACCATCTAAGTCCTTAGCTTGTGAATAAATTCTAACGTAAGTCCCTTTGTGATACCAGCATATCACAATGCCCACTGATCTTATCCACGTGTCATGACTTGACAAAAGAAACCTTGGAGTTGCTATATGATCTTCTTTGCAATCTTAGCATACGCAGCAACTTTGTTCAAGAGAGGATAAAGTGTCTTTGGGCATTTTATTCTGTGTTCGGTGAGTATTAAAACGCACACCAACAAGTCCTTTGTTCATTTACACAACTTTCTTCTATACTCAGAAATCTGCAGCTAGCTCCAAGTTGCTACCATTCATATCCAAGCTCTTGAAGTCAAGCAAGAAGAGTGCTCACCAACCTTCCTATTGGTATCATCAAGCCACATGGGCGCTAAGCAACCCCAAGCCAAGACTGTGCCTATGTGCCATATAGTGATGAGATTTGTGGAAAGCTCCTGCATTCAGTACAAGAAGAGCTAGGAAATGGTCGGTACTGTGAGTCTTTCCAAGACTCTTCACAAGGGGCAGGGAGAGGTAATTTTTAAATCAAATTAACATAGGGTAACATCTATATCTCAAGTCCACCTTCCTAGAGGGAAATTAATATCACCATGATATTTTATAATTAAATGTATTTATCTCCTTAGACCTCCCAAATGAGATATAAATGTCACCTTAGACCTCTCAAAGGGAAACAATGGCTCTAGGGTCTGCCCCCCTCGGAAACCCTCTCATCCATCTCCCTTCCAATAAGAAGGTGAACAGTGCCAGTAATTACAAATTTACAACCACTAAAGTCAACCAAATGTTAGTGTGCATTGCTAGGTTGCACTTTCACAACTATGCAACCAGAACGCATTGGAGACAACACACACACATTATGCTCAACCACATGTTTAAAAGCACAAACATGAAGACCAATTCTATTCTCGACCGAATAATTGAAGAAAATACCAGTTTAAGAGCCTACCCAACACTTTTTAAGTCTCCAACCTTGAGGAACTTCCCCTGCTTTTTTCATCTTTTTCGTTACTGTTCACACAGTTTGGAACAAGAAGATTCACAGAAGAATCCATGGAACAAACAGAATGTTGATGCTTTGAACAACCATCCCTCTGTGCATGTGTAACCCCAACTAAGGCCAGAGTTTTTTGAATAGATAAGAATGCCATGTCACTCTCCCCATCCAAATAGGATGAGGCCACATGGTGTTTACTTAACACAAGACACAGCCAATTTATCTACTCTCCAACCTTTCTTTCCCATTGTAGTAGATTTTCTTATACAGTCTATGCACCCACATGGGTGCACTTACTTTCCTAAATGACATGAATGAAAGCATACTCCGCTGCCTTGCCAATGGTAAAGACCAAAATCAAGTATAACAAAGTATAACAAGTATAATAAGTCAATGTTCCCTCTCCTGTTAACTGGTACTAGGCTGGCCTTTGAAAACTGGACATCAGCAACGTGCAAATCTTGGAAATTTTTATCCATGGGAGGAATGGCGATTTCAGCAACATTGTGCCTTTCCTTATTCTTCTTAAACTTTCTTTGTCTTTTGACGTTTTTGATCTTTTCCTTCGAAATGAAATTGGAAATTACCTTCTGGTTGGATGGTGGTGCAACCACCACTCTTTTCTTTTTGTTCAAAGCTTCTTGGATCCATTTCTCATTGCTTATATTTAGCCTTGCTCTTTGAATCTCTATCTCCATGGCTGTATTCTCTTCACTTGTATTGTTGGAAGTGGAGAAGTATGAAAGGGAGACTTGGGAACTTTGAGGACTACGTTTGGCTGTATGGGAGTTGTAATTGGAAGAGTTGCTATTGCTGCCTAAATAACTAATGAATTGCTGATATGAATTAGTGAAGGGGACTTCACTCTCTTTTTAGGAACTAACCTAAGCTTTTCAAGCCTTGAACTTGCTTCAACTTTGCTTGATTCTTTCATCTTTCTTTTCTTATCCTCAACTCTAACTTTGAATCTTGAGGAGCTGCCTCCTTATTTCTTTTTGGTAGTTTTGACCTTTTCTTTTGTGGCATTGTCCCTATTTGTTCTGACTAGGGAACTTCGAGGACTACGTTTGGCTGTATGGGAGTTGTAATTGGAAGAGTTGTTATTGCTGCCTAAATAACTAATGAATTGCTGGTATGAATTAGAGAAGGGGACTTCACTCTCTTTTTAGGAACTAACTTAAGCTTTTCAAGCCTTGAACTTGCTTCAACTTTTGCTTGATTCTTTCATCTTTCTTTTCTAATCCTCAACTCTAACTTTGAATCTTGAGGAGCTGCCTCCTTATTTCTTTTTGGTAGTTTTGACCTTTTCTTTTGTGGCATTGTCCCTATTTGTTCTACCAATTTACTCTAAAAGAATCCCTTAGATCTGTCCATGACTGTTTTGTTCATCTAATCCTCTGCAATTCCTTCTTTAGTTGACCAATCTATTGGAGATAATGTCTGAATATTTCGTCTATCTTGAATGAACTGTGGGAGTAAAAGATCTTCACCTGAATCAACCAACAATCTTGACACTTCCACAGATTTGAATTCTCTTAACTGGTCTAAGGTCATTCTGGTATGTCTTTGTCTTCCAGCTTCGTACTCATCAAGGCACATTGTCCAAAAGTCTTCAACATCAAGTATGTGTGCAAACTTGCTTTTGAGTTTTTTTGACCATTATATCCTTAGAATCAAAACACCCATCTTTGTGGTAAAATTTGAGGTTGAAATTGGACAATTCAGAACCCATGTTCTTGGCATTAGCACACCTATAAGGGCTGATCTGAATTGAAAATTTGGCCCCTAACTTGTGCTTCTTTTTGCATTGTTCATGTGCACTTGAAATTGGACAATTTGGAACATCTAAGGTCATTCTTCTATGTCTTCGTCTTCTAGCTTCATACTCATCAGGGCAGATTGTTCAAAAGTCTTCAACATCAAGTATGTGTGCAAACTTGGTCTTGAGTCTTTTGACCATTATATCCTTAGAATCAAAACATCTATCTTTGTGGTAAAATTTGATGTTGAAATCAGACAATTTGAAACCCATGTTCAATAGCATTATCACACCTATACGGCCTGATTTGAATTGAAAAATTGGCCCCTAACTTGTGCTTCTTTTTGCATTGTTCATGTGCACTTGACAACTACCTACAATAATCCATCAAAATAATTTTATCACTAGGGTATCGTGAAAGTTTGTAAGGATAAGAGTTAAATGAACCAATCAGCCCGCACCATGATATAACATCCTTGCTTGATGTGAAATATGAACATGGTTTTCATTGTCCAAGTCCTTGACTGTCAAGATGACAAAAGACATCATTAACTCTTTTGAAATGTTTCATCCCTTCTCGGTACTCCAGCTGTGGATACTTTATGAGAAAAATTCCTCTTGTTTGAACTTTCACCAACCTTGTTAAAGCATTTGCCTGAACTAAAGAATATTTGAGATAAGAAACTATGTGGAAAGCTCAGGTGTTAGAGAACTTCATCAAGTAAGAATGGATATAGTTGCTGATCAAATGAGGCCAATCAATGTGTTTCCTTCCATCAGAGCTAAAAGTTGATTATGTAGAACATCCACTTTTAGAAATTCCCTGCTTCCACTTGGCTTTTTACCCTATTGAGCATAGTAATCGTTAGGCTGAGTTCTTCTATGAAATCATTTCAGTACAATGTCAGCAAGCGTGTAGGACTTCATTGGTCTGAGCCACTGCTGTGCAATTTCCTTTTGGTGATCTTGCACACTATTGTCCCTTTGAAGCTCACATTTCATCTAGATCAATAGCCTATGTCTCCTCATGGAGCAGCAATTCAAATGCAGACTTGAGGATTTCAGCATCTAATCTACATGACTTATTTGTTGTAAGGTATGATCCTTCTAGTGCTAGGCTTGTAGTGGCAAGCACATGCTATTCAAAGGACTGAATTATGATGGGAAAGGAGACAGCTTGAAGGAGACCGCTTTGTACCAATTTGACTGCCAAATTGCTCCCTGCTTGAACTCTTTCGTCTATCTTCAGGTTGAGGATATGCATATGACCTTACATAGTATATCAAACATGATAAGAGCTGTTTGATAATTGTGTTTTAGGCTCCATAATGTCTTCATGTAATTCCATCTTTGGAAGTGATCTTTTCTTTCACTCTGGCTTGAAATATAGGAAATTTAAAAACAGGATCCTGCTGTTTTCTATGAAGTCAGAATTTTGAAAGGATAATTTTGATATGACAGAATGATCAATGGAAGAATTTGAAGGCCTAGCTGATATAGATGCTTGGGAACTCTTTGAAATAGGTGCTCTTCAACAAATTTTCCAGGTTGGCATTAAAATCAGACTTCAAACCTGCAATAACAATGGAAAATGACCGTTTTCTGCTTAGAGGCAACAAAAGCTAAACTTGATTATGTTTTGGAATGATGATAAACATGTTTAAATAAGCCTCCGTAGCTTTTACTCTTGCGTTCTTTCTAAAACAAGCCAACTGGGATAAAGGCACCATGTCTTTAAAGTTTTAATTGTTTTTGCCTTTTAAAATATGAAATTAGGTGTTGAAACTTGAACTTGCTCACAGTCGACTTAACCTGCCTAACACACCTTTTGGGGGCCATTGCCACTTGAAAAGTGTGAATAATTCTGTATGTTCTAAGTCATTCCATATTGGTGTGCGTTTGGTAATACATTTGCCACTTAAATTGCCATTTTGGGGTGGCATTGCCAATGGAAAAGTGTGATTTTATGTTCAGTTCTCAGCTTGACTTCATGCTAGTCATGCATTTGATCATCTTTTGTCACCAGAGTCATGCTTTTAGAATTTCATTGCCATTGGAAAAGTGTAATTTTCTTATTCTTAAGTGGTTGGTGTGATTTTACAAGGTCCTTGCCACCCTAAGCATCATTTTATGTCGGCAGTGCCATTGAAAAGGTGCATTACTTTTTGACACTTAACAGTTCTTTTTCTTTGTGAAGTATTTAGCAGTAAATTGCCACTTGAAGGAGCTATCCTTTGATGGCTATCTTGCATTTAAAGCCTCTATCATTGCATCTTCTTACTTAATTGCTAAAGCTATTGATCTTTGTTTGTCATCCCTCATCCGTGAGCAGTCTGCAAACATTTTTAGTTGACAACATAGATCAATACCTGATGACCTTTGAAGACAGAAAGGACAATTCATTTGATATGATCACATAACAAAAATGACATGGTAACTAACTACAAACTTGACTGCAGGCAAAGTTTTGTAGGTTTACTGACTAGGGTCGTCTTGGATTGTTTCTTTCTTGGTACCTTAGGATCTTAGATAACTACCTTCTTATTGGCTTTTTACCATTAAGCATTGAATTTTTTTATAATTGTTTTTTATATTAATAGAATTGGCTTTTATCAAAAAAATAAACCACATCCTAACTTAGTTGCATAGCCCTTGGGCATGCAAATTGTGAAATAGTTTTTTTAAAGAAATGAAAATGGAAAGCTGTAGTTCAATGCTTTAGTTGGATATTGAAGTTTTTGGCAAATATATTGTGAAAGAATGACTCAGCGACAAAAAATTATACAGTTAAATTCCTGATAAACATCACATCATAAGCTTTTCTGCAAGATTAATGAGAAAGATGCAATCGAGAACAGGTTGCAATTTCCATTCAAACATGTGTTGCTTAACAGATGTCACCAATTATTTTATGGATTACATTGCTGTAAAATTTATCAAATCAAGCATGATTGTGTTGATCTGAGACACTTAAATGAATCTTACTTCATAATATATAGTGCCATTCTATATACACAACTATAACTCCTATGCATGTAACCTCTTTACAAAGAAGTTATAAATTTCTTACTTTTGCCCTTCTTTCTTACTTATCTACTAAAATTGAAATAGTTTGTATATCGTCTCCGCAATTTTGTTTTGCAGGTTTTAATGGTTCGCTTGGAATCAGATTTGGTTAAGATCCTGCTTGCAGCTTGCAAGGGACAATTGAGAGGTGTAACATTGGATTGGGCAGAAGAGTCTGCTTTGGTGGTTGTCCTTGCAAGTAAAGGATACCCCGGGAACTATACGAAGGGCTCTATTATTAAGAACCTTGAGGAGGCTGAGCTTGCAGCCCCAAAAGTTAAAATTTTTCATGCAGGAACTACATTGGACTCAGATGGGAATATGATTGCTGTGGGAGGACGTGTGTTGGGTGTCACAGCCATGGGTAGTGATATAGCAGAGGCTCAAGAAAGGGCATATCAAGCAATTGATGAAATTGTTTGGCCTGAAGGGTTCTGTCGCAGGGATATTGGTTGGAGAGCAATCTCTCGATTGCCAATAACAAAATAAAAGTTATAATTTGTATAATAACCTTTGCAGTTTCTTGAGAATGTAGAGTGAAATTGGTTTCTTTTTCTGTAAGCCAGATAACACCACAGGCCGAGTTTCCTTTTTTAGCAATGTTATCAGAAAGCTTTATGAATTTGATTGAGGCTATATTTGATTGTGCTATAAAATGGTTTCTATGCTTGATTACCTATGGTCTGATCTCACTTTGTAGCATTCCTTTTGGCTTAAGGCATTGTATATTTATTTTCCAAATGAGTCAAAAACCATTATGTGTCGTACCAAATGCATAAAAATTGGTCACACTGTTCTCTATAATTTACCTTTGTCAATTTTCTACCCATATCAACATGATCTGTCTGTGACTCTGTAGTGACAATGGGGCTTTACCGTAGGGGTTTTATTGAAGTTAAAATCTCTCATATTGAATATAATATGAGATATTCTACTCTTTGAAATAATATTGATACTTAAAAAAATAAAAACATGAATTGAGATAGAGTTGCTGGTTTAAATGAAGACATTAATTGTTGGTATTACCAGTTTTGATGCTCTATTGCTATCACATTTAAGAATTCATTCCAAGTTTATCAGATTGTCAAAATTTTATATTTTATCCGAGAGTATTTATATGTTTGGTATAATTTCACAGCCTCGAGAGGAACTCCCATAAGACAACGCAAGAAAAAAATTTAATCATCAATTCACAGGAAAACTCCTTCATTGTTCATTTTCCCCCCTAGGAACCCCACAAATACTGTGACAGTCATGCTAAACTTTTTCGGTTGCAGGAAATTGGAAAAAAATTGCATATTGACTCACTAACTCTGAATGAAGACAAGAGATGAGATACAATATAAACCATTCATTACCCAAACTAAGACCGGTTCAATTTAGATTATGGAAGTTTTTCACTCTCTCTGAGAACAAGGACGTGCATGAAACCCACTTGGTATATTGCAGAAGAAACATAACAAAGACAATAGTCTAAATTATTGGTATTATGCGATGTTGGTATTTCTCCATGTTTTATAGTACTTAAACGATATTGCAAGAAAAGAGGCAAAGTGGTCAACATTTAAAGGACAATTATTCCTGCACATAATCATAGTAATCAAATTAATGGTGTTTGCAGCATGTTATTGTCAGCCGATTTGGCAGAATTGGTATTTATTAAAGCATAGTTTCAAACTCAGAGAGCACTTCTTAGATAAAATCACAGCTAAGAAATTCATCCATTTACTCGTGGGTCAGTTTCTGCGAGTTGTGAAGAGTTGTGTTGGGTACTTGACATGTTTGTAAGAGAAACTCAGGTTGTTTCTTCTGAGTTTTTAATTTAAGAATTTTTATAATTTACCGAGTCGTTGAGTCCATGTCAAAATTGGGTCTCACGAGTTTGCGGAGTCATGAGTTTTTAACTATGTATTCTTGTATTCTTTCTGATTGTTTGATTAGGTTAAGACATACACACAACTACTCATGTATGGATAGAGGCACAAGTAGTTAATAGCCGTTCATGCAATTAAGTTGTTATTTTCTACAGAAATATAATAGCACGTTGAAAAATGAAATTGTATGATGTTATGGTTGTCGTGAGAGGAATACGAAAATCACATTAACACTGTTTCAACGCCATTGTTAGAATGGCTTGACACACCATATTGAGCCACTACCACTAATAACCACGCTTAATTACTAAATAGTATACAGTAAGGTAGAGGCACCGGAAAAATAATTATTTGCAGAAGCTGTACATGACAACTACGGGCATAAATTTTCAAGGAACCTGTTCTATGTCAAATTTGTCCATTTGGATATTTAAGAGGGATGCAGTATCTTTCATAATTGCATGTATTGTTTCAATGACGCGAAAAATGGTGATGGTGACAAGATTAATAACTTGTAGTTGAGGAATATCAAAGAGTAGGTAAGGTATTATGGACCTTACCGTATTATGGACCTTACCGTTTGAATGATCTTGCAACATCTGTACATGTTGCACTAGCAACATTCCTTTTACAAATTTTAGTTTTCACGTATTTTTGCTTTTAATTTTTTTAGTTTTTAGGTTTTTCTAAAACTATAGAAAACACCATGTTTGAGAGTTTCGCATACACCATTTTGTTATGGGTCTCGTAGAGCCCATTGAAAAGTAGAAAATGCAGCCATAGTTTGTGGAAGGAAACAAACAAAAAGGGTGGAATGCATGTTTTGAGGTCGATTAATGTAGGAATTTTATCAATGGGGATGAATGCACTTGTGAATTGGCTAGGCTTGTAATTTTTTTGTTGTCACTACCTAGTAATGGATGCATCTGATAGCAATTGTCTTTTAAATGCATTTAATGTGTTTAAAATAGGTTGGGAATATTAAGATATATGTCTAAAGAAGAAACTTCAACGTTGATGCATAGGGAAGGTTTTCTATTTGAAGAGAAAGCTTACTAAGAAAATTGAAAAACTATGAGCTGGCATTTGTGATTGCAACTTGAATCATATTGTGTTGGTTGAGCTCAATGATTTTTTTTTTTAGACCGTCAAAGTTTGGAAGAGTTTTGATTTCAATTAAGTTGAATTAGAGGGATGATGAATTAGTTGATAAATTTAAATTATAGGAAATGAATTAAATAAAATTTATTTAATGTTATATATATGAAGGGTTTTATGTCAAATCTAGATTGTTTTGTATTTAATTTTTGAGTACAAGTTTAAGTTATCTTTTCAATTGAGAGTTAAGGATTGAGGAGTAAACATTCTACCAAAGTCGTACCGAGGATCCTTGTCTCATCTTTGATTTATGACACATTTAGGGATTTGAACTTTGGTAAGTGGTGGAATCAAGAAACATAAAATCATTCTCATCAATTGTGTTTAACCAATTGAAATGCAACCCTTTGGTAAATATCAAATGTTTGAAAAGATATTTATTTTATCGTTAACTAAGAATGCATAACAAATGGGTAAAGTTTGTTAGAGATGCATTATTTATTTGTTGACGCTGTTCAAACTAGTTAGCAACTTTTTAGTACAAAAGCTTAATATAATAAATTATGATTTTAGGTAAGAAATGAAGGGCTAACACATTTGATAGTGATCCATGTCTTCCTTGAAAATTGAAATGCATAATTAAGTAAAGATAAATTTATTAGAATTGATTCTTTTAAAGAATTACTTATTTTTGGTATCTCCACCTATTGGGCTTATAATTTGTAGTGCGTTGCTTGAAATTTAGATAATTAGCTTGGTATTAGGAAGTTTATTCCACTAATTAATTAATATATCTTGAAGTATAAGTAGAAGACACATCTTAAAATTTCACTTTAGAGAGGCCCAAAAGTAAAATACACAAACATAGAAAAATAAAAACTAGCTTTTTAGGATTTTTAATAGTTTTTTTTCCTAATTTTCATTTATATGACTTAAGGTGTTCTTTTCATCATCCACCCCTCCTTGAGGAGCAATGGGTCTCATTGCTTCTAATATCTACATGAGACAAAGGTTTTGACACCCCAATTTGATGCCTCTCATCTTTTCTTTGTTTTGCTTCCATGTGCATTTGACCTTATCCATCCTTTCTTGATAGTCAATTTGAGATCTCCTAAAAGAGTCCCCTAAGTGTCAAAAGTGCAAAGACCCTTGAAAAAGTCTAAGTTTGGACTCTATTCGTGGTTTTTCTTGGTATTTCATGTGTTGTTGGAGTTCTGGACTTTTAGGTTTGTCCATACTTGTATACCTTACCTACTGATCTCGACAATTTGCTTAAGTCTTTATTATAATTTTTCCAAGGCTTTATTATATTTTTTTCAAGTATTGTTAGAGCCCATTGAAAAATAGAAAATGCAGCCATAGTTTGTGGAAAGAAACAAACACAAAGGATGGAGTATGTGTTTTGAAGTCGATTAGTGTAGGAATTTTATCACTGGGGATGAATGCACTTGTGAATTGGCTAGGCTTGTAATTCTTTGTTGTCACCACCTAGTAATGGATGCATCAAATAACAATTGTCTTTTAAATGCATTTAATGAGTTTAAAATAGATTGGGAATACTAAGATGTATATCTAAAGAAGAAACTCCAATGTCGATGCATAGGGAAGGTTTTCTATTCGAAGAGAAAGCTTACTAAGAAAATTGAAAAACTATGAGCTGACATTTGTGATTGCAACTTGAATCATATTGTGTTGGTTGAGCTCAATAAATTTTTTTTAAGACCATCAAAGTTTGGAAGAGTTTTGATTTCAATTAAGTTGAATTAGAGGGATGATGAATTAGTTGATAAATTTAAATTATAGGAAATGAATTAAATAAAATTTATTTAATGTTATATATATGAAGGGTTTTATGTCAAATCTAGATTGTTTTGTATTTGATTTGGGAGTACAAATTTAAGTTATCTTTTCAACTGAGAGTTAAGGATTGAGGAGTAAACATTCTACCAAAGTCGTATCGAGGATCCTTGTCTCATCTTTCATTTATGGCACATTTAGGGATTTGAACCTTGGTAAGTGGTGGAATCAAGAAACATACAATCATTCTCATTAATTGTGTTTAACCAATTGAAATGCAACCCTTTGGTAATTATCAAATGTTTGAAAAGATATTTAGTTTATCCTTAACTAAGAATGCATACCAAATGGGTCAAGTTTGTAAGAGATGCATTATTTCTTTGTTGATGTCGTTCAAACTAGTTAGCAACTTTTTAGTACAAAAGCTTAATATAATAAATTAGGATTTTAGGTAAGAAATGAAGAGCTAACACATTTGATAGTGATCCATGTCTTCCTTGAAAATTGAAATGCATAATTAATTAAAGATAAATTTATTAGAATTGATTCTTTTAAAGAATTATTTATTTTTGGTATCTCCACCTATTGGGCTTATAATTTGTAGTGCGTTGCTTGAAATTTAGATAATTAGCTTGGTATTAGGAAGTTTATGCGACTAATTATTTAATATATCTTGAAGTATAAGTAGAAGACACATCTTAAAATTTCACTTTAGAGAGGCCCAAAAGTAAAATACACAAACATAGAAACATAAAAACTAGCATTTTAGGATTTTTAATAGTTTTTTTTCTTTCTAATTTTCATTTATATGACTTAAGATGTTCTTTTTATCATCCACCCCTCCTTGAGGAGCAATGGGTCTCATTGCTTCTAATATCTACATGAGACGAAGGTTTTGACACCCCAATTTGATGGGCCTCATCTTTTCTTTGTTTTGCTTCCATGTGCATTTGACCTTATCCATCCTTTGTTGATAGTCAATTTGAGATCTCCTAAAAGAGTCCCCTAAGTGTCAAAAGGTGCAAAGACCCATGAAAAAGTCTAAGTTTGGGCTCTATTCATGGTTTTTCTTGGTATTTCATGTGTTGTTGGAGTTTTGGACTTTCAGGTTTGTCCATACTTGTATACCTTACCTATTGATCTAAAAAATTTGCTTAAGTCTTTATTATATTTTTTCCAAGTATTGTTAGAGCCCATTGAAAAGTACAAAATTTAGCCATAGTTTGTGGAAGGAAACAAACAAAAAGGATGGAATGCGTGTTTTGAGGTCGATTAGTGTAGGAATTTTATCACTGGGGATGAATGCACTTGTGAATTGGCTAGGCTTGTAATTCTTTGTTGTCACCACCTAGTAATGGATGCATCAAATAACAATTGTCTTTTAAATGCATTTAATGTGTTTAAAATAGGTTGGGAATACTAAGATATATGTCTAAAGAAGAAACTTCAACGTCGATGCATAGGGAAGGTTTTCTATTCGAAGAGAAAGCTTACTAAGAAAATTGAAAAACTATGAGCTGGCATTTGTGATTGCAACTTGAATCATATTGTGTTGGTTGAGCTCAATAATTTTTTTTGTTTTTAAGACCGTCAAAGTTTGGAAGAGTTTTGATTTCAATTAAGTTGAATTAGAGGGATGATGAATTAGTTGATAAATTTAAATTATAGGAAATGAATTAAATAAAATTTATTTAATGTTATATATATGAAGGGTTTTATGTCAAATCTAGATTGTTTTGTATTTAATCTGTGAGTACAAGTTTAAGTTATCTTTTCAATTGAGAGTTAAGGATTGAGGAGTAAACATTCTACCAAAGTCGTACCAAGGATCCTTGTCTCATCTTTGATTTATGGCACATTTAGGGATTCGAACCTTAGTAAGTTGTGTAATCAAGAAACATACAATCATTCTCATCAATTGTGTTTAACCAATTGAAATGCAACCCTTTCGTAATTATCAAATGTTTGAAAAGATATTTATTTTATCGTTAACTAAGAACACATACCAAATGGGTAAAGTTTGTAAGAGATGCATTATTTCTTTGTTGATGTCGTTCAAACTAGTTAGCAACTTTTTAGTACAAAAGCTTAATATAATAAATTAGGATTTTAGGCAAGAAATGAAGAGCTAACACATTTGATAGTGATCCATGTCTTCCATAAAAAATGAAATGCATAATTAATTAAAGATAAATTTATTAGAATTGATTTTTTTAAAGAATTATTTATTTTTGGTGTCTCCACCTATTGGGCTTATAATTCGTAGTGCATTGCTTGAAATTTAGATAATTAGCTTGGTATTAGGAAGTTTATGCCACTAATTAATTAATATATCTTGAAGTATAAGTAGAAGACACATCTTAAAATTTCACTTTAGAGAGGCCCAAAAGTAAAATACACAAACATACAAATATAAAAACTAGCTTTTAAAGATTTTTAATAGTTTTTTTCTAATTTTCATTTATATGACTTAAGATGTTCTTTTTATCATCCACCCCTCCTTGAGGAGCAATGGGTCTCATTGCTTCTAATATCTACATGAGACAAAGGTTTTGACACCCCAATTTGATGCGTCTCATATTTTCTTTGTTTTGCTTCCATATGCATTTGACCTTATCCATCCTTTGATAGTCAATTTGAAATCTCCTAAAAGAGTCCCCTAAATGTCAAAAGGTACAAAGACCCATGAAAAAGACTAAATTTGAGATCTATTTGTGGTTTTTCTTGATATTTCATGTGTTGTTGGAATTCTGGACTTTCAGGTTTGTCCATACTTGTATACCTTACCTATTGATCTTGACAATCTGCTTAAGTCTTTATTTTATTTTTTTCCAAGTATTGTTTTGTTAGTGTCAAAGTTTCCCATCCCTCGATACCATTCCCTCTGCATATTCAAGCCTCGATGGGCGAAAGTCCTACTAAAATTTTAACTCCTTTGCCCCGATCTTGACAATTCGATGCCTTGGTTCCTTCTAGAGTTTCAGAGTAAGATTTTGCTCCCGTCCCAAGTATCAGGAATGGTAAAGTTTGATAATTTCCAAGAGATCAATGTGCTTCAGAGGAAATCATAGTACTTATCGAAGGTGCAGAAATGTAAAGGGTGAATGCTTCTAAGGTTGTAAAAGCTCGATCGAGCTCTATAATTTCAGAAGAGCAATACTTTAATATCTATTCAAGTTACAGGCGTCAGAAGGAATGGGGTGCTTCTGCTCCACCTACTCCACCTACTCCACCTACTATCCATTATTGCGGGAGCTCTACCAACTACCCTGCATACTCCTTTAGCAACCACATTGAATTCTTTTGGTTTACTCTTCATCCTTGGTGTCTGTTTTGGAGGGAGTTCAGCTGATTTTAAATTGGTACAGTGCTGTATCTAAGACGAATGTACAATTAGATAAAAGATGATTTGAGTTTCATTTTGAAAGAATCGAATAGCTACAGTTAAGAGAACATTGTAAGAAGCCTTAGGGTTTCTTTTCTAGTTTTAGGTATAGTTATTTTGAACTTGTATTGATGTGGGTCTATTCAAAATCTGTAATAGTCATTGTAACCTTGAAGAACAATCGTAACTAGCAGATCCAACATTGTTTGAGTGTCTTTATGAGTTGTTTGTATATTTCATTGATGAGTTCTTAATTAGTTCGTTAGCTACAAGACTATAAAATCATTCTATTTTTATTAATGTTTCTCCTCAAGATCAATAATGACATATATGTACTTATTTCTGGATTATTAAGTAGATTGATATAAAGTTATGCAACTTATGTTATTTATTCATTTGCATGTGTAGAACCTAGTTTATGTGTGTATCTAGATAAATATGGTTTTCAATTGTATCTTGATTAAGGTAACCTATATGGTTTCAACTCTAACATATTTTGCATAGGCTCTTGACTCTGTGCTTGATTGGATATAGGTATCGTTTTGTAATTTGCTCCTTGTCCTATCATTTCAACACATATTAAACAAGTTGAGATATACATTTATTTAGTTGTGTTGTCTATCCAACTTATGTGTATGAGTGCATAATAACAACATGGGTTGTTATAGCCATATTATAAAACACTTTGCTTGTAAGCCTTTTTGTTGTATAAAGGTGCATAGCCTTGTATTTTCAAACCAACTCATAGGTACATCATGACAACTGGAATAGGAGTATACTATGTAGTGGGTATGGTTTTCCATAAGGTGGTTTCTCATTCCTTGTAGTAGTATCATGTAATTCAACACCTTAGGGAAATGCCCCTTGGTCATGCAAAACTAGAAGTGAAGGAGGTCTTAACCACCTCAGTAATTGGTCCCAAGTTGTTGAACTTAAATATAGGTTTTGTGGTATTCTTCCTATGTTCAACACCCTTGACACTTGGAAGACTATCCAACCTCAAGGATTTAAGACTTATAACTTTGAGCACTAATAAATGGAGTCATTGTTAGGGATGACATCTATGAACCACATGAAATCATTGCAAAATCTTAAAGGTTAGTGTGTTTGCAACTACTAGTTTAAGTTGTAGCAATATGCTATTATCAAGATTTTTTTTTCCATTTTGGGAAGTGGGGACTCTCCACGACTAACCCAAATTCATCATTATCAATCAACACTAGCCATTGATAGAACAAGATAACATGTAAATCAATGTGCACAAGAAGGTAGTTCAACTAATGTAGGGAATCAACACTATAAATGGAAAACAAAAGATAGAAGCAACTCTTTTAGATAAAATGACATAGAGAAGGTATCAACTCAGGTAGAGGCAATACCTTTGTTGACTTAGAGACCAACATCAATATACTTTTGATGACTCCATTGACCAACTTCTCAAAGGAAGAAGAATGAATGTGGATGTATATGATATGAGAAGGAATACGACAATGATTGGTAGAACAAGTAGAGTTCAACCTTGAAATGTATTTGTAAGAACATATGGCATGCTTGATAATTTTAAACAAGTCTTACCTACAAGTTCTCATAGGTCTAAATATGATCAAACATTCCACGATGTAGATGAAAAAATGTAGTACAATGTTGATGAAAGGGAAAGGATTTTGAATGAAAAGTTGGACTTGATTGATCGAGTTAGGAGATAGAGACAAGAAATTCAAGTTGAAATTGATTAGCTAACTCAATCCAATGCTCAAGTTGCTCACAACATATGGGAAATCAAAATAATGCACAAAACATCCCAAACTAGTAGATACACAATGTGTAGCAAAATCAACAATTTCTAAATCAATAGAATCCTAAGCAACAATATTTGAGATAAAATATTGGGGCCAACCCCAAAAGACATGCTCAAATATTTTCTCTTGTAAGATAATCTTTAGGATTCAACAAATATAAACAACTAAAATTTTATGGCATTCTATGACATCATAATCTATTTCCAAAGGAGATTGGAGTAAAGTTACCTAAATTCTAGAGTAATAATATTCACTAGCAAGGACCACTTGAGGTGTTCCATCAATGTGACATACGAGTATGAGATAGAAGATGAAGATGTTATGATGAAACTCTTTGTGCAATCATTGGAGGAGAGTGCAAATGAGTGGTACATATCCTTCCAGATGGTAGCATAGTCTCATGGGATGTTTATGAGGGTTTTTAGGTTATTGTATGGAGAAAATATAGATCCCAAATTTACAATTCATGAGATGACAAACATAAAGAAAGGGATGGATTAAATAATTGTTAATTTCACCATATTTGTTATGACAATGAGGAAAGTGCCCCTTTGAACTTATGTAGCTTTTTTAGATTGTGGGGCATTTTATGCCAAGTAGGGTTATTGCTTTCATGATAAGAACCCTCAAATATTAAGGGAGGCTTATGCCATTGCTAGCAGTATAAAGAACAAAATTAGAGCATTTGGTGAAGAAATTAAAAGAGTTGATCTAAAACTTTAGAAACCAAGTGCAACAATTTCTAGTAGACCCTTCACTATTGAGGAAAAATTGGACAAATTAATAGGGGCTATGAAGGATCTCTCGTATAAGATTTCCAAAAATGAGATGGGAAAACCTTCAAATAAAGATGCCACTCACTTCAATGAAGGTTAAATATTGCATAAATGACCTTACAATTATGAATAGTTTAAAAGACCCGGGCCAAATGATAAGCAAATGGTTTCCAAAAATGCAAACCAAGGATATCTAGAGAGACACACCCCTTATCCTTTGAGGAAGGATAATGTGAAACTTCAACAAGATTCATTTTGATGTGACATATGCTACTTGCCTCATGATCCATCAAAGTGTGGTATTGCTACAACACTTGAAGAAGATAAATAACTCCAAGGCGATGAAGGTACACCTGGGTATTATGATGATGACACTATGGACCAACTAGATGTATATAACAAAGAACCATTAAAGTTTAGTATGACTATGAGAACCATCATGTTCCACATGAGCTACCAAACAAAGACTTTAATTATCTTAAGGAACTGATGCAACGATGATATAAAAGAGTTTTTTTGTAATGAAGATATTAAGGCTCTCATTGAATCAATTGTCTTGCAATTTTAGAGTGATTACCAATTAAGGAATAGGAAAGTATGTGCCAAAAATCAAGCTAGAGTGGTGTTGCTCCAGATATACTAGTTGCATAGATAGGTAAAGGAAAAAAGAATAATAGTATAATAGTGTGAATAGAAATGAAGGGAAGTCACCACCAAGAAATAAAATGAATATGGTAGATGCATTCATTCAAAAGAAGTATGTCTCTAAACAAAAGAGTGATGATATTATTATTAACAATGTGGAGAACTCAAAAGTGGTTGAAAATAATTCAAGAAAAAATAGACCAATGATACAATAAATGAGAGGAAAAAGGTTGTTAAGGAAGTTAGAAATGCATTAGACATGATTTAGTCTGTTGCTAGTGATCATGCAATATTTTGCATCCCTGATACTAATGTTATGACCATTACACTATTCACCCCTTACCAACATATCAACCAATCAATATGAATCAAGCATTGAGTCAGTTGAAGGTTCAAGTGCTTCTAAGGGAATACTAAGGACCCTTGAACATTGAGAAAGAACATTGATTTATCTTAGTGCTCTTACTATCTTTGGATAGCCAAGAAAGTATGCAAATGTCCCTAAAAATGGTTCAAATGAAGCTAATATCCCAGAGACACTTGAGATTTACTTGGGAACCGTTTATAAATGAAAAGTAGTAAATTAACCCATTTTATACATATTTCCTAATATATATGGTTGGTTAGTACATAACTGTATGCTAGATTTTTGGAGCGTCTTGTTAGTGTTTCATAGACCAGATAAATAACTAAAAGCACTCAATATATTTGCAACACATAAGACAATGAACAACACAAGATACCCTGGGAAAACCCTCCTCCTGAGGGAGAAAAACCCAACAAATATTTCTCTTATATATATAGGAACAAGAGCAGAAATCTGCTTACAACTCAGGCCCAACAATGGCCAATAATAGATACAATGAAGTCGCACCTCTCCTAGATGCAAAAGATACAAATGAATATGTTCTTCCTTGAAATCGGATTGCTGCTACAAAAGTGTGAACTCCTTCTCTAGATGCGAATATGCTTCATGAACTTGAATGATAAATGACAAGGAGTGACCTTGTATATATACAATTGAGGCACCTCCTCAATTAGGTCAGCTACCTTGGAAGAATATATAAATATATTAAATACAATGTAGGTTGGCCCAATGTATAAACAAAACATGCGAACCACTATAGGGTCGGCCCCTTTATGTTTATTACACATTAACAATATAAATTAAATAGCCAGCAGGCTATCATTTAATTTATGCTTTCTCCTCGAAGTGTGTGCGCTGGAATTGCAACCCTAAGCTGCTTATAACATCAACACTCCCTCTCAGCTAGGGATGATAATTCTAGCTGCACAAAACACATCATCTCAATGTGAAAACAAATAGGATATTACCTCATCGTGATATCAACCATCATGGCTACCTCCATAGATGGTATGTACAAGTGCTCATCACTTAATGTGATGTCACCTCAATGTGACTTTCACCATGGCTCCTCTAGAGGGTGAAACACAAGTACAAGTAAGTCATCACAGACTCCCTCACATGATGCTGTCATGGAGTCACACACATGACATCCACCATGGCTCTCCCAGAGGGTGGAACAAGGGCTTTCACCTCAAATATCTCTCAATAGAGAAATGCATTATCAAGGGCTTGCACCTCAAATCTCTCTCAATAGAGAAATGCATTATCAAGGGTTTGCACCTCAAATCTCTCTCAATAGAGAAATGCATTAACAATTCTGAAGATCACTGATACTGAGACTCCCTCTCAGCTAGGGCTTCATTCTCCACCATATCAAGCTTGTCTCGAAGGTACACAACCATTATCCTAAAAGAGATGCTTGATGAGAATGACTGCCATATGCTCATCAGTGCTGATATACCTCAATTGAATATCTTTCCTCGATACCATATCTCTGATATAGTGGTATGCTTACTTTATCATGAAACCCATGGAAAGACAGAAAGCTTCTCAAAGCTTTGATTAACACAGGGGATGACAGTTGGCTTCAATACTTGTTCAAACAATCTTACAAGGAGCTTTTGAAGCCACACTACTTCTTGAGCCGCCACACAAGCTGTAATGTACTCGGCCTCTGCTGTACTTAGTGCCACAAAAGACTGCTTCCTTCTATACTAGGATATCATTGCAGACCTCAACTGAAACAACATCCAAAGCAACACAACCATCTTCTTTAGGTTCACTAGGCTCCCTCTGAATCTTCAATCTCTTGCATCAACCACTTGACCTCATTGCTTGCAACGCTTGCCTTTAGAGAAACGGTTTCCAATGCACACCTCTATAGAGATTCAGGGTTGTCCTCTTCGACCGCTTTCCAGATCACTCTATTCTGAATAGGTTTGCGGAGCTACCAATCTAGGTTGACTTGGGCAATTCAAAACCCAACTGCTAAAGAGGTACTTCAACAATTTAACATCCGGCCTTGCAACACTGCAACCCTTACTTATTCTCAACAAGTCATAGAACTCCCTCTTAAGGTTAATTCTTCCTTTTCTAAAAGATGTCTTCAACTAATCACTTAGTCTCATAGCTGCAAGTAGAGTCTCCATCCTTCAACCTATAGGATGCATCAAACTCTTCTTGAAAGCAATCTCTTACGCTTCTTGATTTATCCTGAAATCATTAACAAGAGATTGCTGAAAGTTCATGGAACTCAACTATCTCAAATAGACATACCATAACTTAGGAGCATACATGATTGCCTATCTCAATAGCATGAACATTATTCAACCATGCAATAATTCAAAATCTCCCGAGTAATAGATAATTAATTCATCAATCATGACATGAATTTCTTTCAATTTCTTGGAAGAGCTAATGTCAAAAGACAATCTTCACAATTTAGCATGATACAACTTGCAATGAATAAATCTAAAGAATCTTATCATAGAGATCACTATTTATTGGTCACACATAAACCTAAGTAAATAATGTCAGATTTGCACAACTCAACAAACTGAATTTTAGCCTAGAATGGTAATAAAAAAAAAGAATAATTATCTCTTAAATATTCTAAAGGGTGGACACGGTATGATACGGTGCTCTTGCGCTTAGTACACAACCTTCACAACTTGAACATAGGCCCATGACTAGAGTAGAAATTCATTGGAATCATTTTGGGGAAAGATCTCAATCACATCCACAAATGAAGCATGTTGATTAGGCCTGGTAGGACAATCCTTCACACAGTGACCAAATTTGTCACATCTAAAGCATTGAACACAAGAGAGGTCCCACTTCTTCTTGAATGCAGGAGCACCATCTGACCCATTATCTCTATTCCTCTTGAAGAATCCTTTCTTCCAAAATTTTCCTTTCTTCGACGAATGAGAGGCGAGAACATGTAAGTCTTCATTCTTTGAACTTTGACCAATGCCTCTAGCCGCCAACCTCAACTCCTCTTGAATGCAGTCAACCCTTAATCGATCAAACTTGGGATGTTTTGATCTCGCACTGATTCCTTGAATGTAAGACTCCCAAGATGAATGAAGGAAGACCATTAAGAGCCAACATGGTCAAATCCTTGTCATCAACAATATGACCAATGGTAGAGAGTTGATCTCTCAATTCATAAATCTTCATGAAGTAGGTGATGACAAATTCTTCTTCCACCATCTTAATGTGATGAAGTTGTTGCTTCAGAGCAAGTGCTCGATTGGTGTTGTTGATTTTGTACATCTCTTCCAATGTATTGGAAATTTCTCTTGCTGTATCCAACTTGAAGACAATCGAAACAACATGATCTTTGATGGAATCAACCAACACTTTCTTTGCTCTAGTATCTTTCTTCCTCCACTGCAACTTCTCTTATTCCTCCTTAGGTTCAAGAACTTTTGTTTTCACAAACTCAGCCAAATATTCTCTTCCAATGTGAGCATGATCCTGAACCTCCATGATGTGTAGTTAGAAACTCCTTCGAGTCTATCCTCAATTTTGAAACCATTCACCATCTTGAAATTTGAAATAGGAGATAGACTGAAAAAGATTAAGGAGAGTGCTGCAAAATAAATCTGATCACGATCTTTTTCAAACCCACTCTAATACCATGTTAGTGTTTCATAGATCAGATAAATAACTAAAAGCACTCAATATATTTGCAACACATAAGACAATGAACAACACAAGATACCCTGGGAAAACCCTCCTCCTAAGGGAGAAAAACCCAACAAATATTTCTCTTATATATATAGGAACAAGAGCAGAAATCTGCTTACAACTCAGGCCCAACAATGGCCAATAATAGATACAATGAAGTCGCACCTCTCCTAGATGCGAAAGATACAAATGAATATGTTCTTCCTTGAAATCGGACTGCTGCTACAAAAGTGCGAACTCCTTCTCTAGATGCGAATATGCTTCATGAACTTGAATGATAAATGACAAGAAGTGACCTTGTATATATACAATTGAGGTACCTCCTTAATTAGGTTGGCTCCCTTGGAAGAATATATAAATATATTAAATACAATGTAGGTCGGCCCAATGTATAAACAAAACATGCGAACCACTATAGGGTCGGCCCCTTTATGTTTATTACACATTAACAATATAAATTAAATAGCCGGCAAGCTATCATTTAATTTATGCTTTCTCCTCGAAATGTGTGCACTGGAAGTGCAACCCTAAGCTGCTTATAACATCAACACGTCCAACAATGTGATGCCTTTGGAAGTCACAAACTAGTTAGGCCTATAGGTTTCAAAATCTTATGGAAAGTGTTTTGCTAAGGACTCTCATGAAGTAAATATGATTGAGGTAGTTAATAATGCTGAAGTGAAACTTGGTCCATACGTTGGTAATTTTTTTAATGGACATTATCATAGTTGATTGTCCCATGAAATGGGGTAAGTTATTGTCTAGGAAATAAGTAGCCTCAATTGGTGGTAGCATTTAAATATATTTTTCTTATACTAATATACCATAACTTACCCATTTAAATGTATTGGAAGTCTAATTGTATAGAGAAAATAAAATGCTAAATATAGTGAAGAATCTAGATGAAGTAAGGAATGAGATCTGTTACTTTGACATTAAACCAGTATGTTTTGTTGGATATTGTGATGATGAGTTTGAAAACCAAGTAGACCTTGATTGTTTCCCTCCACATCAATATCTAAGGCGTGAAGGCATTTAGAACATGTATTTTGATGGTGAATTTTCAAGGGAAGGAAATGATGCAAGATTTGTATTGGTGTCACCTAATGGTGCAAATTATAAGTTCACATTCATATTTAACTTCTAGTGTACCAATAATATGGCTAAGTATGAAGCTCTGTTGCTCAGCCTAAACATGGATCATAGATATGTGATCAAATGGAGGGGAGGGAATGGTGATTTAGAATATTTGGCGTCTCAGGTTAGAAGAACACATGTTACTGAAGGTAAAAGATTGAATATATACATGCATGCTATATGGGATACTATTGAGATTTTTGGTGCCTTAAATGGATTGAAAGAATAAATAATGACATAGATAATACCTTTTTTGTGTTAGTTTCAAAGTTTGATACGTCCTTTTCATCTCTACATGGTAGATATGGTGTTGAAATTAGTATAAGGCCTAACATTTTGGATAACATTTGCAATTGGTAGGTCGAATGATGATCAAAAAATTTGTGTTCTTGAATTGCATTGGTCACTTCGAGAATCAACTCATTATTGGAAACCCATGGTGGAAAAATGTGAAGATAGAAAAGATAATTTCTTTGGGAATGAGATCACAAAAAACAAAACAAATACTATTCCAAGAGGTCTTGTGGTATTGGAGAGAATACTTGACAATGTTGATTATTATAAAATGAGGAGTGAGCTAATTAGTGAGGAAGATGTTTTTGAAAAAGTAAGTAGCATTTACAGGGTGCTGTACCCTACACAACGAGCCTCAAGGGCCAAAAAAGATCAAGTCCATAAAACTAACTGATAGTCAAAAAGGAACATAAACAACACAATAACAACACAATGACCACAAGCAGGCAATAGAGACACAAAACACATGCCCAGACAACAAGTAATTGGCATTGTCCCAGTTTTTGACTAGGAGGTCCACAACGTCGTCCCCGACCCAATCTTCATTCTCCTGGGCATTATTGCCCTCCAGCTCCTCTTTGATCACCGTGGATAGGGTGCTAATCACGAAATGACCCAACTTCATCGTGAAGTGGGTCAAGCCTCAAAATATTTTATCAAGTGTGTCCATCTTCTTTTTCAGCGCACGAAGCTCCTCACCATCATCCATAGTCCTCAGGACCTTGCCATGCTCAGCAAACAAACGGTGCGAAGAGTGAGAGGCCAAAATCTCTTTCGGGATTTTTTTGTTGTCCGAGGTAGAATGGGGCCTTTCCACATTTTCTTCCTCTTCCTCCTCGGTCTCCTCTTCCTTATATTCCTTGTTGTCTATCTGATCCTCCTTCGAGTCCTCAATAATCTACCTTTTTTTGTTGTTTTTTTCCAATCTCCCAGATCTTCAGAGGGTAGTCTCTCCTCCAGTCATGATCGTGGTCTCCATGATCATGTCACCTTTAGAATATTTCCCCACAATATTCTTCCCTTTTCCCTCTTTCACCATTTGCTTCGACAAACCTTTTTTTATCATCTTTGCCTTTTTTCATTGTGGTGGCTTTGTAAGAAGACTTGGCCGGGGTGGCCTTGAGTTCACATAGGCTGGCTGTGACACTTTTTTGCGCATTACCCGCACCTCCTTTAAGTTTTTTAGCAGCCTGTTTGGGTTTGGGGTTTTCAGCAGTACCCAGGTGGGGTTTTCTAGAAGGGCTTTTAGATTTAGCAGGGGAGATATTTGCGACAACCAAGGGTTCAATCTCTTCAATACAGATAGCATAAATGGCTCTAGGAGGAAATAAGGCCAAATGAAAATGGTAGAGCCTCAAGATAAGCCCCTGATGGAGAGGTAGAGGCAGAATGTCATTCAGGTTAAGACTGACCATTTCTTTGCATTTTTCAATCAAATTCTCCAGGTCCATGAGTTGAAAAAAAGGAAAACTAAGCATGATTTTGTGCCTAAGATGATTCAGTAGGGGAAAATAGTATACAAACTAGGTTTTAAACCTACCTTCAAGTGTGACATACTTCATAAGGGCTAAACACACCTAGTCCTAGGGCTGCAGAAGGGCTTCATGTTCAAATCTTGATTGGTTGCGGACCGGCTCCTCGTTCCCCATGAAAAAAGATTTCATACTATCATTGTCTGGAGTTCAAGTATGCTTTGGATATTTCTTCCCAGTGCACTGCATCTCGGTAGCTTGCACTATCACCTCTTCGCTGACTTCAAAAGAAATTCCCCCCAATGTAACCCTTTGGTCCTTCTAGGAATTAGCGAATTGGCCAGACAGGTTAGGGTTGTGGGCCACAAGAGTCTCCATGAGAGGAGCAAGGCCACCCTCAATGCAAATATGCCACACCAAAGGATTCTTATAGAACTCTCCGCAATTATTAGGCTTAGTCCGAACGAGGCCACCACCCATGATATTTACTTGCATAGGAAACCAAAGAACTTGCAATAATAAGAAGTCAAAAACATCGGTGGAGCAATAGGATTTCTTGACATTGTGGATATTGAGGCAAAGAGTGCATCATTGGATAATCACGCCAGTGTGCAGATCACACATGTGAAAATAAAGATCACCAAAAAAAGAATTAACTGTGTAATTAATCTGAATCTTAAGGTGATTGTGGCAAGGTAAACGAGAATTGGTGGGTGAGCAGGGTTTCTTGGCCATAATGCAATTGCACAAAAAACTAGGCAGGGTGGCCGCTTGGCCAAATTTAGAAATGTCAATGTAAGCATGTTTAGAAGCCAACACTAAACTAGTAGGATCAGAGGTGCTAGAAGGGAGATTTCCCTCATTTTGAAACGTCTCATCAACATTCATAACCACAGTCTTAAGGAGGGCATGGTGAATTAAAACAATCCCAAAGAGAAGATATCACACAATACGGCCTCTCAAAATCATAATTGTCGTGTACATGTAAAATCCCTTTGTAGAGCCACCTCCATTAACCACGTGACTAACATTAATTTTGAATTCGCCCACTTGTAGGCCACCTCATCATTAGAACTCATCCACTAGGCCCAAAGAACAACCAAGTGGAGCCCCCAAAAAACACCCATCAATCGAAGATTTGAAATCATCATAATAAATGGGTGTTTTGTTCTTTCAAGATGAGATCTTGAATCCTTGGTGGTAAATTCCCCATATTCCTCCAACATTTAGAGTAACCCCGATAGGGACCACAATTAGCCAAAGCATCCGCCACTTGGTTACCCTCCCTAAAAATGTGCATCACTTTTTTTTCTTTTAGCTTGGATAAAAGGAACCTAGTATCCATCAGAATATCCTTCGTACTCCACCCAATTAGTTTGCCAAGATTCACAACATCAGTGATGGACTTAGAGTCCCCTTCAATGTGGAGGTTCACAATCCCCAAAGAGACAACAATTTGAAGGCCCTTGAGAAAAGCACGAGCCTCTGCCACAATAGAAGATTGGAAACCAATACCTCCTGCAAATCCAGCAACCAAAACCCCCCCAGGGCCTCTAATCACTCCTCCAATGCTAGCCTTGCCTAGGTTGCCCTTAGCAGCCCCATCAAAATTGAGTTTGAACCAAGCTCTGTTCAGAGGCTCCCATTTGATTTTTTCGTAGCCAGGGATTTAGTATTGCCAAATGAGCTAACATCTAAATTTTGGTGCTAGGCCTTGGCCATTCTTATTTAATAATCAAAAGGTCCCATCTTCGAAGGTTTCCAATTGAAGAGAGAAATTTTTTCCTCAATAAGCCAGGCACCAATACCAAAAACTTCCCTAGGATTCCTCTCAATATTTATGAAGATCCTGTTATTTATTTCCTTCCATAGACACCAACCAATAATAGGAGGGACCTGGTTCCAAATTTCTCCAGGCAAGGGGTGGATATAGGGACCACGCCAACCCAAGATGAAGGATATTATATCCTTACACATGGCCCAAGAAACACCTAGTCTTTCAAAAACCAACCCCCAGACTTTAGTAGCAAACAGACAATGTAACAGTAAGTGATTAACAGTTTCCTCACTGCATTTACATAATAAGCATCTGTTGGGGATATAAAATCCCCGTTTCCTCAAATTGTCCTGAGTAAGAATCCTATTATGACAGGCAGTCCACTAGAAGAAATTAATTTTAGGGATCGTATGGCGGTTCCATATCTTCTTCCGAGGGTCAACTGTAGTACCCTGGTTTGTCAGCAGAGTATATGCCGACCTAACAAACAAACCCCCCTATTTGTCAAAGGTCCAAAAAAACTCATCTCCCCTATCATAGGAGGGAAGCCTGGTAAGAGAGAGTAAGTCCTGGAGAGACCTAGCCAGGCTACAAAGGTCTTGTGACAGAGGACAACAAAGAATTATATCCTTCCACACCCTAGCCCCTAGAGGTCTAGAAAAATAATCACTGATATGGAAACTAAAGAACCTCTGGGCCAACCTCTTGATATTCTTGAAATTAGAACAATCCAGGGGTATATCAATTAACCACGAGTCGTCCCATAATCTGATCTGATTTTCATTACCCATTTTCCATTTAATCCCATTCTTTAGCAGGCTTTGTGTGCTACAGATTCTCCTCTAGGCCAAGGAGCCCCGGGGGTGAACCTTCAAGAGACAGTTGACCAAAGGCCTGTTCTAAAGATATTTGGAGTTCATTATTTTGCACCAATCTTTAATATTCCTTATCTGATCCCAACCCACCTTGGCCATCAAGGCCTTGTTAGTGTTGACCATATTCTTGATCCCAAGGCCACCACAATGTTTGGGCTGGCATACCTTTTCCCATTTGACCAGAGAAAATTTCTTCTTATCCTCAGTCCCAGACCAGAGGAAGTTCCTTTGGATTTTTTCAAGTTTATTAGCAATGTACCTAGGTATCTTAAAAATAGAGAGGAAGTAAATTGGTATTCCTTGAAGAGTAGCAGTGAGTAGTTGGAGCTTACCAACATGGCTTAGGATGGAGCCTTTCCACCCAACAAGTTTCCTTTGAATCCTTTCAAGCACCGAATTCCAAAAGTTGGGGGTGACCTCCTTAATAGTGAGAGGGAGCCCAAGGTAAACCAAAGGGAGAGTCCCACTTAAACAACCCAAAACCGCAATCACCTTGGCTTGCAAGTTAGGTGTGTTGTTAAAGACATAAATCATGCTTTTATTGTAGTTGATGCTTTGACCAGAGTAGGTAGCATAATTGTTAAGGCAGGTTTTCCATTTCTTAGCTTCCACCACAAAGGCTTTCCCAAAGAGAAAAGTGTTATCTACAAATTGTTGCACCACAATCAGGTCTAGTGAAGAAGCTGCTTGGATTCCCCTAATAGAGCCGTTCGACAGTAGACCAACAAAGTTCCCGCTCAATACATCAGCTAGCATGATAAAGAGATAGGGAGATAGGGGGTCACCTTGCCTGATCCCTCTACCAATAGAGAAAAAACCTAAAGGGGGTCCCATTGACCAAAACATAATACTTGGCAGTATTAACACACTCCATTAAGAGTTTAACAATTGAATGGTTGGAACCAAACTTGGCCAGAACCTTAGGGATGAAGTCCCATATAACTTTATCATAGGCTTTAGAAATGTCTAATTTGAGAGCCATCCCCGCATAATTACATCTATCCATAGAATGGAGAAGCTCATGAGTGGTTAGAGTAGCATCAAGAATATGGTGCCCAGGGACAAAACCTTTTTGGGTTGGGCTAATGAGTTTATCAAGAAGGGGCTTGATATAGTCCACTAGGATCTTGGATAGGATTTTGTAAAAGGTGTTGCACAGGCTAATAGGCCGGAAATCAGTCATGGATTGAGGATCACCAATCTTAGGAATTAGAGCAATAAAGGTGTAGTTCAGTTGTTTAAGGATTTTACCAGTTTTGAAGAAATCATGAGCAACTAGCAAAAGGTCCCCACCCACAATTTCCCAAAAAATCTGAAAGAAAACATGGGGAAAACCATCTGGGCCCGGGGCTTTGAAAGCCCCCATACTAAAGGTAGCTAGATGAACCTCTTATGGGGAAACAACACTAAGAATCCCCAAATAATATTCCTAGGAGATGATGGTCGGAAGGTGGTTAAGCAACAGTTTGTCCATAGCCGGGTTGGGTGCCTCAGTCAGGGCCGAGTAAGCCTCCTGAAAGTAATTAGCAACTAGAAGGCCGATCTGGGCAGGAGTCGATATCACCACGCCATTAGTATCAGTGAGTTTAGAAATTTGATTTCTTTTCCTATGCTTGATGGTAGACACATGAAAGGAGGTGTTCTTGTCACCCTCTTTCAGCCATTGGACTCTAGATTTCTGCTTCCAAAATATTTCCTCATTTTTGAGGATTCATTCCCATTCCTTCCTAGTTTCCATTTCCTGGCTATGAGTCTGCTGACTATCATCCCCTTCCTCCATTTTCTTTTGTAAAGTTCTCAATTCCTCCTTTAATTTTTTTTTGAAACACATTGCCAAACACACTCTTGTTCCATTCTTTTACCATGTTTTTAATATGTTTGAGTTTGAAAAAAATCTTGAACATGGGGGAGCCACGAACAAGGATGTTCCACCATTGTACAATTTTATTTTTGAAGTCAGGGTGGGAATTCCACATTATCTCAAAACGAAATGGAATAGGGCCCACATTAGGGCAAACATTTGAGGTCAGCAATAGAGGATTGTGGTCAGACACCATTCTGGGTAGGGTTTTTAGATTGGCATTTAAAATGTTAGTCCAATGGGAGGAGCAGAGAAACCTATCCAATTAGACTTGAATCAGATTTTTGCCAGAGCGTCTGTTAGACCAAGTAAATTTCTGGCCCGTAAGATCAATATCTATCAACCTCGAAGAGTTCAAATAATTTTCTAGGTCAGACATGCTATTAGAGTAATCCATTAGGCAACCTCTTTTCTCCTAAGGGTAGAGAGGAGAGTTGAAGTCCCCGGCTACCAACCAATGGGTTCCCCTATTATAATTAATTTTAATAGCAAGATCTTGCCACAGGGTGCTCCTTGCATTCCTCTGGTTAAGAGCATAAATATTGATTGTAGACCGAGAGTCACCTAGGTAAGAAAAGGAGGCCCCACACATTTTTTACAGTGAAAAATTTTTGAACCCAAAAATCTAGAGGGGTTCCAAAGCATTGCTAGACCGCCCAAAGCTCCCTCAGCATCACTATAGAAGTAGGAAGCATTTGGCCAAATAAATTTAGCAATCTTATCAAAAATTTTCTTATTCATTTTGGTTTCTTGTAGTAGGCACACATCAATCTTATGTTCTAGAACATAGTTCTTCAAAGCAAGTTGTTTGTGGGAGCTGTTAAGCGCACGAACATTCCATAGCATAACTTTCATTTCTGACCTTTCTTAGAGGACATGTCCAATGTCCTCTGTTTACCTAGGGCAATCTCATTTGTAGTTTCTCTCATCCTGGTGTGTCTCTGGCTTGGTCTTCCTAGTTTAGAATCACCTCCCACATCTGCCTTCTTTTTCCTCCCTTTTTTCTTTGGAGTTGTCCAGATCTCTTCTTCTGTAGTTTTGTCCAGCTTCAAGCCCTCCATATTCTCTACAAATTCATCAAAAAATCCAATACTCTCTTCTTCCCATATCTCACCTTCCTCACCCATTGTTTCACTTGTCCTAGCAGAGCCCACAACAAGCAGTGGATCAACAACCAATGAACCAAGGCCCGAGGCCATCTGGACATCCTGGGGTTTGACAACAGTCTCATTTAAAGATAGAGTCGCTAGACTTACTCTAGAGTCGACCAAACCAGATGGTGGGTCACCATAAGTAGGTGAAGCTAGTGAGGAAGATGTTGAAGGTGTGAACTTTGGAATTGAATTAGCTCCTAGGATGATCTACCTTAAGAAGAAAGTAAAACCAATAGAGAAGAATTTTTGTAGAATTGTAAAGGAGGCATAAGAAGTGCTTTGCTTGGTCAAGTATGATGAGTTGAATTCTTATAGGGAATAATTTTTCTAGCATACCATCCCATTGAATCTTGGTACAAAAACCTTCAAATAGGAGAAGTGGCCCCTCAACTTCACTTTCATCCCTTAAATACAAAAAGAACTAGTGAAGCTAAAAGAGGGAGGTATAACCAAACCAATTAAAAATTTGGAGTGGATCTATAACCTTGTTGTAGTAAGAGAAAAATAGAGAGATTAGGCTATGCATAGATTTTAGAAATTTGAATGTTAAGTCCCTTAAGAAAAATATAAATTTCCTAGTATGGATCATATATTATAGCACGTAACAAGATCATGGTTGATGTCAATGATGGATGACTTATCAGAATGTAATCAAGTTATGATAAAGGAATTTGAGTAGAATAAGACAAAATTCACAACACCATAGGGAGCATTTGTATATGCTCCAATTCCATTTGGGATATAGAATATTGGAGCAAAATTCCAATGAGCCATGTATGTTACCTTTGTTGGCCTAATAAATGAAATCATGGTTGTCTACCAAGATGATTTGACTGTCTAATCCAAGGATCAAAATGATCATTGTAGACACTTGGATTTTATCTTCTTGAGGTATTTAGAGTATGGGATTTCGTTGAATCACAAGAAATGTATTTTTGGTGTGGAAGAAGGAAATATTCTTGGACATATTGTGTCCAAATAAGGGGTGTGTATTGATACTCAAAATGTCAAGAGCATTGATTTATCCCACAACCCAAAATAGTCAAGGCAATTCAATAAATTTTCAAGCAGATAAATTTTGTTAGGATATTTGTTCCTAATTTTATTGAGAAGACAAAGGCTATCTCCAAGGTTCTAAAGAAAGGGAATTCATCAAGATGGGATAAGGATTAAAGTGAATCCTTTTTAGAAATCAAGAATGCACTAAAGAGGGAATTAGTGTTGGAAATCTTGAACCAAGCAAGTCCTTTTCAATTGTTTTCTTCTATCTCATTCTACACCATTGCTACTATTCTATTATAGAAGGATGATGAAGGTTATGAACATCCAATAGATTTCTTTAGCTATACCTTATGTGAGGTTGGATTGAACTATTCCATAATGGAAAATCATGCCTATACTCTTGTTAAGGCAGTGAATAACTTCAAACCTTATCTTGTAGGAGCCAAGATTACCGCCTTTGTTCTACATACAACAATTTAAGATATATTCAGGCAACAAGAGGCATAAGGTAAAATATGTAGATGGATCAATAAGATATAAGAGTATGAAATAGAGATGAAGAAAAACAATATGGTTAGGGGTTAGGAATAACTAACTTAATAGTTGATGCTAATTTGGATTTAGCTAAGGTCGATCAGGTGAACTTTCACCCATATTTTATTTCATGTCAATCAAAATATTATCCTTGGTATAAGGAAATTGTATTTTAGTTAGAAAAAATAGGTTTTGTGTTAGAGATGAATGATAAATAGCTAGGCCATTGAAGCTAGATGCTCAAAGATATGTGCTACTCAAAGGTCAATTAATGTGGAGAAACCTTGATGGTATAATATTTATATGTTAGATGGGGATCAACTTGCAAGAGTTGTTGAGGAATTCCATCAAGGATTGAGTGGAAAAAATAATTTCATGTCAAGGACTACTACTCATAAGATCACGAGGGTAGGTTATTGGCGGCCGACATTATTTAGGGATGTGACCAAATTTATAAAAATATGTGATGCTTGTCAAATATCTTTTGGCAAGATGAAATTTGTAGGTGTACTCCCCCTCACTACTATTTTAGTAGAGGCTCCATTTCAATAGTGAGGCATATAATTTATAGGGAAAATAATATAAAAATCCAATAATGGATACAAGTGGATATTGGTGGCCACTACTTATTTTAAAAAAATGACTAGACGCAATCTCCACAATAAATGCCACATAAAAAATAGTGATTTATTTTTTGCTAAATAATAGCATTACCATGTTTGTGTTGCTGATGATGTAATGTGTTTTAGGTCCCAAAATTTTATTATATATGTTTTCAATATGGTATCTCATTAGCACATTCATCACCTTATCATACATATGAAAATGGAGAGATTGAGTTTGGTAGCAAAATAATTATGGATAGAATCAAGAAGAGATGAAATGATAAACTGGATTTTTCCATTTGGGAAGATAGAATAACTTACAAGAAGGCTACCAATAAGAGTTCATTTGAGCTAGTATATGGTATGGAGGTGAAATTTCCAATCAACCTTGAATTACCAGTTTACAAACTACTATAGTATATTGGAGGGGAAGAAGAAAGTATCATTTCCCATATAGTGCATAAGTTGACTAATCTTGAAGAAACAAGAAGGGTGTCCCATGAGAAGAGCTTGCTGAGGAAATAAAAAATAAAATACCTTTTTCATAAAAAGGGCTATTGAGAGGGAGTTTTGGATTGAGGATCTTGTCTTCATGTGGTATTATAGGTCTAAAGATATGGGAAACCATGGAAAGATTGATGCATTATGGGTTGGCCCCTATAAAATTATCGATGGATGTGGTCAAGAAACATTCTACCTCAAAAACATAGATGGAGACCTCATGGAGCTTCTCGTACATGGTTAGCATCTGAAACACTATTTCTCATGAATATTAAAGTTTCTTCATAGCTATATCTTTAATATTTTGTTCATTAATTTCACTAGTAGTCTTGCCCCTTGTTGTTCATAATATTGTATTAATTTATTGACATTGTCCCTTGTTATATTATTTTGTGTTTAGTTTTACAATCTATTCTTAGAGATCTAAATTCTCATTGTTCTTGCAAGAGACACACATTGCCAACTAGAGCCAATGTTGGCACCACAAGTCAATGTGTCTCATTTTTTAATTTATTTTTCTTCCATGTTGTGCATTTGACCTTATCTACACTTTGTTGATAATCATAATAAGAAATCCTAAAAGGGTCCCCTAATGTTAGAAGCTGCAAAGATCCATGAAAAAGTCTAAGTCTAGGCTCTATTCATTGTTTTTATTGGTATTTCATGCATGGTTAGACTTTTAGAATTTCAAGGTTGTCTATTCCTATATACCCTCCTCGTTGATAATGACAAGTCACTTATGTCCTTGCTAAATTTTTTCCAAGTGTCATTTTGTCAATGTTAGAATTTCTTATCCCTTGATACCATTCCATTTGTATTTTTGAGCCCTAAAACTTGAAAGTCTTGCTAAAAGTTTAATTCATTTTCCCCTTTTTGGAATTTTAGATTTCTTCATCCACCCATCCCTTGGTACTAGTTCCCATTCATCTCCGCTCCTTGAAATTTGATCCATTACTTTCCAAAAATTATCTATCTTATGGGATTAGGCTTTTGGGATTACCCTTAATAATTGGGTACCACTTTCCATCAATCCTTGAAATTCCAAATCTTTTTCTATCTCCTTTATATTACTTATTGGATTCTGAATCTTTTCCATTCCCATCCTTCAACACCAAGTTATGCTCCATCCCGAACTCTAATCTTGACATCCTAGAATCCTCATCTTTTTTGGGGTTCCCTTGTTATAATTTTTTCATACTATGTACCCTTTGTCATGAATTTATTGTCAACTCCTAAGCCTTGATCTTAACAACCCAATGCATTGGTTCTTATCAGAGTTTCATAGTAAGTCTTGCTCCTATCCCAAGTATTGGTGAATGGTAAATTTTGATACTATCTAGAAAAATGATGTGCTTAAGAGGAAATCATAGTACTTATTAGAGGTGTGAGAACATTAATGCCTGAATCATTTAAAGGCCTAATAATTGTATAGGGTGAATGTTTTAAAGGTTGTAAAGGCCTGCCAGAAATTGATAACTTCAAAAGAGAAATATTTTAATATCTATTTAAGTTGTAGGTTTCAAAAGGAATGACATGCTTCTCCTTCACTTTCTCCACCTACTTTCCATTATTATAGGATATCTCCTAGATACCGTGCATACTCCTTCATCTACCACATTGAATTCTTATGGTTTTCTTTGGACATCCTTGGTATCTATTTTGGAGGGACTTCATCTGGGCTATTGATTTCAAATTGTTATAGTGCCACCTCTAAGGAACATGCTTAGTTGCATTAAAGATGACTTGAATTTTATTTTTAAAGGATTAGATAGTTGTATTTGTAGAGCTATCAGAAAGAGAATATTGTAAGAATCCTTAGGATTTCATTTGAAGTTATGATTATGTATTCTTATTTAGCGATTTAATCTTGTAGGTGTATGCTTATTTGAGGTGGTTTTGGGAGCCAAGTGTTTCTAGGAACCTTTTGGTGTAAAATGAATTACTTAATTGTATTTGAAGAGGTTGAGAGACAAATTTTGATATATTTTGGTTGTAGGATTTTTTTAGAGACATTATAAAATATTCATTGTACTAAATCTATATTAGCCATAATGGGTGTATCATCCTACATTGGGAAGCTTGGAGAAATTTTAGGTTTTTGACATATTTATTTTTTTGTTTGATAGAGATACACATAAATTTTCAAGGCATATACACAAGGGTTTGACATATACACATAAAAACCACTTGATATACATAGAGGCGTTGAGGGTTTTAAGCATACACACAACCCACAACCTATAGTGCACACATGATCTATAGTTATATATATAACTATACACATAAATTATGTAGTACATATAATGGGTCAAATGACCAAGTATATACATAGAGATATATGCAATATATATAGTCCATGATGTGAATGTACATCACACAAGTATATACTCATAGTTTGTGGTAGAAGTATACTCATCGTTTTGGTATATATAGTCTTGGGGATATATCCATAACCGTTCAGGTGCATACATAACCATGTACATATTAATATTAATCTCCAAGTTCACATGTATGAGGAAATATACACATTCATGAGGAGGAATGAGCATATATGTATAAGGATAAAAAATATATACACAACAAATAGGGTTTGAGTTCATTTTTTTTTTCATATTTCAACTTTTAGTCATATGGGTAACCAAGAGCTTTACTAGAATTAACTCCCTAGTCATAGGTCTTTAAGCCCCTAATCACATGAATCAATGGGTATATAAATCTCAAATCCAAATCACACATCAACCTACCTCATCCATACTTGGCCTCTCTTATGATCTCGAGCATAATAAATTTGAAGAGGATTTTATGCTTACCTAGAAGTAAAGGAAAGATAAGGGTGATGCCCTTAGAACTTAGTTAGCTAAAGGGGTAAGGGGAAGAGAAAAATATATTGATCAAAGGGTTTAGAGACTGGTTAAAAATGAAAAGTGGTGAAGATTTAGTTAAGGGTGGCAAAGAAAAATAATAAACTATTTAAAAAGTCAACAAAAAGGGGAAGTCCATCATGGTGGAGCTAGAGGTTGAAATCTCTTTCCCTATAATCATGGACCCTACCCCTGACATTGTTGAGGAGTTCCTTGAGATTGTCTTAAAGGCCTCTAATTCTGATGAATTGTTGGATTTCCTAGAAATGGTGAAGGATGTTTTTAATTTTCAACACCTTTTGACCAAGTGGTTTTATGTGTAGATAAATCATCTTAACATCAAATTGGATGATATTCACAAGAAATTTGGAGGAAAAAACCAAATTACATGGGAACATGATGTTATTATTCTACAGGGATGGGAAGCTATCCCAAAACTTGAGAGAGTTGAGAAGGATCTATCTAAATGTACCAATGAGTTTAAGACATAGATGATGGCTATGGAAACATGGAAAAAGGAGATCAATGATAGGGTGGTTGTCCAAGAAAAAAATTTAAATCCATTAATGGAAACTTGGAATGTGTGGTTTAGCTAAGTAATCACACTATTTGAAATAGTGTTTCAAGCATCAAAATCTTGATTGAAAAACTCAAAGATATCCATAAAGGTCAAATTGTAAAGGGGATAGAGAAATTTGATAAAAATGATCATGTTGGTCCAAGCACTGAAACCCATTCCAACAAGAATGAATCTTTTGAAGGTGAAAATAAATATTTAATTGGGTTCACCAAATCATAAGAATAATTTTATTAGTAGGAGATGGAAGCTACTAAATCTCACTTGTAGTCTTTATTGCTGTAATGGCGTAAAATTGCACCCTAGTGCAATTTTCCCATTATATACCCCCACCTTAGCCTTATAAACCTGAAAATACAAATCCGTCACCTTTGCCTCACCTTTCGTGTGTGCCTTTTGTCATTTTATGTTGGTGAGGGAATTTTTGTTGTGGACACCTATGCGTTGCACAAACATCTACGTGCCTTGCTAGTGCCCTGGCGAGATTCGCACATTAGGAGGCATTGGAGATGTTACATTTTCTACCACCCTACGAATGTAATGCCTCTCTTCGAATCTTGACCACCTAAAAATGACTATTTGGCTCTAAAATACCTTTTGAACATCTCCCTTGCAATTTCATTCATTCTCTTGAGCTTCTAACTTCATTCTTGCATTTTCTCAACTTGCTTCACTCTTGCTTCACACTCTACACTACTTTCTATTGCAGGTTGTCAAGATCTACAAAGTATCAACATGATTATCTTTCTCTCTCCCTTCCTCTCTTAGCTTCCTCAAGCACGCATAATGGAGGGTAACATATTTGTTTATTTGCATTGTCTTGTTTATAGAATAACATCTAGATTGTCTTTGCATTCTATAAATTGTGTCTATTTTATTCATTTATCATTCTCTCTCTATTGTTGCATATTGGTTGTTTGTGGAGGTGGAAATACCAAAATGGGGGCTTGACTTAGGCAAGCTCCAAAACACAACCACAACACTTTTCTATTGCCGTGTGTGTAGGTTCATTGCATTCATGAGGAGCTTGCGAAAGGATGGACCTTCAGTGAGTTCAGTTTCTTCTTCCTTTCCCTTGTCATTTTGTTATTAAATAATTTATTTCAAGTTAAAGTATTCTTGTTGTTGTTTCCTTTCATTTAATGCATTTCTTCATATTTGTTAAACTGTTAAATTAGAGCTCTTAGGTTTTTAGCACACCTTGTAAGTTTCAGTCTATGAACCTAACTCTCTATCCATATGAGACATCAACACACCTTTGAGATGAAAATGCAATACACTGTCCTCAAAATCATGCACTAGCATCCTTTGGCTGAGAGCTAGTTAGTTCACAGTCTAAGACCTTTGTTGTTTGCTCACCCATTCCTCAAAAACCTCCATCAAAAAACATAAAAAAACCAGAGTCTAGTTCATCCTTCCTTTTCAACCTTTTTAGTGTTGAGGTAGTTGAGGACAATTCACTCCCTTTAGGATCTTTTGTGTCCTAGAGACTTGGGAGTAGTGAATTACCTCCTCTATATTTTAGTGAACCTGATGTGAATTTTCTCCTTTTCATTTCTTTGTGTAAATTTTTTTTCCCTTGGGTCTTGGGTGTGTTATAGATTAGTGTGTCATGAAGATTTTATGAGATTAAAAACCCAATCTACACCCTCCAGATTCTTTGTCAGAAGAATTCTTCAACACACAAGAAATGAATCTTGGAAGGTCAGTTCTAGTCCATCTTTTGAAGAAATGGTTTCAGGGATGTCTACTAGATTTCTAGCCTGTTTGGAGAAGCTACTACTCATATTACTACCCCCTGCTTCTCCTTTTGATTCTTCTATAGAGGAAGTTGCTTCTCTTGAGGTTCATGTGGAGCAACTTCTTTCCCTAGACTAGAGGTTTGGGGAGTTTGAGTAGTATTTGGAAAAAGATAGTAGTCTTGCCCAAGCGGCTACTATTTTCCATAGACTGAGAACCATGTTGGATAAGGATCAGAGAGGTATAGAACTTCTCTGAGGTATCATAGACATTGTGGATACTCATACCCCAACCTATAATTCTAACTTGGGTGTTACCCAAGATGTTGGTTCTGAGACCACTACGAAACAACTGGAAGTCTCGATGCTCGAAGTGAAAATATATATGGCTGAGACGAGTCCTTCAAATAACACCATCTATGTACCTAGCCAAACCAACACTTTCAAAGTAAATGAGGTACCTCTGGGCTTTAGTTCTTATGCCTGTAAGGTTTCTACTTCTTGTGATAATACTGGTGTCCCTACTGGTCTTAGTGTTGGAGGCTCTGTCAGTATGGAGGTTGGTTGCTCTGGTAGTGGTTACACTGGTCATGTTTCATTTGCCGATTCTATCTTAAATGCTTTATTGAAAAACATGGGGAAAATGTATAACCAAATAGCGAATCTAGCCAAATCTTCTTCATCTCAACCTATGTTCCAACCTTTATTTCATCATAGTCCTTTTTCTATAACCATATTAAACGCTTCTATCCCTAAGGGGATGGATATTCCTAAGTTTGAGAAGTATAGTGGTCATGGATATCCTCAGACGTATGTGCTAGCCTTCAATGCCATGTGCATTGAATTCTTCCACCACGATGCTCTGATGGTGAAGTTTTTTCCACATTTCCTTAAGGATGGTACATTGGACTAGTATTTTAATTTTTCAGATAATTTTGTTTTCTCATTTGATTAGCTAGTAAATCAATTCCTATGATAATTCCAGCCAACATCAAGCCAAAGATGGCATTTTCTGATCTCGTTCGCTGTAAGTAGGGGGACCATGAATAGGTTATTGATTTAATTTCTTGTTATCAGGCTCTATTGATCATCCTTCTAGCTACCAATTACTTTAAGGAGGCCTACTCAGCCCCAGTTGAGGTGCCCAACCTGACTTTGGACAATCTGCTGCTTAACCACCTTCCGACCATCATCACCCAATAAGATAATTTGGGGATTATCAGTGCTGTTACTCTGTAAGAGGTTCATCTAGCTACCTTTAGTATGGGGGCTTTCAAAGCCCTAGGCACAAATGGTTGTCCCCCTGCTTTCTTTCAAATTTTCTGGGAGATTGTGGGTGAGGACCTTGTTTTTGCTGCTCATGATTTTTTCAAAACTGGTAAAATTCTTAAAGAACTGAACCACACCTTTATTGCTCTAATTCCTAATATTGGTGATCCTCAATCCATGACTAATTTCTAGCCTATTAGCCTGTGCAATACCTTTTACAAAATCCTATCCAAGATCTTAGTGAACCAAATCAAGCCCGTTATTGATAAACTCATTAGCCCAACCCAAAAAGGATTTGTCCCTGGGCGCCATATTCTTGATGCTACTCTGACCACTCATGAGCTTCTCCATTCTATGGAAAAATGTTACTATGTGGGGATAAACTCAAATTAGACATTTCTAAAGCCTACGATAAAGTCATATGGGACTTCATCCCTAAAGTTTTGGCAAAGTTTGGTTTCAACCAATCAATGGTTAAACTCATAATGGAATGTGTAACTACTGTCAAGTATCTGTTCTGGTCAATGGGACCCCCTTTGGGTTTTTCTCTTTTGGTAGAGGGATCAGGCAAGGTGACCCCTTCTCTCCCTACCTCTCTATAATGATAGCCGATGTGTTGAGTAGGAACTTTGTTGGTTTGCTGTCGAGGGCTCTATTAGGGGAATCAAAGTGACTTCTTCCCTGGACCTGATTGTTGTACAAAAATTTGTGGATGATACCTTTCTCTTCGGGAAAGCCTCTGTGGTGGAAACTAGGAAATGGAAAACCTACCTTAACAATTATGCTACTTTCTTTGGTCAAATCATCAACTATAATAAAAGCATGATTTATTTCTTTAACAGTACTCCTAACTTGCAAGTCAGAGTGACTGTAGTTTTGGGCTGTTTGAGTGGGACTCTCCCTTTGATTTATCTTGGGCTCCCTCTCACGGTTAAGGAGGTCACCCCCGAATTTTGGAATTCGGTGCTTGAAAGGATTCAAAGAAAACTTGCTAGGTGGAAAGGCTCCATCCTAAGCAATGCTGGTAAGCTCCAACTCCTCACTGCTGCTCTCCAAGGAATACCAATTTACTTCCTCTCTATTTTTAAGATACCTAGGTACATTGCTGATTAATTTGAAAAAATCCAAAGGAACTTCCTCTGTTATGGGACTGAGGATAAAAATAATTTTTCTCTGGTCAAATGGGAAAAGGTTTTCTAGCCCAAACATTATGGTGGCCTTGGGATTAGGGATATTGCCAACACTAACAAGGCCTTGATGGCCAAGGTGGGCTGGGATCAGATAAGGAATACTAAGGATTAGTGCAAAATAATGAATTCCAAATATCTTCAAAATAGGCCTTTGATCAGTTGCCTCTCAGAGGTTCACCCCTAGGGCTCCTTAGCCTAGAGGAGCATTTGTAGCACACAGAGCTTGCTCATAAGTGGGATTAAATGGAAAATGGGCAATGGTAATCAAATCAGATTCTGGGAAGACTTGTGGTTAATTGATATCCCCCTGGAATGTTCCAATTTCAAGAACCTCAAGAGACTGGCCCAAAGGTACTTTGGTTTCCATATCAGGGATTATGTTTCCAAACCTTTAGGGGCTAGGGTGTGGAAGGATCTCACTCTCTGCTGTCCTCTTTCACAGGACCTTTGTTGCTTGGCTAGGTCTCTCTAGAACTTACTCTCTCTTACTAGGCTTCCCTCCTATGACAGGGGAGATGAGTTTTTTTGGACCGTTGAAAAACAAGGGGATCTGTCTATTGGATCAACGTCTATTCTGCTGAAAAACCAACATGCTACGGTTGATCCTTGGAAGAAGATATGGAACCGCCATATGATCCCTAAAATTAATTTCTTCTAGGACTTCCTGTCATAATAGGATTCTTACTCAAGATAATTTGAGGAAATGGGGATTTTTTATCCCCAATAGATGCTTATTATGTAAATGAAGTGAGGAAACTGTTAACCACTTATTGTTACATTGTGTGTTTGCTATTGAAGTTTGGGGTATGGATTTTGAAAGACTAGGTGTTTCTTGGGCCATGTGCAAGGATATTATATCCTTCATTTTGGGTTGGTGTGGTCCCTATATCCACCCCTTACCTGGATAAATTTGGAACCAGGCCTCTCCTATTATCGGCTAGTGTCTGTGGAATGAAATAAATAATAGGGTGTTCAGGAATACTGAGAGGAGTCCTAGGGAACTTTTTGGGTTTGGTGTCCGTCTTATCGAGGAAAAAATCTCCCTCTTCAATGGGAAACCTCCGAAGAAGGGAACTCTTGATTATGAAATAAGGATGAAATTAGAAGCTAGCTCGTTCAACAACTCCAAATCCTTGGCTAGAAAAAATTACTAAATAGGAGACTTCAGACAGAGGCTGGTTCAAACTCAATTTTCATGGGGTTGCTAAAGGAAACCTGGACAAGGCTCATATTGGAGGAGTGATTAGAGGCCCTAGGGGGGAATTGGTTGGTGGATTTGTGGGAGGAATTGGTTTCCAATCTTCAATAGTCACGGAGACTCGTGCACTACTAATGGGCCTTCAAGTTGTTGTTTCTCTCAGGATTGTGAACCTCCACATTGAAGGGGACTCTAAGTCCATCACTGATGTTGTGAATCTTGGCAGATTGATTGGGTTGAGTATGAAGGATATTCTGTTGGATATAAGGTTCCTTTTATCCAAGCTAAGATTTAAATAAGTGACGCACATATTTAGGGAGGGTCACCAAGTGGTGGATGCATTGGATAATTGTGGTACCTATTGGGGTTACTCTAAATGTTGGGGAAATATGAGGAGTTTACCACCAAAGATTCAAGATCTCATCTTGAAAGAACAAAACACCGATTTATTATGATGATTTCAAATCTTCGTTTGATGAGTGTCATTTGGGGGTCCACTTGGTTGTTCTTTGGGCATAGTGGACGGGTTCTAATGCTGAGGTGGCCTACACGTGGCAGAATTCAAATTTAAAATTTAGTCACGTGGTTAATGGAGGCGACTCTATGAAGGGATTTGACATGTACGTGACAATTATGATTTTGAGGGGCCGTACTTTGTGATATCTTCTCTTTGATATTATGTTAATTCATCACGCTCTCCTTAAGACTGTGGTTTTAAATTTAGATGTAATTTTTCATAATGAGGGAAAACTCTCTTCTAGGATTTTGATCCTACTAGTTTAGCGTCACCTTCCAAACATGCTTACATTGACCTTTCTAAATCTGGCCAAGTAGCCACCCTTCCTAGTTTTTTGTGCAATTGCAATGTGGCCAAAAAACCCTGCTCGCCCATCATATCCTGCTTAGCCAGCCGCTATCACCTTAAGATTCACATTAATGACATCGCTAAGTATGTGATAAGTGATCTTTCCCTTCATGCATGTGATCTACACATTGGCATGATTATCCAACATTGCATTCTTTTCCTTAATATCTACCATGCGAAGAAAGCCTATTGCTCTGCCGATGTTTCTAACTTTTATTTTTGCAAGCTCTTTGGTTTCCTATGCAGGTAAATATCATGGGTGGTGATCGCGTTCAGACCGAGCCTAATAATTGTAGAGAATTCTATAAGAATCCCTTGGTTTGGCATATCTGCATTGAGGGTGGCCTTGCTCAACTCATAGAGAATCTTGTGGGCCATGACCCTAACCTGTCTGGCCAATTCACAAAGTCCTGGAAGGATCGAAGGGTTACACTAGGTGGCATATATTTTGAAGTCAATGAAGAGGTGATAGTGCAAGCTACTGGGATGCAATGCATTGGGAAGAAATACCCAAATCATACTCAGACTCCTGACAATTACAGTATGAAATCTTTCTTCGTGGGGAATGAGGAGCTGGTCCGCAACCAGTCAGGCTTTGAACGGGAGGCCCTTTCGTAGCCCTGGGAATAGGTGTGTTTAGCACTTATGAAGTATGTCACGCTTGAAGGTAGGTTTGAAACCTACTTTTTCTATCACTTTCCCCTACTGAATCATCTTAGGCACAAAATCCTGCTTAGTTTTTCGTTTTTCTGCTTATGGACCTAGAGAATTCGGTTAAAAAATGTAAAGAAACGACTAGTCTTAACCCGAATGACATTCCGCCTTTGCCTCTCTATCAGGGGCTTATCATGAGGCTCTACCATTTTCATTTGGCCTTATGTGCTCCTAGAGCCATTTCTACTTTTTGTGTCGAAGAGATCGAACCCCTTGCTGTTGCTAATATCTCCCCTGCTGAATGAAAAAGCCCTTCTAGAAAACCCAACCCGGGTACTACTGAAAACCACAAACCCAAACATGCTGCTAAAAAAATTAAGGGCGGTGTGGGTAATGCACAAATGAGCACTACAGCCAGCATGTGTGAGCTTAAGGCCACCTCGGCCAGGTTTGCTTATAGAGCCACCCCAAAGAAAAGAGGCAAAGATGATAAAAAAGGTTTACTGGAGTCGATGGTGAAAGAGGGCAAAGGGAAGAATATTGTGGGGAAAGACTCTAAAGGTGATATGGTTGTGGAGGCCAGGGTCATGATTGGAAGGGAGACCACTATCCAAAGGTTTGGGAGATTGGTGAAAAACAACAAAAAAGGCAGTTTGTTATGGACTCGGAGGAGGAGCAGACAAATAGTAAGGAGTATAAGGATGATGATACTGAGGAAGAGGAAGATAATGTGGAGGGCCCCCATACTATCCGAGATAGTAGCAACATTCCAAAAGAGAACTCGGCCTCTCAATCTTCACACCCTCTTGAAGCTGAGCCTAGGAAGGACCCGAAGACTATGGATGATGGTGTGGAGCTCCATGCACTGAAAGAGAAGATGGACACTCTAGACAAAAGATTCAAAGGTTTGACCCACTTCACGGTGAAGCTAGTTCATTTCATGACCAATACCCTATCCACAGTGATCAAAGATGAGTTGGAGGGAAATAACGCCTAGGAGAATCAAGGCTGGGTCAGGGACGATGCTGTGGACCTCCTATCCAAAAATTGGGACAATTCCAGTTAGTTGCTACTTGGGTCTATGTTTTGTGTTTCTGCTGTCGATCCATGTTTGATGTGCTGTTATTTTGCTGCATCTGTTCCTTTATGGCTTACTATTAGTTTTATGGACCTAATCTTTTTTGGCCCTTGAGGCTCATTGTGTAAGGGTACAACACCCTGTAAATGCTGCTTACTTTATCAAAAACAATGAACTACAAATATACACAAATCTATTTCCTTCTCATTCTGCTAACTTGGTTACACAGTCTTCCACTTATTTTGATCTTATCTTGTTTGATTATGTGAACATGGTCTCATTCACTCGTATACCTCTTATAGAGAATTTGAGTATTTTTCTTGACATAGCCTTCACCTCACATGATATACCTTGAAATAAGGAGCCTTCTCTGTTGTATGTTCCCACTTAGATTAGTGGTAACATCGTGACTGGTGTTATGGTTGATTCATCGATCCAAGTGAATGTGATCATGGAGGAGGCCTTGGTAATTAAAAATATTCATAAGGAGAAATACGATGAGTCGCAAGTCACTCTTAGCACTCATGACGGATTTTCTATTACCCCTATGGGTAATATCTCTTTGTCGATCCTTGTAGGACCCAAGGATTTAGATATCTCATTTGTAGTGATTCTAGAGTCTAACCTATTTAGGATGAAGCTAGGCATTCTATGGCTAGCTTCCATGAATGCAATTGCCTTTTTTGTCCACAAATGTTTGAAATTCCCCCCTGATGGTACAATGCATGTTGTTCAAGATATTGGGTATAAGCCACTGGTATCACGTGGGGCCTTTTTCTTTGGATCACTCTTGGCCCACCCCTATTGTACCCATCCCTCCTAGGGGGATCTCTTGTATCATTCTTATTTTAGGTATAAGAATGGGGGCTCAACGCTGAAAGGTGGTTTTTTGCCATCACCTTATGCTATGTTTGTGAAGGCTTGCTTGTGTGCATAATAATAGGCTTCATCCTCCACTCTTGCAAAGGGGAAGGAAAAGCCTGCTCTTTCCTTTGAGCCTTCCCCTTCTAGTTCTTCTTCTGTACCTCCTACTTTTTCTTCTTAGCCTTTGGTGGTGTCCTCTGTTCCTACTCCTGTGCCTACCATGGGAAAAGGAAAGGCACCTATACTATAGAGTTTGAAACCTCGAGTTTTTAAGCTTCCCGTTCTTCCCACAATTCCCCATCCAACCCTATATGGGAGGAGGAAGTATTTCCATGGGTTTCCTCCTAACTTTTGACCTCAATGACCTCTACCTATTATTTTTACTCCCTCTAAGGAGAGACATGGGAAGATTCTTGGTACCAAGGTGTGTCGCTCTGTTTTCACTTTCACGTTTGTTGCTCCTCCTATTCCTAAGGAGTCTCCCCTTCCACCAAAAATGGTTGTGGAGGTCCCTACTGTGGTAGTGTAGGATCCCCTGACCTCTTCTCAGGCTATGACTTCAAGTGCTCATAGCTTACATAACTAGCTTGCGTGTGAGCATAAGTGCTAGTGAAAGGCTCTGACCAATGAGCACACAACTTTGTACCAGATTCATGAGGAGTCTATTATTCCTGTTTTTAATTTTTCTTCTTCTGTGATTGCTTTTGTTTCTTATCTATCTCCTGCTTCAGTTCCCATCACCTTTTTGCTTCTTTCCACTTCATCAATAGATCCCAACGAGCCTCACCCCAAAAGGCTGTAGGCATTCATCGCTCATTCAATGGATCCTCATCTCCTCCTATCTCTTCCTTATATTCCTTCATTTTCATAGCCATTAGACATGCCTCATACAAAGGTTGTGTCATCTAAGGATCCTTCTATGTATTCCTCCACTTCTACTTCCTCTATGGGGATTCAAAATCCTCCATTGAATCATGAGTTGGAGGATGAACTCACCTCAAGTGATTGTCATAAGAAAGTTTCATCTTCTATGGAGTCTAGTTCTATTTTGGCTTCCATCGTCCTTGTGACTGAGGTAGCCCCCATGTCCTCAGAGTTTGTTGCTGCTCCTTTTTATGAGGTTGGTAGTGAATATTAGATGTCTTGTCCTCCTCCCACTCTAGTGACACATGCCACTCCTGAGAAGTGCATGTTTAACTAAGTGGAGGATATCCCAACTCTATCTTTGATTTTTACAAAATCAATGACCTTTACCTCACAAGAACTCGACCAAGAAGTCCTCGAGGGGCCTTCTTCCTTGACTCTTGTTGTAGCAGAGTCAAAGGGTATTGCCCTTTGTATCCCTCCCTTGTAGGCTCATCCCTCTTCCCCTTATAATGATCAAGTTTGGGAGTAGGATGACCTACTTGTTTATGAGGATTGGGGTGGTACCTCCCTCTACATTTATAAATTAGCTTTGTTTGTTTGTTTGTCTTCCATAGTAGTTGTCTTTTAATGTTTTGTGATCCTTCCTAGAGGACCCTTACTACTATAGTAGGTACTTGGATACAGGTGCAAAAATATTTCATACACTTCTATTTTTTTATCATTCTTTTATGTATCATACTTTTTCTTTTCAACATCAGGGACAATGCAAAGCGTTGGGGGCATTTAGGCCTTCTTCCATGTTGACCTGATTTTCATTTTTCATTTGTCTTCATGTGCTCTTATTCATGTTATGATATATTTGGGGATTGATGTTAGTTCATACATATACTATATTATATCTATCTACTTCTATCTATGGATAATTTTGACCTTGAATTATTAGACCCCCCTGTCTCTTGATTTATTCATTTTTCCTGTTTGCTTCTTGATGTTGTGTTTCTTATGTGTTGTCCCTCACATGTGTGACAACATACTACAAATACATCTTATCATGTGTTTCATGCCACACTATCTCTCATCTTTCTCTTCTCCTTAGTATGACATGTGTTCCTTTGTGTAGCACACATCATCCTTGTTGGAAACTTGCAGCCATTTAAAGACAATTTCCACATAAATCATAAGAGAAATCTATGCAACTAAGTATTCAGAATCCACATGCAAGAGAATAGACAACATACCCATGAAAATATGACACAAGATATACCCTGGGAAAACCCTCAAGAGGGAAAAAACCTAGCCTCCAAAAGAATCCATCTCTCATGTATTATTCAACAATAAATACTACAATACATCTTTCGAGTTTTCATGAACACCATTGAAGCAACAAGCCCTCTTTAAGAAATCCATGTGAACAAGAATGCAACTGCACATCCTGTGCCATGCTTCAAACCCTCACAAATGCTAACTAGAGCTAACATGCAAAATTGCATCTCACAATAACTACCTTTGTGGTTGCTTTTATAGAAGCAAGCTCCCACAAAACCACCGAGTGGTATTACACAAAACCATGTGACTAAAACCATGAGATTACAAAACCATGTCCCCTTATTTAATATTGGGTACTTTATTTATTTATTTTCCCCAATATTAAATAATTACATTTTTACAACTTAATTTATGTCCCAATGTTACATGCAACATAAAGTGGCCCCAAGAATAAATACATTAAATATATTATGCAAGGTGTACAACACACCTTTTTCCTAACAATCCTAAGGGGGGCTATCATAATCATCTAATTTTCAACAAGGAGAATTATTTCAAAAGGATTCCTTGGTGCATAATTCTTTACAATAAATTCCTTGAAAAAAGAATCCCTTGTTGGAAACCTCATTTTCAAAAATGGCGTATTCTTTCAATAAGAATTCCTTGGTAAAAATTTCTTTCAAAAAGATCCCTTGGAAAAAGAATCTAAAAATTTTTCCTTTCAAAAAGGAGCATTGTTTTGAAAGGATTCCTTGATGAAAGTTCTTTCAAAAGGATTCCTTGATGATAGAATCATTTGCAGAAAATCTCGTGTCTTCTAAAAGGAGTGTCCTTCCAAAAGGATTCCTTGGTGTCTCATTCTTTTGTCTTGTGTTTGATATGTGACATCTTGTGTCTTGGTGTCTAGATGTCTTATACTTGAACGTCTAGCTTGGGGGCAACTTGGCTAGACTTGTCTTTTCTATGACTATCCTGCAATGCACTTTGTAGCAGCCACAAATTTGATTAGAGTGTCTTATTATGTCTTATAATAGTGTCTATTATCTTTCACTTTTTATCCTAACATGTTTGTTTGCAATTGACATGGTTTTGGTGAGATCGTAGCTTTCTTTGTAGGATCTAAGACACGCGTCCTCTTCACATTCTAGTGAAGCTCGTTCTACACTAGGTATACCTGATCGAAGGATTGTTTCCTCTACATTTCGGTATTCTCTTCACTATCTTTCTACTCTAGCTTGCACATTCTAAGGCACATATTCTTGCTAAAGTGGGGGAAAAATGTAATGGCATAAAATTGCACCCTAGTGTAATTTTCCCATTATATACCCCTACCTTAGCCTTATAAACTTGATAATGCAAACTTTTCCACCATTGCCTCACCTTTCATGCATGCCTTTTTCCACTTTACATTGGTGAGGGAATTTTTGTCGTGGAAGACTACGTGTTGCGTAGACATCTACACACCATGCTAGCATCTTGATGAGATTCTCATGTTAGGAGACATTAGAGACATTACATTCTCTGCCACCCTATGAATGTAATGCCTCTCTTCAAATCTTGACCATCCAAAAACATATATTTGGCTCCAAAATACCTTTTGAACATCTCTTGCAATTTCATTCATTCTCTTGAGCTTCCTTCACTTTATTCTTGTATTCTCTCAACTTGCTTCACTATTGGCTCACACTCTACATCATTGTTGCTACTTCTACACCACTTTCTATTGCAGGTTGTCAATCTCTACACACTATCAACACAATTCTCTTGCTCTCTCCCTCTCCTAGCTTCCTCAAGCACATAGAAAGGAGGGTAACATATTTTTTATTTGCATTGTCTTGTTTATAGAATAACATCTAGATTGTCTTTGCATTCTATGAATTGTGTCTATTTCCTTTATCATTCTCTCTCTATCATTGCATATTTTTTGTTCGTGGAGGTGGAAGCACCAAAAATTGGGACTTGACTTGGGTAAGCTCCAAAACATAACCACAACACTTTTTTGTTTTCATGTGTATAGGTTCATTACGTTCTTGAGGAGCTTGTGGGAGGCTGGACCTTTGGTGAGTTTGATTTTTTCTTCCTTTCCATTGTCATTCTATTATTAGATACTTTATCTTTCAAGTTAAAGTATTATTCTTGTTGTCTCCTTTCATGTCATGCATTTCTATTAAACTATTAAATTAGATCCCTCAGGTTGGTAGCACGCCCTATGAGTTTCAGGTTGTGAATCCAACTCTCTGTCTGTATGAGATGCTAGTGTGCCTCTAAGATGACAACACGATGCACTATCATCTGAATCACATGATAGTGTCCTCTAGCTAAGAGCCAATTAGTTTTTAGTCTGAGACCTTTGTGGTTTTCTCACTTGTTTCTTGAAAACCTCCATAAGAAAACATAAAAAAAGTAGAGTCTAGTTCATCCTTCTTTTTCAGCCTTTTTAGTGTTGAGGTAGTCTTGAGGTGTTTGAGGGAAATTCACTTCCTTTAGGCTTTTCTGTGTCCTAAATACTTGGGAGTAGTGAATCTCCTCCTTAAAAATTGCTATCCTTTTGTTATTTCTTTTTTGTAGTTCTGTCTTTCTTTGGGTTTAGTTTGGTGAATACTTTACTACTTGCTAGTTGGAATTTTTCTATTTGTTAATATGCTATAAAGGGTTTTGGGGACCATTCAAAACTTTTTTAACCTATAATAAAAAACAATAATCGTTTGGTACCTAGATACCCATTATACCAAAGGTGAAAGATCAAGACCCCAAATATTTCATGGTACAATAGAAGAGAAAAGGACACTTTATGAGCCAACCTTATTTTCCTAGGTTCATAAGGCATGCCTAGACCATCTCATCAACTTTGATAAATATAATTTCTTGGGAGAATTAATTGAAGAAGGATCCAAACTACCACCTAAATTTTATAGGTTGATAATTAATAACTTTATCTAACAATAACCTATGTTAGTCACCTCCAACATGCAACCCATAATACATCTAATAGCTACACTACATAAAATATGGTATTTTTATCTTTCCTCACTTCACCATCTAATCCTCCCACTATAGATACACCCAAATTCTAGTGGAAACCATACCACAATACTCACAAACACAAAATTTAACATCATATTCAAACTTCATCTAACCCCATTCACCTAAAAATTTAATCTAATTTAACCAACCAAAGAAATCCTCCTATACCTAATCCAACCCAATTAACATTTCCATCCATGTCAAAATTAATTCAATCACTACCCATTTTATCCATACCATAACTAACACTTTCCTAACTAATTAGAATTCTATCTCTTATATCCCATCAATCTACTTATCAAAAACCACCAACATCCACAACACCATCACAACAATATATTCCACCTATTAATAAACTTAGAATCACTTATAAAAAACCATCATCTCATCAACAATACTATAAAGGATGGTACTTTCTACCCTCAAGAAAATGGGGTATTAAGGAGAAAATAACCCTCGATTACCTTAGGAATCAAAGATCAGGTGATGGGATAAAGAATGAAGAATTTTTGCACAATTTAATCTAATAAACACTAAGATACTAATGATAAGAATAACAAGATCACTTAATTACAAGAACACATGATCAAATTAAAATATTTAATATATAGAAATAAAAAAGTGCATAAACTATAGATTTTACCCTCAAGAATTAGCTCTCAGCCATAGATGACAATGTGCCATAGGGATGTTTGTGCCCCGCATTGTCATCTTTGATGAAACAAAAGGTAAGAGCCCAAAATATGAGAAGTCTAGCTTGTCAAACTTGTACATCTACACACAAACAAAATGAGAAAAATGTTGGGGGTTGTTTCAAGGCTTGCCTCAGTCAAACCCCCATTTTGGTATCACAAACTAAAAAATAGGACCGAGATAGATAAAATACATAAAGTAAAAGACACACGATAAAAACAAAGACCAAAAAGGAGGAGAATCCCTACCATGAATGTAAAAGATGTGTAATAGAAAAAAACCCCACAAGGAGTAGAACCCCTATCATGAATAAAATAGACAAGATCAAATAGATGAGATAATATAACAAGAGAGCATTACCAATAGTCCTTGGATCCCCGCTTGGATTGATAGACGTGATGTAGTAGCATGCAAGAGAATCCTTGACTATTGATTGAGAGAGAAATATGGTAGAGCTTCACTATGAGGAAAGAGAGAGCAAGAAGAGAAGGAATAAAATGAGATAAAATGTAAGAAGATGAGATAGAATGAAAATGAGAGTGAAAAATGAGGCTTTGTGAGATTGCATGGGTGGGAGGAGCTGGTACATACGCTTCCTTACCATTATGACACATCCCATAGACAATGGTTACATAATATCCACATTTGAATCTCATAAAGTTTGGGGACATTTGCACGTTGTAGAGATATCTGCACATTGCACAAGGAATTTGAGCTGCTAGTGCTTCATCATTGTTACCCATGGAGTCAAAATCATGAAATTATGACATGGGTTTTTGTCATAAATGCAGTGGGTCTAAATGCACAAGCATGAAATTTCCATAGGGTACAATTTAATGACACTGCATTTTTCCCCCACTTTAGTGAGCTGAGTTTTTGGGAAAATCAGCTACACTAAAGTAGATAAGAAGACATAAATGTTACTTTTGAAATTTTGACAATTTTGTAAAAGATGATACTATAGAGGCTGTAGAGGTTGAGTAGGAAGATATTAAGAATTCTCCCAATGATTGAGCCTAGCGAGAAATTACAATGTTTGATGTGAAATTTGATTCTACAAAACTAAAAATTGGAAGAAATACCATGACGAGAAGAATGATTAAGAATTTTTTTGGTGAATCAAAAGAAAATTATGATGATGTGAGTATATGCCCCCTCCTATTTTTTCTCCAAACTAGGTGGGTGAAAAGAGGAAGGTGGGAAAGAAAAAAATTACCGTAAAAAATAAGTGAAAATTAGCCTATATACACTTGGTGTAAGCCCATGGAAGGTCATTTTCATTATTCACTATGAGGATTTTGTTGATTTTTTGAGAGTTTTCAAAAAAAATCATCACAAACAAGACTTTTAGCTTCTGAGGATTGAGAAGCTATGCATTGATGTGAAGAGGGGCAACCCACTAGACGAGGTACGAGAAAATTTCCCCCTTAGCCTTTTGTTTTTGCATGTTGTTTAGCTTTATAAAAAATCATGAGCAACACATCCTATGGATGCATTGGTGTCTCACCAATATGTTAAGGTCCATATATGTTACACCGATGTCCTACTTGCACACTATAATCAACAAAATAGGCCTTAGACATTAGCAAGCCATGCAAATGTCTACACGACGTATGGTAGTCTCAGAGATAGAGATATGATTTTTTTTGATGATGTAGAGTAGAGATAGATTTTCCTTGACATGGTGTTTATATGGTTTTTCAAGAGATGCCTGAGATCTATAAGATTGGGGGGGTGCTATGCTATCACTGCTATGGAGTTGCAATCACCAGTTCACACCCGAGGATCACACATTGTTGCAACGGGTCAGGATATGGTGGGTGTACACCATGCCTGAGATTTTCTTCCATGCATCGATGTTAATGGAATTGATGGAGAGGTGGGATGTAGACACCTCATCATTTCATATCTTGATAGGGGAGATGACTATTAAACTTGAGGATGTCTATTATATCCTATGACTTCCCATCCTAGGTGAGTAGGTGGCATACAAGGAGGGGCATTCAACCTAGGATGCATAGGTGGAACACCAATACAACATCAATCACACTATTATTTAAGACATCATCAACCACATCTATATGAGGTAGTTGCAGTAGGGTCACGTGGCAGTGCCGCTCTATGTCACATGATGATAGCGATGGTGGAACTATGCATCCCTATTGATGGGTTATGATCTCACCTCCATTGGGGCCTTGTGTATTGCATTAGAGTGATGGAGGAGTGAAGAAATATATTTTCTTGGGGTTGGAGCATGCTTGCTCATTTTTACCATGATCTCAGGTGATAAGTGCATTATGAGTACCATAGTATTACCACCTACATGCTTCTTTAGGTGTGGGTGTTTGAGCATATCCCATGTACACAGTTGACCAGATATCCCTGAGGCTTAGTGTAGGGTAAACCTTGAGTGCATGCATACTCATTGTTATGTGACTGGTAGCTTGATGACCTTATTTTTTGGAGATAGATATTTGATGGCTTGAGGAGCAGTGAAATTCACTAGAGACCATACACATAGATGGGGGCCTAGCCATCGAACATGAGGCAACTATAGAGGATATAACGGGTCTAAATCCTGGCCGATCAATTAGACCACATCATTCTACCTTATTACTAGAATTGGGTCACATGATAATTTGGCTAGGTACATACCATTTCTTTAGCGACTCCCATGTACATACAATCACACTCAACGATGATGATGACAAGGATGAGGACCTTTCAAAGGCCCTAGCAACTGATAACATTGATATATCAGCTAGCTTTTCCAATTGGTGGCTAACAATAGGTACTACCTTGATTTTCCCAACATATGCCCCCAGAGGCGATGCTGGTGCTTAGTGGTATGAGGGTGGAAGGTAGAGAAAAGGAGAGGTTGAGGTGGTGACAATGTGTAGTATTAGTGGTGCACACTCTTGTGGTCTCGATCGTACCACTCGACATATGGCCGATTGTACAACCTTTTATAGTGGATACAAGGCCAAGCATGGCCTCTAGCAATGGTGCACCATCATTAGATCCACATTGGCAAGCTAGGGACCCAGGTATAGGATTTTTTTGTACATGTTATTTCATTCTAGTTATTTTGTTATATGATTTCATATGTGTATATATTTTTTGATGATATGATGTTGATGTTTTCCACTTTCTTTATGGTTGCAGTGCTCACACAAGAGTGGCTTGACTTCTTTGCTCGATGCATTTCAGAGGTGGTCCTAGCCATCCAAATCTGGGGGTTGGTCCTTTATGCCTATAGGCCACCCACAATTGGGTTTCATGCCCAACTATACGAGACTATAGTGCATCTAAGAACTTCTTATGAGGAGACCTGGGTGGAGGTGGTCCAACATACTACCAATATTTTTGTGATGATTGAGAAACAAGATTAGAGGGGTGTAGAGCTCCTCTTTGTTCTCACTTAGAGAAACCAAGCTGTGATGCAAGCTGAGAGTGCTGAGAAAGCATGTGACACTCTGCAGAGCTAGGTCAATGGCCTCATGAGGTAATTGGAGGTTGTGAGGATAAATGCCCACTGATCTCCAACATCCATAGGTGCAACAAATATGAGATGAGATGTGAGAGGCCTTGGAGCGGGAGGCTACATTGATGGAGCACATCACCACTCTTCAAGAGTAAATGGGGGAGCTGTAGGGAGAGCTTTGAGGATTTTAGTCATAAAGTAGATCCATGTCACGGTCACATCGATATCATTCTCATGCATCCATCTTCCAACCACCTCTACCACCACCAACGCCAGAGGGTTTTGGGAGCCATGCTCCCAATGGCTAGGAACATTTTTATTGTATCATATTATCATTGTATAGAAGGTTTGATGTAAATATTCATATAAAATATACAAAGACCACATTTTTTCATAGTGGTGCAATACATGTACATGACATTATTTTTATATATGTTTATATATATGAGATTTTGGATCAACATCAGGTGTTCTTATGTGAATGTTTCCTTTTTGTGTATGATTATGCTATGGATGTATCTTTATGGATGTATTCTTAGATTAGATGCTATCATGATTTAATTAAACACACATTGTATGCATGCTTAATTAAATATAGCGATGATCTTAATTGATGTGTAATGATATAGTTAGAATGTATGGATAAATGAATCAAACAAACACAATACATAGATACATAACATAAAAATAAAACACATGTATATATAATTCTAAATTAAAGAAATTAACTACACACACATGTTTACATCATAACATAAATTAAAAAGATAAGGTGTTAATGAAGAAATGTCATAGCATAATGGATTGCAATCCCTAAAAAGAAGGGGACGAGTGTCATGCCCATGCCACCTAGACGTTATGCACAGTGTCAATGGAAGCGCATTGCATTGACCAATTATTTTAGAGGAATACCATCCATAGAAAAAAATTCATATGCACCAAAACCATACATGAAGGTGATTATGTAAGAACCTAACCAATTAGGGATAAATTTCCCCTTTTTATCAGGTAACACATTTACATTTCTCTAGTTCTCATAGATAATGAGATCACCCACCTTGAAGCAATGATAAATAACACTTTGATTATAATTTTTAGAAATAGATTTTTGATAAGCTAGAATATGGTCGAGGGATTGTAATCAAAATTCTTCAAACAACTCAAGATGGTTTAGTTGTTCAACATGGTAAGTGTCATCATCAATTAACCCTTTAAGGGAAACTCAAAAAGATGAAATTCCCAACTCTAAAGGCATAATAATCTCAACATCACACACAAGGTTGTACAGGGTTGTACTATTATCCATACAAACACTCATGTGATAGGGCCATAAGGTGTAAGTAAATTGAGTATGCCAATCTTTACAATGTTTTTTCACTATTTTTTGAAGAATTAGCTCAAGATTTTGATTAGACGCTTTTGATTGGCCATTAGATTGAGGATAGTAAGGTGTAGAAAATCGATGTTGAATGTGAATTTTTTTAAAGAATTGCTTTACCTCTTTTTTCTTAAATGAAGTACCATTTCCAGAAACAAGAGTAGAAAGAAACCTAAAGCGAGTAATAATATTATTCAAAAGAAAGCTATAGATTGATTTAGCATTAGTGGATTGAAGTGGAATAGCTTCAACCCATTTTGTAAAGTAATTGGTAGATATGATGATGAAGGTATGTCCCTTAGAAGAAGGAGGTGATATTTTCTTAATAATATCCAACCCCCATTTTGCAAATGGCCAAGGATAGGTTTGGTTATGAAGTTCTTGTGTAGAAGCTTGAATAAGATTAGTATGTTATTGGCATTGAGGACATTTATTGACAAAGGAAAATGAGTCTTTCTCCATTGTTTTCCAATAATATCCCATATGAATCAATTTACACACTAAAGATTTACCATTTAAATTTCCACCCCCTAAGCTTAAATGAGCTTTTTGAAGGGTGTGGAGCCACTCTAATGCCTAAGTAAACTGGTGTTATAGAGTATGCACATGGCTTAGAGGACCTGAGGGTCCTTAACTAAACAATTCATTATTTATAAGAGGGCTTCATTAAATTATCAACTAAGGAGTTGTAAAAATTTAGATAGTGCTGGAAAAATATATGCATTCATAGATTCTAGACACATTCTACATTAATGGAGTATAGAAAAATACACATGTGCAAATATAGTAAAGTTGGAAATCAAAATAAACTGATAATTCACAAAACAAGGGAAAGAATGTAACCAACTACTTCTATTGTAGGTACCTAATGCTTAATACTATAACTATTAACTGTTAAACTATAGTTTCCTAACCTAATTAATCCTCCAGAGTATGAAACCTAACATTAAACTATACCATCCAATTCATGAATTACAACATACATTTGTAAACATATAACTAAAAACTACCAATTCAATTTCAACAAGTATGCATTATCTAATTTTAAGAACATAAACTAGAGTGGTTCAACTGTACCTCAAGTGGCCCTTACTTGAGTTGCTACTTCCACAAGATTTTTCAAATACTCACTCACTCAAAAAATCATGATATCAAACCAATTTCCTTTATTGCATTATAACACTAAACTATTACATGAAATCTAATAGGAATCTATTGAAGATATTTGTAATGTAACACACATTCTATTGCTACAACTACTTAGTAATAATGGTAAACAAATTACTAGCTAACTAGGTAACTAGATCTCCTCCTCAATAAGAGATCCTACTATATAGGGTTTGTGAGGAGTTTCATTATTCATGAATTGAAAATGGACTTATGAAACAACTGTCAAATCTCCCTCAAAGATAGGAAGAGGATAGAGTTTGAAATATAAAATAATAACTATCTAAAATAGGAGTAGAAAAACCAAATAATAACTCTATGTCCAATAGCTTAACTGCTCATAACAAAAATGTGTTCACATAATAGATTTTTCATAAATCAGTCCTGTTGCAATTAGAATGATTCTTCTCCTTACTATCTTATTTGGAAAGTAAGAGTGATATGACAATAACTCATGGATTGATCAATAAATGATCACCTTCATTTCCTTCTAAAAGTGTCATGTCCTTCTCATTTGAATTCTTCTCTACAACAATCCACAGTCCTTATGCTGCACACTAAGAATCCCATTGCTACAGGTTGATAGTTCTTCTTGCTGCAAGTGTTAGTTTTATTCCTAAGACATACACATTATTAAAAATCATAAATTAAATATATAATCCTACAAAATTTCATAGACATTCATGCATTCATACATACATATATCAACATAACATATTTCCATTTCCACATACTTAAGACTACTTAAAATTATATAAAAGGTATAAAAGTTCTTGGTAATGTCTCAAAACTTAGTTGAAAGAGATGATGAAAAGTATGAAACAGTAAAAATAAACTAGCTAGTTATAGATCCCATCAAAGGGAAAGGGGTATTTTAGCCTTAGTGAGAAATCAAAGAAGAATACCATTGTAAAATTTATGATAAAGAATATTAGATAAAATAATGTATCAAGCTAAAAGATTTTGTATTCAAATGAGAGTATTCTTAGTCACATCATTGAGAAATTTTCTAGTCTTTAGATAATTATGAATTTGAGAATTCCATTCCCCTATGTCTATGTGGGCACACATGAGACTATTAGGTTCAAGTTGATCCAAGATAGTCAGAGAGCGAAGAATCTTAACCACAAAGTAGTACTCATATATACCATCATCTAAGGGTACAAGGGAATCCATGATTTCCATTGCATTCGTACGATGATTCTATCTCCTAGGAACACTGTATATGGTAAAAGAGGAGAATTGATCAAGAAAGGATAAAGAAAAATATTGATACTAAGATAGCTTGCTCTTCTTAGCTTAATACACTCCCATGATTTGATTTACAATGAACTCAGAATCACCTTGAATGTGTATATGTTTAATGTTTAATGCTATCATGACATGTAAGCCAAAAAAATTTCTTTGTACTCAATGATGTTATTTTAATAATGGAATTCTAGTCGAAAAGATAGATGAATCAACTTCACTTTGGGTGAGATTAAAACTATACCTTCCCCAGAGCTGGTTTGAAATCTTGACCCATCGAAGTACATCTCCCACATAGGTTCATAATCTAATGCAAATAGATTTTCATCCAAAAATAAGTCCAAATTAGGAAAGGATTGAGGTGAGGGTGATTCTACAAATTGATCAAAAACAACTTGTCCTTTAATTACTTTCTAAGTTATGAACTTGATGTCAAACTCAGAGATCACCATCACCCATTTCACTAACCTTCTAGAAAGATCAGTTCTAGTGAATAAATGTTTAGGGAAATCACATTTTACAATCGCACGAGTCTCTATGTGGAGAAGATAATATCTTAACTTCTGCATTGCAAAAATCAGAGCAAGAAATTATTTTTTCATTGTAGAGTACCAAGTTTCATAATCAACTAGAATATGACTAATGTAGTAGACTACTATTTCTTTACCATCATCATCATGTTGAGCTAACAAAGCTGCTAAAGCATGGGGTGATGTAGAGATAAAGAAAAAAATATCTATCCTACATAGTTGACATTAAGATAGGAGGGTTGGCCAAATGACTCTTGATAGACTGCCTTGTCACATTCAACATCCCATAAAAAATGGACATCTTTCATTCAATAAATGTGTGAATGGAAGGGTACGATCAACCAATTGAGACAAATATTTAAATTTCTTGAATCTTCCCTTGCAAACTACGTAGTCAAGAGATGTTCTTAGGTGGAGGCATGCTAATGATCACATCAATCTTATTCGTGTCGACTTTGATTCCACAATGGAAAACAATAAATCCTAAAATCTTACCGAAATCCATGCCAAAGACATACTTAAGAGGATTTAGTCTCATCTTATAGAGTCAAAGCCTTTAAAAGACAAGACAAATTTTTGATGTGATCTTGATGAGTTGTAGACTTATCCAAGATTTCATTGACATAATCTTCTAGGATATTGTGAATGGATTCGTGAAAGATAAGATTCATTACTTGTTGGTAAGTTTCTCTAGGATTCTTTTATCCAAATGGAATGAATACAGAACAAAGGGTACCCTGTGGGGTAGTGAAGGCTTTATTATACTGATATTCTAGGTTAATATGGATTTGATTATATCCTAAGAAGCCATCCATGAAGGATAGTAAGGAATGGCCTACAATTGAGTCCACAATCATATTAATATTGGGTATGAAAAAATCATCCTTAAGAGAAGCCTTATTAAGATCACAAAAGTCAATACAAATATGAATATGACCATCAAATTTAATCACAACAATGATATTCAATATCCAATGTGAATAGTCAACAGGACAAATAAAACTAGTTTTAAAGATTTTCTTAGTCTTGATTAATAAATCAACCTTGGGATTCATTTTGTAGATCTTTTTTTTAACAGGCTTGACATCAAGACATATAATGATATTATGAACTACCATAGATTCATCAATATCGAGCATATCCTCATATGAACAAGTGAAGATGTTTGGATGAGAATGTAATAAGTCAACATGCTTGGATTCTTCTGAAGAGAGACATTTCCCAATCTTAATCACTTTCTCAAAAGATTTAGGATCCATGAAAAAATTAGAGGTATCCTGTTTGCGAAGAGTACTATGATTTTTAGGATGAGGCATAGAAAAATTATCATCTATATTAGATAGAGGAGGATTCTCATTATAAGTCATAACGGATTCTATAAAATATTCCTACCTATTCAAGAAATATGGGAATCATCATTTATGGTGATAAGAATGTAAGTTAGACTAGATGCCTAAGAAGTATTCTAGTGCTTCATCCGAAGAGAAAACATCTAGAGGAAATTATTTAGAGTTTACCTTGATTTCAATGTATTAAGGATGGAACAATCTAGAAGAATGAGATTCAATAGAAACCATGTTGACATTCAACCATGGTTTCACCTTAGAGGTTGTGTGGTGGTATCCAAGTCCAACTTTAGATTTACATGAATCAACCTCTAAGGGGACTTTAATACCTTATTCATTACATCCACAACCTTTACCTCCATAACCAAATTTAGAAAATATATTAAATCTTGGTCCATAACATGATTTCAATTATTGAGGGTGAGGAGGATTAGTGTAAAGAGAATACTCCATAATATAAGTATCACCTTTCTTTATAGACACATAATCATCCTTCTTAGTAGAAGTGAATGAAATTTTTGGAATATCTAGGTGGATAGGATCTACTTTGTACTCCTCAATATAGGATTTAGTAAAGTTCAAGGGCCCCCAATCATCACCAAGACATGCATTCAATTTAGGAGAAGAAAGAGAAGGGGTAAACTTAGGACTCTCTGATTTAGAAGGATCTTCTTTAGGGTCATCAATCTCAAAAGTACCCTTTGTGATAGGTACTACTGGAGTAGATGTCAATACATTAGAAGATAACAAAGGGATAAATTTTTTGAGAGTAGGTGCAACTGAAGTTTGACTAGTAGCTTCCATTTCACATAAGTGTATAGCATCATGATCAGCCTTGATTGTTATCACCTTGTTTTAGGCAACAAAACTTCATAGAACAATGTAAGGTAGAAGTAACTGCTCTGAAAGAATGAATCCATGGTCTTCCTAAGAGAATATTATATGGTAATAGTCTTGGCATAACATATACCAATGTGGGTATGGTAATAGGTCCTAACCTGAGAGGCAAGATTATTGTGCTTAAGGCTTATCGACTGATATTATCGAATCCATGAATACACAAAGAAGTAACAAGGGAGGTTAAACCGACTTCAATTTTAGGTAACAAGTCAATGTTACATATGTTGAGGACCGAATTGGTATTAATGAGAGCACATATAATGTTGATATTGTTAATGTAAACTAGTATTATCAAAGGATCCTCTTTCTTCTATACTTTTGAAGGTAGGAGCTCATGTAGATGGAACATAATATTCAAAAAATCTGCATGAATATGATCTATCAATGCATTAACATCTGTAGGCCTAGTAGAAGAAGGAAATAATTTTTTTTGCAATGATTCCTAAAGCATACCTTGGTAAACTAGATTAGTTTTAAGAAATTCCCAAAGTGAGATGTTGGCAGGAGTAACATGAAGTTTCTTTACAAGATCATACTTAGTGGCTTAGCTTCAAGTTTAGGTGCTTGAGGAAGATTGGTTGAGAAGGTGGTAAATAAGTAGGTTGATTAAGAATTTTTTGTTCCTTCTAGTATTATAGGTATGGGCTACTAATCTATAAGAGGGAGCCTTAGATTGTATGAATCTTGTGTAAAGGTCTAGCATGCCACTTTCGATAGGGACCCCATGAATAGAATGAATTATTTTAGGAGATGAGATAGCTAGTATAAGATAAATGATCAGTCTCTTAGGCCTTTGAGGGATGGTAGAGACTATGACTACATATACAAACTCTTCGACTTGCGAAGAAGAAGGTTATAATAAATAAGTTTTGTTATAAGATTTTTGATAAGAAGGAGATATCTCTAAGAAATCATCCAACATATCAAAATCTTGTTTAAAAAAAGCATTACCAAAAGCATTAAAATTTTGAAGAAAAAAATCCATGATTTTATTAATGCCGGGTTCACCAAAATGTAAAGAAGGGGATTTTCTACCCTCAAGATGATGGGGTCTTAAGGAGAAAATAGCCCTCGATTACCTCAGGGATAAAATCTCAAGTGACGAGATAAATAATGAAGAATGTTTGCATAATTTAATTGAATAAACTAAGCTACTAATGATAATAAAAAAAAGATCACTTAATTATAGGAACAAATGATAGAATTAAAATATCTAATATACATAAACAAAGAGTGCACAAACTATAAATTTTACCCTCAAGAGGATTAGCTCTCATCCATAGATGATAGCGTACCATGGGGATGTCTGCACCCAACGCTTTTGTCTCTGATAAAATAAAAGGTAAGAGCCCAAAATCTGAGAAGTCCAACTTGTCAAACCTATACATCTGCACACAAGTAGAATGAGAAAAAGGTTGGGGGATATTTCAAGGCATGCCTTAGTCAAACCCCCATTTTGGTGTTTCCATGTCCACTGACAACCAGATAGGATCAAGATAGATAAAATGCATCAAGTAGAAGATGCGTGATAGAAACAAACCCCAAAAGGGAGGATAACCTCTATCACGAGTGTAAAAGACATGTGATAGAAACAAACCCCACAAGGAGGAGAACCCCTACCATGAATAATATAGACAAGATACAATAGATGAGATAAGATAACAAGATATCATTACCAACAACCTGTGGCTCCACTCTTGGATTGATAGACGTGATGTAGTAGAATGCAAGAGAAGCCTTTTTTGTTGCTTGAGAGAGAAATCCAATAAATATTCATTATGAGGAATGAGAGAGAAAGAAGAGAAAAAATAGAATGAGATAAATTGTAAGAATATGAGATAGAATAAAAATGAGAGTGAAAAATAAGGTTTTTTGAGGTTTCATGGGCAAGAGGAGCTATTACACATGCTTCCTTTCCATTATGAGACATACCATAGTAAAGGGATGCAAAATATTAATGTTTGAATCTTGGAAATTCTGTGGATGCTAGCATGTCACAAAGAGGTCCATGCATCGTGAAAGTTTCCTACTAAAAAATTTTCACAAGGCATTCAAGCTGCTAGTGCTTCATCATTGTTGCCCATGGAGTCAAAATCATGAAATTCTAACTTATGGGTTTTTGTCATAAATGTAGTGGGCCTAAATATGCAAGTGTGAAATTAACATAGGGTTTAATTTAATGAAACTACAAATACATCCCACCTACAAATACCTTTGAACCCATTTATCAACAAATAACATCTCATAAGAAATACGTTCCACCTATCAACATACTTCAATCCATTTATCTAGAACTACCATTCCACCAACAATATATACCACCTATCAAACACCTCCATACCACTAGAAATATATTCCACCAATCCACTTCAATCCACTTATCAACAACTATGATCATAACAACACTAATATGCTCTAAAAATAATCACATATCAATCTACCCATCCATAAATTCTATATAACAACCCATCTCACCCTCCAAATATAAATCATATGAATTCATTGACTCATGAGTGGAAAGAAATGAAAGAAAATATCAAAGGGATACAAACAAGTACCTTACACTAAAATTAAACATATAAATTTTGAAAAATTTTGTCCAAGTACCCCTTTGATAGATCAATATCGATGATATATTTCCATAGGAAGTTTGAGATACCAAAAATTTGAAAAATATAAGGGAAAGAGAGACTCTTGAGATTGTGCCAAACATTTTTTCATGGAATGCTAGGAAGTTTCCTATAGTGACATATACCAAGTATGATACTCTTTCCATACAATTTAGGAGGACAATCACTTGAGTGATTTCTACACCTACCTTAAGGTTCTATCCAAATTTTTCTAACTTGGCTGAGAAATTTGTAACCCATTTCTCCTAAAATTTTGAACATAAGTTAACCATGCTTGATATTTGTAATATTAAACAATGAAATGGGGAAATTTTTCCTTCCTTCCTTCAATAATGAAAGTCTTTCTAGTCACTTTCCTTGACCAATACTAGAAAAAATGTCCATATTTTTGTCACAAATCTTAATCTTGAAATATAATTTCACTTATAGGTCCATTGTGTCTCCACTTTTAAAAAAAATATTGACAAGATGGTCACCATTAAGAAAATCCTCATTGTGAAAGGTTTGGTAAATATATAAAAAAGAAAAAGATAACAATAACCAGAGCATAACCAACAATAAAATTTCCTTCAAAATATCTTATTATAACCCCCATACTAGTAGGACCTGGGTTTCCTTTTGCAGCCCCATCAAATTTGAGTTTAGACCAATTATGGAGGCCTCCATTTGGTATTCTATCTTGCCATAGGTTTAGAGTTATCAAAGAATTTAAAGTCTAGCTATAAGCTCCATTTACGAGCTACATTGATCTCCATTTCATTAGGGGGCATGCCCGGGTATTTTCAACTACATAAAGAAATATTCTCTTTTAGAATCCTAGAGCAAGAACCAAATACTCACCCCTTAATTAGGGACATTTCAAGATAAGTCCCCCCTTGGTTTGCTGGTACATTTGGAAGTAAGGAATAATATGATCTTCTACAGTGAAGGAAAGAGCCCCAAGGTGGTATTTAGTTCTTGCTCTAGTCTTCTAACAAAGAAAGTTTCCTTATGTACCTAGAAATACTTGGGTAGACCCCCTAATGAAATGAAGATCAATGAGGCCCATAAATGGGGTTTAGAACTAGACCTAAAATCCTTTGATAAATCTCAAATTATGGCAAGAAAAAATACCAAATGGAGGCCTCCATAGTTGGGTTGGCCTAGACTCTAAACTCAACTTTGATGGGGCTATAAAAGGAAACCTAGGTCTTGCTATTATGGGGATATAATAAGAGATTTAAAAGAAAATATTATTGCTAGTTATGCTTGGGGTATGAGAGAGAAATATTCTATGATAGCTGAAGTTATGGCTATGCTAGGTGGCATAAAAATAACTTTATCTATAGGGATCAAAAGATTTCAGGTGGAAGGTGACTCTAAAACTATAATTGATGCTATCAAAGGTAAAGGTTTTATTAGATGGTCTTGAGAGGATATTATTATGGATATCCAAATTATCCTCATGAAATTGGAAAGAAAAAAGTTTCTCATATTTATAGAGAAGGTAATAAGATTGCAGACACCATGTCCAACTTAGGGATATCTTTGGATTCAACTAGATGTTGGAGAGACTTCTCCACTCTATCGAAAAAAGTCAAAGGTTTAATCCTTGAAGAAAAAAATAGTATCCAAAATGAGGAGAGCCCAATTTGATTTCTTAAATATTATTAATTTATTGCTTAATCTTGTCATATCCCTTATGATGAGTGAGATGATGTGGGATTGGATGTTAAGCATGGATTATGACATGTGGACCTTTAAGGCCACTAGTAATATATTCTGCAAGTTGATGTGGAACATGATTCTATATAAAGGTGAGAAAATGTGCATCGTGAGAGCCACTACACTCGGATTGCATGAGTCTCCCCTTCCTAATCTTAATAAAATAATCACTAGATTTAGTTGGTAGGGAAAAAAAAAGGAAACCTATATATTGAAACCTAAGATGAATAATTGCAACTCAATTTTGAGTGCTAGGTCATTATTTCTATCCCCCTCTCATGAAATCCTTAAATCATTTTAGATTATTCTTCTTCAATGACAAGATTTTGGAAAATATTGCTAGTGTGTAGGGATTTGCAACCAAATTTATGCAAGACAATATGAATCTCACATCATTTTGCATATCTCAGGAAGGCCCATAGTATTTGCTTGATTTATCCTACCTAAGTATTTTTGGTCCTTTGTATCTTATTTTTTATTTTAAATCCTTCAAGCACATTATTATTTATTGTGACCAACTTTTCCAAGAAAATGTGATCAACCTTATTCAAAATGAGTGGGGATAGGGTTCAAATGGAGCCTGGAACCTGTGAATAATTTCATATAGATGCCCTAATTTGGAATATCTACATGGAGGGAGGCCTGGCCTGACACCTTTAATGGAAATCCTTAATGGTCATGATGAGAACCTTTCAATTTAGTTTGTAAATGGTTGGAGTAATCAATTCGGTGGTATTTCATTTGAGGTGAGTAAAGAGATTATAGCTAAAGCTACTAGTCTCTTATGTAGTGAAGAAAAACTCAAGAAACACACCAAAGTATAATATGCCAACAACATGAACTAGTTCTTAAAGGATAATGAGCACCCTACCAAACTACATGTGGGGCATGAATGGAGGAAGCAACCAACATCGTGGGACCACGTTTGTCTAGTGATAATTAAACATTTAACAGTAGAGGGTAGGTTTAATTATTTTTATTATTACCATATATTGTTGCTCAACCATTTCATACACCTCTTGCTAATAAGCTTCCCTTTTTTCCTTCTTACATCCCTTGAGTTATCTGTGAAAGAGGTTGTGGAGCTTTCTACTAAGAACCCTAAGAAACCCCCTATCTTTCTCCATTAGGGGCTTATCATGAGATTATACCATTTTCATCTTACATTCCACCCTCTCAAAATAATCCATGCTATCCTTGTGGAAGATGTGCTTGCTATCAATCCCACTTGAAACCCCCCAGAACCTCCACAAGGCAGATGCTGCCAAACCCAATACCAAGCATAAGCTAATTTCTCCTACTAACCAACCCACTCTCAGAATAATCATAAAACACTAGCCGAATAGTATAAAAGAAGAGAATAATAACCAAGATCAGAGCTAGAAAATGGTGGCAGTGGGGCTTTATGAGCCAAAAAATTCCCTTGTTAAAAATCCAAGAAAATATGTTGTGAAGAAAAACCCAAAAAATAAGAAGAAGAGTTCTATCACTTTTATTAAAGATGCAAAATTTGGGAATGAGGAGGGTGATGATATCACTAATAAATCCTATGATGGTGAAAACATGACTATAATTGAGCTTGATGCTGGTTTTAAGCTTGCAAGTCTGAGAAGATTCAACGGATTGTTAGAAAGCAGAGGCCTGAGATAATTGTTGATGAAATTTCAAGTGATTCCAAACAAGACAATAGCTATGATAACAATAATGTTGAGATGAAGGAGGATGCCAAGGATCACACTGATGGATTGAGCCATTTTTTTGAGCTCAATAAAATGATCATGGAGGACTCCACCCCCCTCATGAGAACAAAGATAAAGCTAGCCATCACTATGAGAAAACTGATTAGGATTGCATTGTTTTGATGACTTGAGTCAACACTCTTGAAAGGAAGCTTAATTTCCTTACATGATTCACTCTCAAAGTGATCCACCACTTTTCTATCACTCTAGAAATGGTGCTCTAGGAGGAGATCAAAATACATGACACTTTTATGGACCCCAACTCCAGCCAACAGAAGTTGGATGCCTTCAAATTCCTCATGGAGGAATGGGAGAACATTTACAAGTAGGGGGTATTAGGGGTTGTTTCTTGGTTGTTTCCTTTGTTGGTTTTTGTTTCTCTAATATTAGTTTGTTGTCTATGATCTATTTTGGTTTTATGTTGAACTTGGTAATTTGAACTATTTCCCTTGTGGCCTTTTGTGTTTAGGGTACAACACCCTATAAATGTTTCTTATCTAATAAAAAACAATAACCCAATCATTGAAAAACCATGATTCTAGGATAAGAATTAAACTATTGTCAATGATAGGGTAATTGAATCCAAACTGACATAGATAACACAAAAAAATCATGAACAAACAAATCCCTATGTATAAAATATCCAACAAAAAGACCATATTTCCACACCACAAGGACAACCAAAGCCCCCTAATAATCCAAAATGTAAGTAAACTTCCTTGGGGTAACCTATCAAAGTATTATTTCAAAAAATAATTCAAGTCAAATTAATAAATCCACACACCCAACCATTTGATGAAAATACACCCAAACCCACATGGTATAGAAAATTGAATATTGTTAGTACCATCATGTCAAAGGTCATACCATGTCAAAAAGTATGAAGCTAATTTTTTATCCAAGATCTCATTGATTAGGGTGAGATCAAATTGGAAGGCCATGTATCCTCCTTTCCTAATGAGAAATTTTGCATACATCAAGGCCCATTTTCAAAGTATGATCAAAATCAGTCTTCTACGTCAAACAAAGGTTCATCCCAAAACAATCGCACAAAAAATGTCAAAAAATATAATTTATCTACATCACATGATTCATTAGTTGTTCATATTGAATGATCTTATTCACAAGTTAATACTATCATGATAAAAATCCTAATTGTGTCATCACCACTAGGCATGGTCAAGTTACTGTTTGAGGGGCTTCTTCATCCTCCCACCCAATATGAATTCCTAGAGTATCTCAAGAAGAATCTAACAAAAATATCTATCTTGGAGATTCTTCAATCATAACTTGTTCATAAAGACATATTGGAACATGCCTTAAAGGAGTCAAAAGTCCCAATTGTTATCAACCTAGATCGATCTTAGGCCTCAACGAGTCACTTATTATCTTCATAGAAAATTGTGTCTAATCTAGTTGATTTGAATTCTATTTATCCATCACACTTACAAACACTCTATATAGAAGAAAATAAATATAAGGACAAATGAATTTTTGTAGATGGTAGATTTGATTTAAACCTCAATACATATAAAATTGTCAAACAATTAAGATATTATGAAGATGACATGGAACCTTAGAAGTAGATTACTACCAAACACTATGATGACGTAGAACGAGAGTTTTAAGGTATCATTTGGCTTCTAATTCAAGTGGGTCCTATCTTACAATAAAAATTATTTTATGTTCTTGATCTTGAAATCCCATATAATCTTCTTCTCGGTCACCTATGGATTCATGCCACATAAGAAATTCCCTCCACATACCACCAATACATCAAGTTACCACAATGGTGTAGAAGTCATGACTCCCGCTGATCCTAACCCATTTCAATGTTTTATAATATTTGAATGCCCCTACAAAAATCCCCATCATTTTCCTAGTGTGAATATTTCTACTTCGATGTCATTACCACCCTCTTCCTATGGTGATCCTACCACTTTGGCATCAACATCTTTCACCAATCCCACTTCCTAAAATAAGGCCAAGATCATAGACAAGGGGTGTGGAGAGTATGAGCTATACAACACATTCTATGTGGTCAACTTCCTCTTTCTCCATGATCATATATGGGAAATCAAAAAACCATATCAAGAAAAGGTCCTAAAGATATCATATGTGGTGCAATTTTTTTATTTAGAATTGTTTCCTAAATGATGAGATCATTGAAAATTCCATAATTTCCTAGTTATATAAATATTAAGAATATGTTCCATGTTTTGTTGATCAAACTTATCCAAATGCATTCAGATAATATAAGAACATGGGATACAAAGGAAAAATATTGAGACTCTATGAATAGTAAATTATTGAACCACTTACCATAAAGGTTAATTAAAAACTTGAATTAGGATAATAACATTAATTGAAGAATCCTTTGATACCAATGAAACCTATAACATAATAGGATTGTTTTACATTACACATGTCAAAGAATAGGAATTTGAAGACTCCACTAATTTTTTCGCCCTTTTCTATGACATGATAATTCGCACTATCACTTCTATTACTGAATCTTATGTATATGACATTACCCCCATTTCCAAATCATACTTTGAAATCCCTCTTATCCATATAGGTCTCATTGCTTGGGAACAAAAAAATCCTATGTATTTAAACATGTTTCAAAATGATGAAGCTTTGGTTGAATTCATGAGACTCTGTGATAACCTCTCAACAAGTAGCCACAAAAAGGGTTTTCAAATAGATCTTTGATGCAAAAAATTATTTTGGGGAACAAGCTAAGCTCCTTGGTGTTTCCTAAATAATTGAACTTGGATAATTATCTTAAAGTTTTTATGTCAAATTGGTGAGCATCACCATGTATTGAACCCCTCCATCATGACAATCCATTTGAGTTAGTGGTCCTTTTTTTGAAACATTCTTAACCACACTTTAACGTCAAATTTTCTCACCAAATTTAAGTTTTATTTTGTATTTTTAGTCAAAAATATTGGAATCATATATTTTTCCACATAAAATTACATTAAATCAAGTTTGTGTAAACAAGTTGCATCTATATTTTTGTCAAAACTTCAAATACAACTACATAAGTAACCCAAATTTCCTATAACAATTAAATCAGGAGATCAAATTGATTTGGAAGAAAGTAATTTTACAAAGGAATTTATGAATTTATTGAACATAATGTCATAAATTTTTAGACCAAAATTTATTTTCATTTGGGAGGATTTTAAATTTACAAAATTTTGTTTGGAAGATTATGTAAATAGTTAAAACATGAGATTTTGATAAGATGGAGTGTTACAAATTTATAGGGGAAATTATAGGGTTATTATTCATCACGTGATCAATTTTCAAGCATGATTATGCTTCTATTTTAAAAATATAAAATTAATTGTCTTTCTGTAAGTTTACGTTTATGACCATTTCGAATTACGGTAAAGAGAAATACCAAATTGTTGTAATAATTTAAAAGGTTTTAAATATTGGATCATAGATGATGACATTTCCAACATCTCTATAATTTTCCATTTTTTTGGAGAACTAAATTTATTATTTTAAAAAGGCTAGCAAGTTAACTAGCTTTTTGAAAGCTTGAAATTCACCTCTCCAAGAGTTGGAAAGTTCTAAAAATAAAAAAAATTTGACATGCTCCTTCTCAAAAGTTATAAGGTTATGGAAGAGTACACAAATGTGATATATGCCTTCAATTGGTATTTTACAAAATTTTATTTTTTTATGGTTTTTGTGATTTCATGAACTTCTAAAGAGTTAGGGAATTTCTTGTCAAATATTTTTAAGGTTTGAAAACCCCTTGACTATGTGATATGTTGCCCATGTGAGTATGTAAGATTTGAGATAGTGTATGAGAATCCATTTAATATTACAAAGGGGATTTGTTTTTGACATTATAGTTGGGAACATAGAATAGGAACAATTTTTCCATTAAGGAGAAATTTATTAATTATAATTTTTTCTAACCAAATGAGATTGGAGAGTGTCAAACCAAATCCTGCAACTTTATTTACTTAAAATAAACACATATGCTAAAATAGAAGTGAATCTATATCTTGAATGTTTTGGAATAGATAGGAAGCCTCACATGAGTTCATAGAATTATTTTCAAAGTAAATATTAGGTTATAAAAGAGACAAAGAATATGTCTTGTTGTGTGGTCTCACCATAATTTCATAAAATTGCACCCCCTACAATTTCACTTACATTTTTGTATCCACTTTAGTTTCCACTCCCTTAGCATTTGTATAGGCTCATTTTAGCCCCTACATCAACCTTTTTCCCTCTCAAGATGCTTAGGACCCCTTTTCACTAGTTACCCTTTGTGCATCAACTTTACATTGAACCTTGTCTTTTTCTTGTTCTTGTCATTTTGAAACATGATGTGTGGACACTAGTATGCCGTGCTAGTGTCCTACGACATTTTGACGTTCAAACATTCATTTTTGAGTGCCTTGCCACTTGTTAGCTACTTTTTTTGGTGGTAACGACATGTGATGCCTTGTAGCAGCTCGAGGACCTTCTTTTCCCTCCTTTTCTCTCTTTAAATGCTATCTTTTCAATTCATTGGTTCTTCTAGCTTCTCTCTAGCTTCTTGGATTCTCTCCTGAACATTCTCTCTTGTCTTTCTCTTTTTCTCTCTTGTTTACAAAACTCTCTATAGCTTGCTACAACAACACTCTCATGTTCTTACAACATTCTTTCCAACTCTCTTGTCTCGCACAACTGTCTCTTTCTCTCTTTGGCTTGCTTAAGCCTTGCAGGTTATATCTTGCTTACCTTGTATCTTTGAGCATCTTGGAATTTATCACATCACATACTTATTGCATCTCTATCTCGTCATATGGGTTCTCCTCCTCGAGCAGGGTTTAATTTTATCACTCTTGCGTTCATTTCATTTCTTCTTATTATTTCTCTCTATCTATTTGGCTATCTGTGGAGGTGGGAACACCGAAACGGGGGTTTGATTGTGGAAAGCCCCTAAAAAGCCCCAACATTTTCCCCTCGGTCTTATGTGTGCAGGTATTGAAGATATCTACTTGTTGGAGACCTCATTTCCTGGGTTGTTGTAAGCATTCTTCCTCTCATTCTCTTACTCTATCATTTGCATTTTACTTAATTTACTTTCAATTCTATTACTTTCTATTATTTTCCTGTACTTTGGAAGTTCTTAGTAATCAGATTGTTAGTAGTCACTTTAGTTTTTCTATGAGACATCCTCATTTTTGGTCCTATGAGATGTTAGTGTGCCTCTGGGACTCCAACACGTCGCGCTACTATCCTTGGCTAAAAACTTGCTAGTTTGTCTAGAAAACCTCTATGAGCTGCTCTTTCTGATTTTGAAACTCTTACTCTATTCCTTGAGGTAGTTTAGGGAAATTCGTTCCCTGAGAATCTCTTGAGAATAAAGAGACTCATGAGTAGCGAATCCCCCTACTCTACATTTTGGTGAATTCGATGTGAAAACACCTTCCCCAATTTTTTTTTTCAGGGCGATGCCCCAAACCCCATTTTGTACTATCAAAGTGATGCGCTAGCCTTCAACAAACTTTTAAAGTCATTTTTTATTATATTTAACTTATTATTTTCAAAATTAATTTAATATCTTCTTTTATTAGTTTAGTTTCTAATTTTATTCAAAGTTTCAATGATGTTCCATTTCATGCATGTGATGGTGACTTGGCTTTGCCTATGTCACTTGGTATCTTTGATCCTTCTCATGAAATTCCTCTCACTTTGGAGGATATTTTATTGCAAGAAGATGAAATCATTGATACTTTTCTTAACATTACTCTACCTTCTCTTCATTCCAATGCACTCTCTTCTAGATACATTGTATTTGTGAATGATGAATCTCATCTTCATTCCAATGCACTCTTTTCTAGAGATGTTACATTAGTGAATGATGAAGTTACTCTCACATTGGATCCTCCAATGATAGATGTTAAGCATGTTTCCTCAAATAATTCTTCTACACGTTGTAATGAATATGTAAATACAATCTATGTCTCTGCCGCCCCTCAAAGGCCTAAGAGACCTGTCATTCATCTGACTCTAGATAGTCCTTCTCCTAAAAGGACTTATTCTATTAATGGTGTTCCATTTGATAGTGATTCTCTTGATATTTCTAAGGCTCCATCTTATAGAGAGGTAGCCCATACTTATAATACTAGAAGGGATAAAAAAAATGCTGATCAACCTACTTATTTACCACCTTCTCAACCAAGAATTCCTCAAGCACCTAAACCTACAACTAAAGCACTTTGTGATTAAAATCTTGTCAAGCAACTCTATCTTACTCTGACCAAGATTTCAGTGTGGGACTTGCTTCAAATCTGCTTCAGTTTATCAAGGTATGCTTGAGGAAGCCTTGCAAAAGTTTCTCTTGCCTTATTTCGCTAGGTTGATAGATGTTAATGTGTTGATAGCTCATAGTCCTGTGGACTCGCTGAATATTATGTTCTATCCATAGGAAATCCCACCCTCAAAAGTATAGAAGCAAGTGGATCCTCGAATAATTATAGTCAATATTAACATTGGCATTAGACATACTCTTGTTGACACCAGTTTAACACTCAACATATGTAGCATTGATCTATTGTCTAGAATTAAAATTGTTTCATCTTCTCTTGTTGATTCATCTTCTCTTGTTGCTTCTTCCTTATGCATTCGTGGGTTCAATAATGTTGGTTGGTAATCCCTAGGCATGATAGTCTTTCCTTTGAGGTTAGGACCTATTACCATACCCACCCTTGTAAATGTTATGTCAAAAAAATTGCCATATAATATTCTTCTCGGTAGATCGTTGATTCATGCTATGGGTGCAGTCCTGTTTACCTTGCATAAATATATTAAGTTCATTCATAATAATCAAGTAGTCATAGTCAAGGCTGACCTTGATGTTGTACACTTATGTAACATGGCAGATTTCGGTCAGGCTTCGGTTGTGCCTACTCTTATCACTTCAGTGTCTTCCAATGTATTGATGTCTACTCCAATGGTATCTATTACAAAGGATACACTTGAGGTGGATGTCCCTAAAGAAGATCCTTATGAAGTAAGAAATATTAAGTCTACTCCTTCTACCTCTTCTCAAAAGAATGCATGTCTCGATGATGATTGGGGTTCTTTAGAATTTACAAATTCCTTCATTGGGGAATATAAAGTTAACCCGATCCACTTAGACCTTCCAATGACATCATCCAAACCCATTATCAAAGATGATTATTCTTCTACATTGTAGGGTAATGTGAACACAAATTGTAATTTTCTTAATGTTGATTCTCCCCCTTTTGAGGAAGATGATCATGCTTCTATTAAAGAGGTTAATGTTGGTAATCTTGTCAAGAAGGCTAATGGAAATTCCATAGAAGAGCATAATTCCCATTGCTAGAATAATGATCTCTATGAAGATCCTCATTCTTAAGATTTGTAAACATGTTATGGCCCTGGCTTTAAACTTGTCTCTAAATATGGCTATGGGTGTAACGAAAAAAGGCATTCAGGTCCCTATAGAATGTGCACCTCATAAGCGTAATTTGGGGCTTGGTTGCTCAAATGAACAATATAAACATAAACCATGGTTGAAGGTTGACATGATTTCTACTCAACCTCATTCTCTTAGATCGATTCATCCGTCATTACTTGCTATCTTCATGTCTTCTTCTTGTGAGCAATCAAGATTTTCTCCACAAGAGAAAGGGTTGCTTCTTGTTCCTCATCCTCTATATGAGTAGGAGTGTATCTTGTTGAGGCTTCTCAAAGCCCACTTGATTACTCTTCCTCCTCCTATGCATAAGAAATTTCATAAACATGATAAAGAAAAAAATTCTTTCTGTGCATACCATCGAGTGCCTAGCCATTCCACTAATAAATGCAAGGCCTTGAAGGATAAAATACAATAACTTCTTGATTCTGGTGTCATCACTTATCTATTTATTGAAGCACCTACCTCTTCTTCAAATAATAAGTGATATCAAGGTCTCCTATCCATTCTAAGCATATTCTCATGAGGTTTTACACCTCCCTTATATTGTGTTGCTGCCCTCTATGTGGCAGTTGTAGCTTTACTTTCTCATTTTCATTCATGGTAGTACACTATTGTGTTTAACTATACCATTTTTGTGGTAGAAACACAATAGTATCTTGCATGGTTCTCCTCCCTTGTATGCTAGGGGGCAGTGATAACTTGTTCTAAATATGTGTATCCTTCTTAAGGACCCCCTCTCTTCCTCTATCTTTCAATTGGAGCATTCCTTTGAATGGGTCCCTTGGTGTCTTCAAGGGTTCCTAGCCAAAGGAACCCCCTTTGAAATATTTTTTCTCAAATCAGTTCTTGGTGTCTAGCTTGGGGGCAACTTGAATAGACCTATCTTATATCTTGGCATCTAGCTTGGGGGCAACCTGACTATACCTATTTTTTGTGACTATCCTTTAATGTAGCTTGTAATAGCCACATGCTTATCTGATCAGTCTTGCTTTGTAGGACCGAGAACTTGTAGAGATACTTTGCATCAAACTTGCCTTGCAGGACTGAGAACCTATGAGAACCAATCATACTCTGTAGAGCCTATCACATTTTCCCCCCTAGGACCGAGAACCCGTGGTGCCTCCTTTATAGGAACGAGCACCTATAAAGTGCTTTCTCTCTGTAGGACTGAGCACCTGTAGAGCCTTTTTTTCATCTTTTGTGGGTTGAGCTCTTGTGGAGCCAATTCTATAGTACCGAGAACCTACAAAGATTTTTATCAAATCTCTGTAGAACCGAGTACTTGTGGAGCCATATTTATCTTCTCTTCTTAATTATGTATATCGAATCAAAGACTTGCATCTTCTTCATCATGAGTATATACCTCCTTCTCTCTTCAACATTGGTTGCTTCCTTGAATTTTGGGTGCATTCTTCTCTTGAAGCAATCAATCCTTACATTCTTCTCTCAGTTTAAGAATTCCTCTATGCTTTATTCCTTAATTTAAGGATGATGCATAGTACCAAGACAACCTTCTACATCGAGGTCTCTTTCAATTTTCTGACTCAAATCCTTTAGTTTTTTCTGTGCATTTGTGTGTGTGTTATCCATGTATATATTCTAACCTCGTGATGTAATGGATTTTTTATGTTCTAACATTTTTGTCTTGTGCAGATATTTCTTGTCTAATGCATTTTTTTTGTAGGTCTTCAGCCTTGGGTCATGCTTCCTTGGTTTGAAGAGTTGTCTACTTCCTCTATAGTATCCTTTTGGTATCATGATGCTATTTATGTTTAGTATATTTTGTTTAGTGTGCATATTAGTGTAGATTCATATGCCCAATAAAGTTGGGGCAAAATGTAATGTCATAAAATTGCACCCCCTACAATTTCACATACATTTTTGTATCCAATTTAGTTTCCACTTCCTTAGCATTTGTGTAGGATCATTTTATAATCTACATCAACCTTTTTCCCTCTCAGGATGCTCAGGACCACTTTTTAGTAGCTACCCTTTGCGCATCAGCTTTATGTTGAACCTCATGTTTTTCTCGTTCTTGTCATTTTGAAGCATGATGTGTCTCGACACTAGCACGCCACATGGACATATAAATGTCATTCTAGTGTCTTATGAAATTTCAATGTTAAAATGACTATTTTAGAGTGCCTTGCCTGTTGTTAGTTACTTTTTTTAGTGGTAACGGCCTAGGATGCCTTGTAGTGGCTCGAGCCCCTTCTTTTTCATCCTATTCTCTCTTTAAATGCTATCTTTTCAATTCATTGGTTCTTCTAGCTTCTCTCTAGCTTCTTGGATTCTCTCTTGGACATTATCTATTGTATTTCTCTTTTGATATCTTGCTTACATAGCTCTCTACAACTTGCTACAACAACACTCTTTGCAACTCTCTTAGCTCTCACATCCATCTCTTTCTCTCTTTGGCTTGCTTAAGCCTTGCAAGTGATATCTTTCTTACCTTGTATCTTTGAGCATATTGGGATTTCTCACATCCCCTATATATTGCATCTCTATCTTGTGATGTGGGTTCTCCTCCTCAAGCAGGATTTGCTTTGATCACTCTTGCATTAATTTCATTTCTTCTTATTATTTCTCTCTATCTATCTAGCTATCCATGGAGGTGGGAACACCGAAACAGGGGGTTTAATGGAAAACCCCTAAACAACCCCAACATTTTTCCCTCGATCTTATTCATGCAAGTATTGAAGATATCTACTTTTTGGAGGCCTCATTTCTTGGGCTGTTGTTGTAAGCATTCTCTTCTTCTCATTCTCTCACTCTATCATTTACATTTTACTTACTTTACTTTCAGTTCTATTACTTCTAGTTATTATCTTGTACTCTATAAGTTCTTAGTAATCAAATTGTTAGTAGTCACTTTAGCTGTTCTCCGAGACATCCTCATTTTCAGTCCATACAAGATGCCAAAAAACCTCTAGGACTCCAACATGTCACGTTGCTGTTCATATTTCACGCTATTGTCCTTGGCAGAAAACTTGCTAGTTTTTCTAAAAAACCTCTGTGAACTGCTCTTTCTAATTTTGAAACTCTCACTCTGTTCCTTGAGGTAGTTTAGGGAAGTTGATTCCCTAGGAAACTCTTGAGAATAAAGAGAATCGTGAGTAGTGAATCCCCCTTCTCTACACTCACAAAACACCCCAATTTTGCATAAGCTTGGGGATCCAAATTTTAAAAATTACCTATTTAGCATGCCAGAGAAAATGGTGCTAAAGGTTGAGTTTAAAATATGATGCACAATGGCTTGAATCATGAGAATTGAAGAAAAAAGTCAAAAAATAGGGTATTCAGGTAAGTTGAGCGTGGGTGCATGGTTCAGAGTAGGTTGGTTGCAATTAAATTGAATGAGTCAAGTTATTGTCGAAGTAAATAAGGTCCTAATTGGGTAAGGTAAAATTTTATGGGCCCATGGGTGCAGAAAATAAGGTATCCAAGGCATATGAGTTAAGTTTGGTAGTTCAAGTGGGTGTTGTAATGAAGGAATGGAAGCGACTATGTAGGTATTTGAAAAGTCAAGAAACCAAATATTTAGATACTTGGGTATTTAGAAAATTAATAACTAAATGAAATTCATGTCTAACATGTCGCTTAGGATGTTTGATAACATAAAAAACTTGAAAACCTACATATAAGCGCATGTACTCAAGAAACCATAAAATGTATTATTTTAACTATAAAATTTAGAGAGTTGGAGCCAAATGCTTAGCTTTAATAATGGTTTATTTTTTTGACATGTGCATTGAAGGATTTAAATATAGCCAATGGAAATGATGTAAATTCTATTGATGTAGGTCTAATAGGTGGTGAGAAATGGAGAAAATGTAGACATGCGAGTAAATCAAATTCACAAATGGATCTAACAATATGAAAAAAAGAGAGATACTTGATTAAGAAGTGGTTATGCAGAAGAAGTGTTCAATGTGGAGGTGCAGGCAATTGAAAAAGAAGAAAATTTGGTTTTCTTTGGTATATTAATGCAACATCAAGTTTCCTCATTCTACATCAGCAAATGTGTTTCTCGAACTCGAAAACTAGTGGCAGAACCACAAGGAGAGATGAGTGGATTTTCTATGTCCATCTAATCACTCAAAATATCTAGCTTGTTCCTATATTTTTGAATACTCAAGTGAAATCGAAGTGAATTTGCTTGCGATCTCAAATATTTTAGCTGCGGAGAAGAAAGTCAAAGTTCCTTTGACTTATTTCCAAAATAAGGAAAATATCTTCTTGTGCCAACTATATTTTATGCCACATTCTATGCTATGATTGGCTTAGTTCTACTTAGCCATGTGTTGTGTGGTCTCACAACATGCCCAAAGACTCTAAGGCTTGGGGGCCCCAAGTGAAAATAATGCTTATGGAAGGTGCTGGCTAGTTTGAAAGGTCACTGGAAGTGAAAAGCAAAGAGAAATATTTTTGAAAGAATACTTAATAATTCAAGTGTTATGGGTACCAAGTACTGAGAACTGTGAATGCTAGAAACACAAAAGGTAATGCAAATGTTAAGAAAAGTGTTTCGGTTCAAGAGTCGAGGTCCGGTAAAGATGAAAGTTATGGTAAAACCAAAGTCTGAGAAGATCATGGTTAAAGTTGAATACCGGGTAACAATGCAAATCAAAGGTTTAAATTTTAAGCTTATCTAAGAGGTTTGATGGTTCGGTGACTCGGTATAAAAGGATAGTTACACAAGAATTTTTGATTTTCTTGAAAGCGTGTTATTTATGATGGACTTGTATGATAACGAATTAAGGATTTTTTATTTACATGAGATTTTTTTATAAATATTTTTTAAAGCAATTTAATAAATAGAATTTGTAATTGTAGGAGAAGTAGATTGCGATGTAGAGTTTGGGTATGGATGTCCAGGAAAACTAAAGTTGTAGGCAGATCCGATAGTATTACTAGGTTCAACAATGCACTTTGGGAGTTCATACAAAAATAGAGTTCATCACAAAGGGACACTGATACCGAGAAATCGGGACTCTAGATTTTAAGCATGAGGTGAATAAGTGTACTCATTCTAGGGATTACTCATTTCTAGAATGTTCGAACCGAGTTTGGACCTGAATGTAGGAACAAAAATTCCACCTGATTACTCCGTATGTATGGGAATTTCCTACATTCTTTTTAGGCGGATTTTTTTGGTTCCAAGAAGGAACCCTGATAACAACAAGATGAAAAACCCAAAGGAATTCAACATACAGATGGAGGTTGAACTTTGTTGACTTCATTTTCAATTCTCTTGCCAATCACCACATTCCACATGCCTTGATGTGATTCATCCCTTGGATTTCCTCTCATGTATTTGTCTTATCCTACCCATGTATTACTTCTATAAAAGGCCAGGGGATACTTCTTTTTAAGTTAAGTTCAAAATTTGTGGATGTTGGAAGAGCCAAAACTTCTTTAAGTTTTGTTCTTTTTTCCTATTTTATGAATCATTTCGGACTAGAAACTTGTATGCACATAGAATTTAATCAATATCGAAGCCAATTTGATAGCTACATATCTCATGTACCTTTGTAGCTAGTTTTTTTAGTTCAGTCGAACAAGACTATGTGCTGCGCCATTAAAGGGTGCATATATAACCTACTCAGTGTCTAAAATAAACCCCCTTCTTTAAAAGCTTGCACTATTTTATGCCTAGTTGTGAAGCAATATAGTGAAGTATAAAGCGGTTTGCTTTGATTTGGTTATATCTTGGGGCATGGGTGGAGAATAACCGGGATATATTTTTTTTTATAATTATTTCGATGCTTTATTTTAGATTAGATGTTTAAATTTCTAAAAATGTTCTCAAAAATAGATGAATGAATGAAAATTTATTGAAAATATTTCATTTTCTATGAAGTTGCTGAATGCTTAAAGCTAAATCTACTTAAGTAATAGAAAAATTGTTTGATGTTCATGAAATATTATTGCAAATCTTTTTATTTCATGAGATTATTTTATGATCGAATTGGAAATCTTGTACCTAATGCTCATGATTCTTAATGAAATTGGAAATAATAAGAAAAATGGAGATAACCATATACCCTTGAGATTAACAACATTATCACATCATACCCTAAAGTGAACCTAGTAAGGTCAAGACCTGACTACTAGAGACTTGGGATTAAGCTAAGTCAACCTTTTCCAATTACACAAACACACCCTAAGGTTTCCTTGGTTGAGTCTTTCAAGAAGATAGGTTCTTCACGATTTTCTTGTGAATACTTTATTTGCACTGTTTCTGCAAGTGACATCATCGTCAACAAGAACTAGTGCTAGAAGGAGGGCATTTCATTTTTTTCTTCATATCATTATCTTCGTGTTTTTTTTAAGAATCTATATTGGTTTTGAGTATAAGGTAGCTTGTAAGGCGAAAGTCTAATGCAAGCTAGTCTTTCAAAAATGGAAGTTGAAAAACTCTAGAAAATTCTTAACCAAAGATTACATCCTTTGAGTTTTTTCACCTTTGGTAGAGTCACTGAGTGCTGAATTCATGATACAATTGATTATGGTGAACTCGATTGTGATTTTTTTAACTACGGTAAGTTTGGCTACACATAAGGTGATTCCGTTAACGGAAGAAATTTTAATTGCTAAAAGAAAGGGACTATTAATGATAAATATGTTCAATCCTAAAAATATTATAACCCTAGCAGAACTAAAAATGTTAAAAAATTAACTGATATATCAAAAAAATTTGAGAATTACAATTTTTATGAAGAAAATCTTTTAGTTTTGCAGGAAGGTAGGTGAGAATGTCGAGACTCAAAAATATTGCACCAGAAATGAGAGAATAACATTGATGAGTCATCATTCTTTTCATATGTGGAAAATGTAAGTGAAGAGAAGGAGCGGGAAAATCGAGCGGGAGACGTGTGTTTTTCGTTCCAAACTAAAAATTCACAAGCTAAAAAAGGAAATTTTCTTGATTTTATGCAAGATACAAAGTATCAAGTTTTTATTTTTTCTCTCTTTGATAACAATATAAATTGTTATATCATTTGGTCTAACAAATATCAAAGTGAAGACAGGGTCGAAGACACAATTTTTTTTGGAGGAGAAGAAAATCAAGAAATGGACACAACCGTTCATGGAACTGAGTAGAATAAAGAGGAAAACCATGAACCAGGGCTGAAAGAAGGTAGAGTATTGACGAACTAGAGAAGGTGTGTGCGATCAAAATTTAGTGAGGTCATTTTCATACATATGATCCAAGTTATTGGTAAGTATGCCTTTGAATTTATGTTTGTTAAACACATAAAATATAAATTGTTATAGTAGGACGTTTGAAATTTATTTTAGTGAATTCAAGGACAAACCTGCTGCAATTCGTACCAAAACAACAATCGAAATAGTCATTGAACTTAAAATAAATTTCTTTGTAAGGGTTAGTCATTTGTTAGATTAGAATTTTGGTTAGTTAGGGTTAATTTTATTTTTGTAGGGTTTGTTTTGTTTTCATTTTTTTTTGTTTTCTTTATTTTTCTGTTTGGCCCTTTGCATTGTCAAATTCTGCTTAACTTATCATACACATGATAGTTAATTCAAACATTTGTAATATTGTGCTATGAAATGAAAAATGAAAAAACCACACACAGTAAATACATGCTTTAAAATGTATGACAAAGCTATATATATGTGTATATCATGCATATACATAGAAGTATCAAGATTCTTGTTGTAAAAGAAGATCAAAAAGAAAAAAAAGGGAGCTGAGATGTAGACAAGAGTAGCCATTCAGTCGATATGGGATGCCTCATCCACCAGAGCTAAATATCTTATGTAGGAAATTTCTCGGTGAACTTCAAAGTCAGGAGTATGGAGGTCAGTCAAGAATGACCTAAGTGGAACCACTTCCCCATGTTCCAGGAACCAAGGAATATCATCCATGGAAGGAATTCCAATGGTGGAATGTGCAACAGATAGAACAGTATCCAGATTCTCCAAATATTTAGGTCGCACTATCATATTTGCAGCTGAGTGAACATCTTCAACATGAAGCCCAATATCTAGGAGTGAGGCCACAAAGTGAGAAGCCAAGTCAGAATGAAACTATTAGTAAGCTTTGGATTCCACATATTGCTCCCCAAGGACTAAGCACAAGTTTGGTACAGTGAAACTGGTAGTCCAAATGAAGAAAACCTTTTCAAGCCTCTGAGTTGTGATACGTCCTGAGAAAACATTTTGGTGGTAGGAGAATGTCAAGCAAATTGGAGTATCCATGACCTGGAAGCAAGCAAGTACTAACAAAACAAAAAATACAAAATAAAAAAAGGCAAAGTAGAAGTGTGAAGAATTTGAGAGAAATGCCGAATTTATAGAAAACCATGAGGAAGTTGTGGTACATATTGCTTGGATCAAAGTCTTGGAAATTGTAAGCAAGGTGACAATCAGATGAGTTTCTCCAGAGTAGAATGTTAAATCAAATTAATTTTTACACATATTTGGTGAAAATTTGCTTCAAATTCAACCAATACAAAGATTGTGAATCAAGCAAGTTAAAGATTTTGAAATTAATGGTGGTCATTTCATTATGTTTTTATTAAGTTGTATTAATCATGAAGTTGCTTATGTGTGAAAAGTGGAAAGGAAAATGAAGCCGGTAAGGCAACACACATCATCACCTAGGAAATTTGAAAGAAATGATATGTGCATGTTGAAGCATGTGAATTTAATGCAGACTAGTGTGATCATGTTTAAATGTCATCATGACATTTCTAAACCATTAAAATGGTGTAGTACTATCAAATCAGAAGTGCTAGCTGAATATTTAGTAGTTTCCATAAAATTTGATTGGAAGGGTGGTAACTAATGGTTCTAAATTTAGATTTAAATATGGTGATTAAGTTGTTTGCTGCTAAATTTTAATTTATGCATATTTTTTGACATATGGCAAGTTGCAATTAGCTAGGATTTGGCTTACAGGTGGCATAGTTTAGCTAGAAATACACACCAATAGGGAATTATTAAATGAGTTTTTGGGAAGTAGTGAAATGAAGAAGGGATTTGTATTGAATGAAAAATCAAAAGGTAACATTTTCTACCACTGTAATTCCCAACCTAATAGCGGGCTTCATTGTTTGAAAGTTGAAATGTGCTATCAATGAAATATCAAAAGAGATACAAAAAATATTAAAAAAAAGAAATAAACTCTTTAGGCTATCCAAATATCTCTATTAGGGCTATATATGCTTGGTTGGCAATAGAGCTATATTTGGGTGAATTATAGAGATAACCTTGTTGGGGCTATGGACACTTGACTGGCAACAAAGCTCTATCCCTAGTTGCGTTGGAGGATTACCAAATTATGCAGTTCAATGTTAATGAACTGATTTTTTTCACTGAGTTCCAAAAACTAGAATTAATCAAAGCACACATAGATGTTCCTAGAGGAATTTTACCATTTTATGTTAGAATCTAGGTAAAGGTAAAGTGTTATTGTTTTAAAATACGTATAAATTATAATTTACGACTGGCGATTTAATCCAAAGTTTTGGTTTAAATTTGGTTTTATTGGTTGCAAGTTGTTGTGTGGTCTCACAACACGCCCCAAGACTCTAAGGCTTGGGGACCCCAAGTGAAAAATAATGCTTATGGTAGGTGCTAGCTAGTTTGAAAGGTCACCGGAAGTGAAAAGCAAAGATAAATATTTTTGAAAGAGTACTTCATAATTCAAGTGTTTCGAGTATCAGGTACTGGGAACTAGGAATGCCAGAAATGAAAAGTGTAATGCAAGTGTTAAGCAAAGTGTTCCGGTTTGAGAGTCAAGGTCCAATAAAGATGAAAGTTTTGATAAAACCAAAGTCTGGAAAAATCATGGGTAAAACTGAATACCGGGTACCGAGTAACAATGTAAAGAAAAGTTTTAAATTTTAAGATTATTTAAGAGGTCTGATGGTCCGGTGACCCAGTATAAAGGATAGTTACGAAATAATTTGTGATTTTCTTGAAAACGTGTTATTTATGATGGACTTGTATGATAACAAATTAATGATGGTTTTATTTACATGATATTTTTTATAAATGTTTTTTTAAAGGGATTTAAAAAATGGAATTTGTGATTGCAGGAGTAGATTGCAATGCAGAGTTTGAGTATGGAAGATCAAGAAAACTAAAGTTACAGGAAGATCTGATGGTGTTACCAGGCTCAACAATATGCTTTGGGAGCTCATACAAGAATAGAGTTCATCACAGAGGGACACCAGATACCGAGAAACCAAGACTCTGGATTATAAGCATGAGGTGAAGAAGTGCATTCATTATGGGGATTACTCATTTATAAAATGTTCAAACCGAGTTTGGACATGAATGTAGGAATAAAAATTCCACCTAATTACTCCGTATATACGAGAATTTCCTACATTCTTTTTGGGTGGATTTGTTTGGTTCCAAGAAGGAACCTTGATAACAACAAGATGAAAAACCCGAAGGACTTCAACATGTAGATGGAGGTTGACCTTCATTGACTTCATTTACAATTCTCTTTCCAATCACCACATTCCGCATGCCTTGATGTGATTCATTCCTTGGATTTCTTCTCATGTATTTGTATTATCCTAACCATGTCTTACTTCTATAAAAGGCTAGGGGATAATTCTTTTTAAGTTAAGTTAAAAATTTGTGGATGTCGGAAGAGTCAAAACTTCTTTTAGTTATGTTCTTTTTTCCCATTTTTCGAATCATTCTAGAATAAAAACTTGTACATGCACATAGACTTTAATTAATAATGAATCCAATTTGATAGCTACCTATCTCATGTATCTTTGTAGCTAGTTTTGTTAGTTCAACCAAACAAGACTATGTGTTGTGTCATTTAAGGTTGCATATAGAACCTACTCAGTTTCCAAACCAAACCCCCTTCTTTAAAAGCTTGCACCATTTTATGCCTAGCTGTGAAGCAATTTGGTGAAGTATAAAGCGATTTGATTTGATTTGGTTATATCTTGGGGCATGCATGGAGAATAACTAGGAGAATTTTATTTTTTAGTATTTTGATTCTTTATTTTAGATTAGATGTTTAAATTTCTGAAAAATGTTCCAAAAAATAGATGAATGAATGGAAATTTATTGAAAACATTTCATTTTCTATGAATTTTCTGAATGCTTAAAGCTAAATCTACTTAAGTGATAGAAAAATTGTTTAATTTTCATGAAATATTATTGTAAGTCTTTTGATTTCATTAGATTATTTTATGATCGAACTGGAAATATTTTACCTAATGCTCATGATTCTTAATGAAACTGGAAATAATAATAAAATTGGAGATAACCATATACCCCTTGAGATTAACAACATTATCACATCATACCCTAAAGTAAACCTAGTAAGGTCAAGATATGACTACCAGAGACTTGGGATTAAGCTAATTCAACCTTTTCCAATTACACAGACACACCCTAAGGTTGCCTTGGTTGAGTCTTTCAAGAAGATAGGCTCCTCATGGTTTTCTTGTGTAGAATTTATTTGCACTATTGCTATGAGTGACATCATCATCAACACCATGCACTTTTTAATCTCTTTGAGGTCCTTCTTCTATAAAAGGTTGGGTCTTAGAAATTTTAACAAATCAAAATTTGTTGAATTTAGTAGACATAAGATTGGCATTTTACTAGTTTTATCTCTATTTTCATGGTTTTTGTTTAATTCCAACCTAAAAACTTGTATATTCCATAGAAGTTTCTAATATCAAAGCTAATTTGAAAGCTATTTCTTGATATTGAATCTTACATAGATGAATGGTTATTCCTATCAGAAAAGCCAATGTGCTTCACCAAATTCAGGTGCATATTGACACTATTTGGTAGTAAATAGTCATTTATTTTCTCTAAACTTCTTGCATCATTCTATGCGTAGTTGTGAAACAATCTGGTGAGGTATAGAATGGTTTTTATTTGATTTAGTTTATTTCTTGGTGTATACATGGATAATAATTGGGAGACCTTAAATTTTAGGATCTTTAATACTTTTCTTTAATTAGATGCTAAGTATTTGTTGCAAATGTTTAAATTCATGAAATATTTCTTGCAAATAATTTATATTCATGAAATTGTGGAGTAATACATGTTGAATCTAATATCTTTATGTTACTTTATTCGGTACAACCATCATTAAGACAAAAAACCATAGGCCCCTCGTGATTAACAACAATTTTGCAGAACGAACCTTGAGTGAATCTAGTGTGTCAAGACCTGACATTCTCAAGCCTTGGATAGCTAAGATTGTTCTTAACCAAAAAATATTAGTGATTCTTTCAAGATAGATAGGTTTTTCTTTCATTCGAGCAAAGATTTATCTACATGTTGGTGTGTGTAACATCCACGTCAACATGTCCCTTGACACCAAAGGTTGTATGAATAATTAAATTTTCCCACAAATAGATATATTGCATAATATTTTTTTAAGCATAGAATTGAGGAAGGTTCACATTGTTCAATTACTAGTATATTAGAATATAGTTATGTTGATAAATTTATAGTTCCAATCACTTTTGTGTTCTAAGATCATATACAACCAATACATGAAAAGTACTTGGAAAAATTCCACAATGGTTATTCAACATTCAATCTTCAACTACAACCTATTATTTAATTATAAATTTCATTTGAATAATGTTTGAAAATCATTTTATTTTAAATATTGTAATGCACACAAAATGAGTTTTATTATATTTAAAAAAGATTATAATGTTTGAAAAAGAAAGTAAAAGGGATTAGAGTTTGGGAACCCTTAGTTGAGTCTTGAATTTTGGATTTGTCTTTAAGTTGGTCTTTAAAGGGCGTTGTTTGGTCAATTTTATAGATCTTGGTGCAAAAAGGGATTCCTAGGGTCTATACCTATGGAAGGGGGACTTCTTGGACATGCAACATTGTTCTTAGGGAATGGTATGACACTTCAAAATTTCACATGAATGAATGTGATGAATTTGAGTCATTAGGAATTGGGAAAGGTGACTTGTCACTCTCCCACCCACTCCCCAAAATTAATTAATGAACTTGGGAAGATCATCAAGGATTCCACATATGTGAAGCCACTTTATAAGATATGTTTGTTGTCAATGTGTGGATAATGTGTTGTCATTGATGTCAACCTCTGTTAGTGTTGTCATTGATGTCAACCTCTGTTAGTGTTGTCATTGATGCCAACCTTTGTAGATACCATATGCATTCATATTGAAGGACAATTCATAGTTCGATGTCAAAGATATGTAAGTTTGTCTTATCTATTGAAGTTCATGATTAGATTCTAACATCAATACACTATTGTACACCATCAACCAAAGTTCATGATTGGATGTAAAAATGCCTTGGTTGATAGGGTTCAAATAAGGCACAAGATTGGCTACATAGTTGCTCTGCATTCCTCAATAGTTGAAGTTTTGTTCTTGTGGTTTAAAGAGTAACTCTGCACAGTTAAAATGTATGCATATTCCATGTATCCATGTATAAGTTATACCACAAAGTGTTTTGGAGTTATTAGAGTATGAAATTGTTAAGTTCCAATGAATGTATGATAAGGAGAGAACTGAATGTCTTCATACTTCACTGCATCATATTGCTTTGCCTTGTGATTTTGAAGTTATGTTTATGAAGGTAATATGTCTGCTCAATCATGTAGAGAAGGGATATTCATTTATCCCAAGTCTCTAAGACACTGAAGAGCCTCAAGGGAGAAAAATACCCTAAACTACCTCAGATCACCTAATAAGTTGAACAAGATAAAAGAGATTGCAAAAACATATAAAAAGAAGAGATTTAGGAATGATAATAGATAGACAACTTTGGGGACCAAAAGAATAGATCACTGATATTTATACAACAGAGAGAGGAGATCTTCACCAAAGGATGATATCATGGGAGTGGGACTTCAATGCAACACACTATAGTCCTAGGGATGACTAGCGTGTAGTGACCCTCCAGATGACATTACTATTTCATTTGTTTTTGAGATTATATTATTTTGATGCACTATGTCATGGATTATATGTTAGATACTACACTCAGTAGATGATATACTTGACTTTATGATCATCTGGTTATTTTTATATGATGATATTATTATGGTGGTATATGTTGTTCTTGAATGTTAATGATGGTACTATGATGTAATTGATGTTTGATGCAATGTTTTATGTTAGTTCGGGTGAAGGAGATAGTGTAGCTATACTCATCCATGAGTGCCTTCCTATGCTGCGATTATTATTCATGGCGTGTCTCTGATATATATGCTGTTTTGGTTGATCATGCAGTTTGATGAAGCTTTCTGGTACATGCATCGACTCTACTTGCAATTGTAGAGGCTTCAAAGGTTGAGTAGGCAAGTACCAACGATGCCCCCAATGATCAAGCTCAGTGATAAATCATATTAGATGTGAAGTTTAATTCTATAAAACTCAAATTTAGGTCAGCTCAAAAATTAGAAGAAGCTACCAAGGTGAGAAGGATGCTCAAGAAAAATCTAGTGGTTCGGAAAAAAAAAATGATGAATGGGTGAGTATATGCCCCCTCCTAGTTTTTCCCCTAGCTTGGTGGGGTAAAAACAAGAAAAATGACAAGACCATGATCATTGGGGAAAATGGGCCCTAGGGGGTCTATATATACCTGGGTGGGCCCCTAGAAGGGTCATTTTCACTATTCACTATGAGTGATTTGTTGAATTTTGTGAGAGAAAAGTTAGAAAAATGCCTCATAGATGAGAGTTTGAGGAACCCAAGATCGAGAATCTATGCCAAGTAGTGGCAGAGGGAGGCAAGGTTGATCAGGTGAGTTCAAATCAACTTTGATTTTGCATTTTATATCATTTTTTTGTAATTTTTATTAATTTTCACAATGTAGGAATCTTGGTGGCATGAAGGCATCCAACTAGAATGCTGGCATCTAGCCAACACACTGGAATCCCACCAGTGTGTTGGAGGCCTTCGAATGTGTTAGTGTCCATTAGATGTGCTACCATTTGAAAATTTTAATAGTGGATGACATCGAACAACAACATATTGTGTAGACATCTGTGTGGCACGCCTGCATCCTAGAGGCTGGTTTAGAAAAAAAATGATGTCCATATGACTTAAATATTTTTTCCTTTTTTTAGGACTACCCTAAGATGTGTGAGCATGGAGGTGGATATGTGCTTAGGATTTTGTGCAACCAGGAGCAACAAATGCATCTTGATGACTAGGCACATCTATGGTGAGTAGGCCTATGGTGGGACTTCATGATGCTAGAGATGCTTTACCATGACCACATGTTGATGGTGCCAATGGAGCATTGGGACTCTACCACCTCCTCCTTCCACCTATCAACAAGTGAGATGGATTTCACATTGGAGGAAATCTATAGGATCACCAACCTACCCATCTGTAGATGGTGGGTGGAAATAGATGATATACACTCAACATAGGAGAGATTTGAGGGCCTACAATACTACATAGGGAACACAAACCTTGGTGACGATATTGGACACATCTATATCCATTGGTACGAGCATAGTTGGGTGGCGGTCCCTATGTTGAGGAGGGTACTGGTAGTGACTATCATACTTTGGGTGACTATGGATGGGCATGGATATCACCTTCAAAAGGGCCTCTTCCATATGATCAGAGAGATGGAGGAGTAGTGAACTATCTATGCTTGGTGTTGCAGCATGCTTGCACACCTGTACCATGAATTGGGTAGGTTCATGCACTATGAGTACTCAGCCTTACCAATTGCACTTTTTTATAGGTGTGGGAATTTGCACACATTACTTACACCTGACCAATCATGTATCCTCTAGGGATAGCCTCCGGTACACTGATGGCCAATGCATACAAGCTAGTATGCTAGTGGAGGTTCAAAGACCTCCAATTTTGGAGAATATAGTTTAACACCCTTTGGGACAACTAGATTAGATTGAAGCCATATAGAGGAATGCGATGGAAGTGGTAGTTACTATCACACTTTGGGTGACTATGGATGGGCATGGATCTCACCTTAATGAGGGCCTCGCCAACATGATCAGAGAGATGGAGTAGTGAACTGTCTATGCTTGGGGTTGCAACATGCTTGCACACTTGTACCATGAGCTGGGTAGGTTCATGCACTATAAGTACTCTAGCCTTACCAATTGCACCTTTTTATAGGTGTGGGAATTTGCACACATTACTTACAATCGACCAATCATGTATCCTCAAGGGATAGCCTCCGGTACATTGATGGCCCATGCATATGAGCTAGTACGCTAGTGGAGGTTCAAAGACCTCCAATTTTGGAGATTATAGTTTGAAACCCTTTGGGCCAACTAGATTATATGGAATCCATATAGAGGCATGCGGTGGATCTTAGACTAGTGGCAACTATGACACATGCAACATGATCAATTCCTGGCTGGCCGCATTGATTTTTTTATGATGCCCTATTACTGGTATTGGGTCATGAGATAGTTTGGGATCCAGTAGACCTTTCCCTTGACACCCCCATCATACACATGAGTAGTTAGAAGCATGGTGAGGCCAAGAGATTGTTGATGTTTTACCTAGGAGATACCATCCTTAGCGATGATAGGTCAGATAATGATGATCGACCCCCGATGCTGCCAGTGGACAATGTAGGGATTGCCCAAGGCTTCAGGACTTGGTGGCTAAGCATGGTTTGACTATGATTTTCTTGGAAGATGCCCCTAGAGGTGATGCCGATGTTCAAGAGTAGGTACCACTAGAAGGAAGAGGAGACAAAGGTAGTAGTGACAAAAAATAGGGAGAGGTAGCTGGTGTAGAAACATAAAGGCAAGGTAGTGGCAAAGGTTCTCATCTCCTCCAACTGCTATCTCAGTTTTAGTGACACCAACACCACCTTCAACAACCATCGACCTTGTCATAGTAGCAATGAAATTAGGCACAAGAGGTGTAGGTCCTAACATCACTCCTCCCCTTGATCCACACTAGTAGGTCAGGGACCCAAGTATAGGAGTGATTTATGTTATTTTCCTTTTTCAATAGTTCAGTTTCATCTCATATGTGTATATACATGTTTATGATTTGATGTATCACACAATACTGATGTGATTTACTACTCTATGGTTGTAGTGGGCACACAAGAGTGAACCACATTCATTACATAATGAATCTCAAAGGTGGCCTCGAACATGTCAGTTCAAGGGAGTGTCTTGGAGGCCTACATGCTATCTTCAACAGGGCAACATGCTTGTTGGATGTTGTG